>JAJTTS010000009.1:423907-437032 GCA_036971165.1 Arthrobotrys iridis | reverse complement strand
AAAAAAAAAAAAAAAAAAAAAAAGTTGCTAAAAGGGTTGTCTGTCGCACCTGGATCGAACTCTCTTTTCTTCTCTTTTCCTTCTTTTATTCCGTTGGGTATCCGATCGAATAGTTACAGGTTTCTTTTCATTGTTCTCTTTTTTCTTTTCTCTCTTCCCTTCCTTTCGAGTGTTCGGGAGCGGGTTGGTAGTTGAAGCTGAGCTGTTGAAGTCGTCGAAGTTGTAGCTGAACGTCTAGAGAAGTAGCAGTGGCAGTGTCGTTCGTCATTGGCTGGAAGAAAGAAGACGATAGAAAAAAGGTTCGAAATCGAAGGGGATAAGCAGCCATCCTTGCGGAGGAGCAGGTTTACTGAGGTTCGCCGTGGTCATTGCTATATGACCAATTATAACGTCGTCGCAGTCGGGACCAGAATTGCATCGCTTCGAGGTACGTTTCGAGACATTCCGACTCGCGGTTCGTTCCGCCATTCCACAACGGCAGCATTGGTTTTTTTTTTAAACACCCTGGTTGTTCCTGTTCTATCAAAACCTCGTATAAAAAAGGGTTCCTGCAGAACGAACGGCAGCTTCTAGGGTCCTGTGTGGTATCGCGGTTTCCTATTAGTAAGGCATGTTGTCAGCAAGTTATAGAAAACCAAGGAAGGCCTGGCCACTTTTCGATTCGGAGGGGGGTTCCCGCTTTATAAGTCTTCATAACTCGTGGTCCTTTTGGTACGCCAAATCGCTGAATAATCTTTGGTGGATTTAAAAAGCTGGCTAAGCTGTCTACTGAGATACCGTAATCTATTGCACTCGTCTTTTTGCTTGTCAAATATCGAAGTCTGCAGGTTTTGGTTATTCGTCTTTTACATCCAAGTTGTGTCGTTGACTTCGTTGAGAGAACTTTATATTCACTTGTCGTCGTCCCAAACAGGCCTCTGATTTCTATTCCACCTCCTTGAACCCTCTCCAGGAAACAAGACCTTCTCATAACCCACGCACTTCGGACTTTGCGATCGTACTGTCCATAGCAGTATATACTTATCTCTACTTACCTGTTAGTGCTCACCGTTTCTTTCGTTATTTTGGGGAGAAACAGGGCCACGTTGCTAACATGCTCACGTTTGATGGCTTAGGTATATCCTTTTCTTCGCTGATCAGGCCGTTTGGTGAGTCTCCAACATCACCGACCCCAGTTTTGCCAGTTCTTGCATTACGACCACTTCGGGGTTTCGTTCCGGGGGGTTATTTTGTAAAGGAGCACAAATCAGTTTTCCTTCTGGACACCTGTTATCATAGGCAGCTCTAGGCTTCCGTCAGAAAGTGGAGGATGTCGAACTATTCTCGATTCCAGGGTCTAATGCCTTCTCTAGTCTCTCCGAGACGCCATTCTCCAGCTCTCCCAAGTAGAGAACTCCATACCAGAAATTCCTTATCGCAATACCAGCACGACGACAACATGACGTCCCTATCGCGAAAAGCATGCTACAAGTGAGCCCAGGACCATCTGTCTTTCTCCGTTCGATCTATCCCCCAGTTGCCCTGCGCAATCTGGCCAGATCAAGTTACGCCAAAAGTGTGAGGGGGCTGTTGAATTCTGATGTTGAGTGTCGTGTCGTAGATGCGGGTCCATTGGGCACTTCGCTGAAGTGAGTTTCCGGTTTCCACGGGAGGGTCCAAATGACGAGGAATCAGCTTACTAACGAACGGGGCAGGTCTGCTCATCCGCTGAGAGGCTCTGCTATAACTGTGAGTTCTATTCCTAATAAAAAGTAGGGGTTTTTTTTTCTGTTAGATTTCTGACCGTATCACCTCTTTTGAAGGCAAGCAACCGGGTACCTACTTAGACGCCTAGAAAAGCCAGTTTACGACCTAAGCTAATTCGATTATCCAGGACATGAGTCTAACGCTTGTCCACACCCGAGAACCACTGAGAGTATGTTCTTAGTTCCCATCGAAACCGGTCGAAATCATCGGTATATCGACGGACGAGTTAAAGGCTAACTCCTGTTTAATTTACAGCCAAGCAATGCTACCATTGTCAAGGCCTTGGTCACGTCCAAGCAGACTGCCCAACCCTTCGTATCAACGGTGGCGCTACCAGCGGTCGATGCTACTCATGTGGTCAGCCCGGTCACCTTGCCCGCAACTGCCCCGGAAACCAACGATTTCAAGCTGGTGGTGGTGGATTCGGCGGACGCAACAATATGCGAGGATATGCTTCAGCACCGAGACCAGCTACCTGCTATAAGTGCGGTGGACCGAACCACTACGCTCGAGACTGCCAGGCGCAAGCTATGAAGTGCTATGCTTGTGGAAAATTGGGACACATCAGTCGTGATTGTACGGCTCCCAATGGTGGACCTTTGAACACCGCTGGCAAGACCTGCTATCGATGCGGAGAGGCCGGACATATCGTAAGTCCATTGGTTAAAAAGCATAATTCTAAAAGGGATAGGATTCTAATATTTTATAACTGTAGAGCCGAGACTGTCCACAGAATGCGGCTGCCAGCAATGATAATACCGCTACTACCACCACTACCACTACGACCACTACGACTGATGCAACTGCAGCCCCCGCAGCCCCAGCAGCCCCAGCCCCAGCTCCAACAACTTAGAGGACTGAATGGCAGGTTAAAGGCGGCTGAGATAGATTTTGTGATTTGGCTGTGATGTCGATAGTCTTTGCTTTTTAAGTCCTTGTCGACTGGACTGTTCTCGCTGCGGAATGCACTAGCTGCAGATGGGGGGGTTTTTTTTACTCAGTCCACGACGCATCATTATCAATTACCTCTATACGAATAAACGCCATTAAACTAACGACTTTTTTTTTTTCCAATGGCTTCCCCTGCTACCGATATTACTTAGACCTAACTTCAAAACCCCCTTCAACCTCCAGAATTCACTGTTGATATCGAAATTTCTCCATTTCTTTAGTTTTAACGAATTCCTTCTCCCTCTCCTTCTCCCTCTCCCTTTGCTACCGTCATGACGTTCAAACCAGGTTCTTCTTTGACACGTCTTTCTTCTTCTAAGAATATATGCTCGCTCAAAAGTGCTGGCCCGTTCGAGGATAAAAAGGCTTGCTCTGTAATATGTTTCCTTTTCGTTTCTCTCTTTTCTCTCTTTTCTCTCTTTAGCATTTTATGCTTCGAGGAATGCATGCCTCGATTTATAAGCCCAAAATCATGTCCTTTTTGAAAAAAAACCCCTTTTTTATGCTCCTTAGATCAAATTGGTAAAACAGGGCAGGATATACCCCAATGAATCACAAAGAATGATAGTGGATTTTTTAAGAAGAATGAAATGTCATTCCTATTTTTTTTTCGTGGACGAACGAAATGGATCTCTATCGATTGTTCGTAAACGAGCACCTTAGCTTAGGCAAAAAAAAAAAAGCTTGTAGAGCCTTTTTTGGTTAGTCTGGCACTGCGAGACTAGTCTAGAGTAGTCTCTTCCTAGACTAGCAAGAAAATTGTGTCTAGGGCAGTCTCGGCACTAGACTAGGTATTGTCTCAGTCTTGTACCATATTGTCTAGAGCCAGTCTCGGCAGTCTAGAGCAATATTAATGCAATTGCATCGAAAACAACACAATGGGATGTTGTAAAATGGTACGCCGTCGGAGGGACTTGTTCCCTGACAACTCGAACCCGAGGTTCATCGACCTTCATCGCAGCCATCGCTCATATCCGTACCCACCAAATACACCATAACCTCTGTTGTAACTCTTCGAGATAATCTTTTGCTTGTGTGCTACCACGACTATATATAAGTTGTCTTTCTTCTTAAAGGTGTTCCTCTGGTCTTAAGTTTGTGAGTTTCCATCGAGTTCTCGACAGCTTGGTATCGACCGAATATTGTCGCTTCCCAACCTGACCTAACAATTCGATCGAGCATGAACTGATATACGGTGAAGGACTTCAAGATGCCAGCATCAACTCACGGAGACGATGAGCTCGATTCTGATGAGGTACGATTCAGAAGTATAACCCTGTGAGCTCAGCTGACCAACGAGTATTTCGGCAGGAGTTGATGATCATCGACATTGACCAACTCCAGAACCATGGTACGGGTTTTGCTTTTGAATATAAGTATCTTGAGAGTTGTTCTAACCGTACTATCCAGGAATCGGTGCTGCAGATATTGCAAAGCTTAGGGCTGCAGGCTATTGGACTGTTGCTGTATAACCCTAAGTCTGGCCGTCTCAACCGTCAGAATGTGAAGCTAAATTAAAACTTAGTCTGTTCATTCTGCCATGAGAAAGACCCTGGGAAAAATCAAAGGTCTCAGCGAGGTACCGTTTTTTTTCTTCTTTTCGGATGGACATGCTAGACACGAACTTACTGACTAACATCCGGGGAAACGCAGATCAAAGTCGACAAGATCAAGGATGCTGTTGCCAAAATCAACCCTTCCGGATCCGCTTTCGTCACTGCCTCTGAGTACGGCCAACAGCGCAAGCGTGTCATTCGTATCTCGACAGGTAGCAAGAACCTTGATGGAATCCTTGGCGGTGGTTTTACCACCATGAGTATCTCCGAGGTCCGAACCTTGTAACGCTAGGAAATGCCGCTTGCGGTGTATAGGACTGACTAGCCTTTGTGAGACAGGTTTTTGGAGAGTTCCGCTGCGGGAAGACCCAGATGGGGCATACCCTCTGCGTTACATGCCAACTACCAAAGGTGAGCTGTCGTTCTTGTGCGATCGATGTAGAGGTTTGTTGTTGTTGATGATGGTGATGTGACGTTAGGATATGGGCGGGGCCGCTGGGAAGGTAACACCTGGCACATGGTTGGTTTATGTGGTTCCCTGTAGAAGGCTAATTAAACTTTAGGCAGCTTATGTGGACACTGAGGGAACGTTCCGTCCCGAGAGGTAGGATATGCGTTAGTGCGAAACCTCTGTTACCCGTCCGGGCTAATTTTATTTCACCAAACGACATAGGATTCGAGCCATTGCTGAACGATTCGGTGTCGATGGTGATGCTTGTCTCGAGAATATTCTCTACGCCCGTGCAGTCAATAGCGAGGTCCAGATGGAGTTGATTCAAAAGCTTGCAGAGCCGTTCGCCTCGGGCGAATACCGTCTCTTGGTGATTGATTCCATCATGGCGTGCTTCCGTGTAGATTATAGCGGACGTGGTGAGCTCTCCGAGCGCCAACAAAAGCTCGGGCAGATGCTAGCTCGCCTGACTACTATGGCAGAGGAGTTCAATATTGCGGTTTATATGGCAAGTTAGACAGAGACAACAGGGACAAGACGGACAACAGGGGCGGGTTGAACTTCAGGCACTAATAGAATTTCAACGTTTCCCACAGACCAATCAGGTCCAGAGTGACCCCGGTGCCAGTGCACTGTTTGCAGGTGCGGACGGGTAAGTTTAAATCACACTAATACCGATATGACCATATGCAGTTATATCTGACATGAACGTTCGGGGTACAGGCGCAAGCCAGGTGAGTCGATTCGGCGTTTTCAGGCAACATTACTCCAAACATCGGATTAAGAACTGATTCTCGAAAAACCTTCTTGCCGGGGGGGTCAATAGTTGGCAAGTACAACCTTGTATACTCCTTTTGCATTTTCACCGTGCATACAAATGTGACTAATGGGGCAAAATTATAGGTGGGCACGTCCTCGCTCACGCGAGTGCGACCAGAATTTTGCTTGTATGTTGATTTCGATGCCGACGACACTCTCTCGAGTATCCGTGTTGGGGAATTTATATGGAGATATGATAAGATTACTAATATTTTATTTATTATTTTATTTATTATTTATGTAACAGCGCAAAGGCCGTGGAGAAGAGCGAGTCGCTAAGGTAGGCGCAGACGATGTTGCTGGGGTGGTTGCTTTTGCGTAGGGCCTGACTGTACTAATTAGGAGGTTTTTTGGACAGATTCAGGACAGTCCCGACTGTCCGGAACGGGAGGCGACATACATTATCAGCAATGGAGGAATCGCTGACCCTGAAGGTTCTTGAAGCTCGGTACCTCATTTATGACTCGCTTGGAAGCTTGTTGGGCCTTTTTTTTTTTTTTTTTTTTTCTCTTTCTTTGCGCCCATGCATTATCATCTTTATGATTGTTGTTATTGGGCATCTAGCTGTCTATATCTACTACCTTTCTTGTCACTTTCTTTTATTGGTTTACGTGGTTGGGGGTTATGTCCGCTACCATGGGCGTGGACCTGCCAACATTCCCAGGCATGCCTGATATCCTGTGGCACCGGAACCCTCTTCGATGGCAGCCTTTGCCAACAGAATAAGCAACATTAATAGGCGCGTAACGTGTCGTGAAAAAAGGCAGCAGATGAAATTCCAACATCCCGAAAGAACGGGGTATCAATACATACATCGCACTGGCTTGCTCGCTTCAAGTAGTATTATTAACCGGCCGCTGGCCACCAGCCCAGCCAGCCAGCCATGTTAGCAGCCATTCAGGGTGCAGAATTCAGAATGGAGCCGAATGATGATTCGCAGTCATCGGGGTGTCTCAGTTGCCACAAAGCTGGAAATCCTTCGCTTGTCCCCGGTCAGCGTGAGGTGCATAGAAGGCAACATTAGACTTCCCGGCGACAACAAAACGCCGCTCGCAGGACCTGACCGCACGGCACAGCTTCACCCTTAGTATATCAGATCCGCGGCTTTCCATATCCTTCCAGAGAAACTCTCAGAATTTCGACATCTACCCGCCTTTATCATTCGTGGTGGCTCCTCTTTCTTTGGCTGGCTTTCCCTGAACCCGTCCGCCTTCTTGGCCGAACCCAGAATTCCATCGATAACCGCCCCTTGTCGCTTACGGGTTGGCTACTAGATGACGCCAGCTTGGTCGCTTTTCAAAAGATTGATTCATCGGGTGGACAAAGCGAGCTAGGATTTGAGACCCAACAGGAACCACCGCTTTTTTTNTTTTCTCTTTTTTTTTTTTTTTAATTTAGAAAACTTCTTTTACTTCCTACAAAGCTCCCCAGATTCTGGTTAGTTCTTTCATGCACGGTTTGTTGGTTGGTCTTGTGGTGGGGGCTTTTCTCTCCAAATCTTGCCTTCATTGAAAATGCAACAGCTTCTAACACACATCGTTGTGCTCAAATCAGCTCCTGGACTCATTTCTCTTTCCATTCCGACCTTGCCTGTGGTGCCGATAATCGAGACCGTCGTCTAAACTTCAACGCTTCCGAGCAGCAGCGCACGACTCTTCGCTCTCACAATCCGCAGAACATCTCCCTGGCACGCATTACATACGGTATTCGAAGATCCTACGAAAAGGCCCAGGGCTAGGGGGGAGGCGGACCTCCAACGAAGTTTCGCTGATTCGATTAGCAATGGAGACTCATCACCTCACACATATCCCGACGGAGCCTCGGATAAAACAAGAGCCAAAGGACCACGAAATGCTCGATTCGCCTCCTCCTTCCTATCCACAGACGACGCTACAGGAACATTTCAAGGCGCACAACACTCCCCCGGGCCATCCAACCGTAAACGTCGATTTCTGGGCAGAGATCGGGGGCGTTCCCTTCAGTGTGCACCTGAAACCAGTCAAAGATTATCTGGAAACTGGACCTGCAGCACCTCCTAGGCACGCAAAGCCTCCAGCAAGGCCCATACCTCCGCCGACATTCAGTAGCTTACCTGATTCGGTCGTTCAGGACCCAAGGGATCCTACAAGAGTCGTTGGTGAACGGGCAACAACGAGCTACGTCTCCGAGCTGTATGAGTACATCCAGGGGCACTGTCCAAAAAACACCGTCAAAGGCTTCACTTTCGATGAACCGCACCAATCACAGTTCACGGTTAAACTAAATCTACAAGAAACGGGCCTAATTGAACCGCCGTACGATCGGAAGGGAGACGACACGGAAGAAAGTCCCAAATTGTTTCCGTCGAAAAAGGCTGCCAAGGAGTTTGTTGCGCATCTTGCATTGGAGAAGCTCAAGCAGCAGCCCCCTGAACCTGAACATATACTCGTTGGGCCGGGCAAGCTGAAAGCAGAAAGCCCTATGGGCGAACTTAATAGTATGGCGATTCCACTCCCTCCGCAGCCTTTTTTTATGCGTCATTTCGCTGACTCTTTCTGTTTTGTTTGGCTTGGCAGGGTACTGCTCCCAAAATGGCCTCCCACGCCCGCATGTTCTAGATACCAGTAACAGCAGGCCGCCATACTTCTTCGGCTGCGAAGTTACGATTGATGTCAACGGCGAACATAAATTTGGCGACCCTCACCCGAATCATCCGAACAAAACCTCCGCTCGAAATGCGGCTGCACAGCAAGCATTGGATTGGATCAATAAGGAAAATCCGAGGATCGTAAAGGTGAAGGGGAAGTCCGGGAAGGCTGGTCGTGTGCTAGCACCCGGCTCGCTTGTTGAAATTGATGCCACCGGGAAGACTGTCGGGGAAGTCGCGACTGGTACGTAGAGCTCGAAACATTGTAACGTTTAATCCGGCAGTTACTGACCTTTTGTTTTCTGTGAGGATAGAGGCATGCGCTCTTCTGGGGTTTAAGGCACCTCAGAGGGAATTGATTCCTGTCGGGCAATTAACTGGAATGTATAACGTCTTCGTAAATCTTGAGCACGGTGAGCAAACGACCCGTATTGGACCCATCAAAAACGTATTCGGTCAAAAGAATGCCAGTAAAGAAGCGATGAAGGCAACTCTCCGAACCGTTCAATATCTAGCAGAAGTAAAGTATGACGTCAAGCTCGAAGTCAATGGTCAGATTGACTTTGAGTTATGATGACTATTGACTTCCAGCTTAACGGTATACTTTACTTCTGTTAAGTATCGAACGGCTCGGCAGTTGTAGTTGCCTGCATCGATCTTTTTTCTGGTTGCACGGGATTGTTCTATTTAGCAACAGGGCGGCGTTCTAGGTGATTTATTTTTCTTTCTTTCTAAATTGCCGGTCGATATATTATACGGATTCTTCCCGAGCCTTGATGGGACGCATTTCTTCTCTGCTTGTCATTGCTGTGTACAATATTGCGTGCCCCCTTATTCATCTTTCCGCTCTCAGTATTCAACAGGTCATAAGAGGAGTCAAAAGAAAATGCATATCTAAATACCCCATTCGCTTGTTCTTTTTTGCCCCGCTTTTAATTCTTGTTTTTATTTTATTTTTATCCTTCAATTTTTATTTTATTTTATTTTATTTTATTCTTTCTTTCATCTTATTCGTTTTTTTTCTTGTATTTGAAGGTTTCTTGAAATTGATCTGTATATAGTGGTATTTAGATAACACCATCGAGGGGGGGTTTGGAAGGCTAGAGAAAATTGTGCCTCTATGTCTAGAGTGCTAATAGAAAAATTGAATCTGCTGGCTTTAGATTTTATTATTCCAGCGTAAATTCGATGTTCCCGAGCGTACTGATACTGATTGTGTAGCATCACGGTCATATTATCATTCATCAACGACTATTCCTATCGGGTCACCCCCTATCTCTTCTCCGATATCCTCCAAGACTCTGCTGTAGACTCTTGCCACTTCGATTTCCCACTCCTCGTCTTCTTTTTCTTCTTCTACCACCCTTTCCGTCCTATCGACCTCTTTCTTTGTCGGTCGGCCGTAACTCCGCTGTAACCTTGAAGCGTCGCCCTCAGTTTCCTCATCGACATCCATGTCTTCATCAGATTCGTGATGTTCTTTCTCCAGATCCAGGTCGGAATCATCAGAATCATCGGAGCCAGCGTCCTGTTCTTCTTTAAGCCGGTCGTACTCTTCCGGTTCGTCCAAGAAATCACGGCCTTCCATCAACCGTACCACCATTGCCCTTGACACCTTGACGATGCTGTTCAGCCGTACCTTTTCGGTGCCTGACATACGGTGCTCTGATAATAAAGTATGGAAGGCCAAGTCGAGTTTGTTGAACAGACGAAATGTCGGCGTAGGGCGCGGAGGGAAGGGAGGGAGGTATTGTAGCAAGTTGGAGGCGATTTGTAACAGATAGGCGATCTGGAGGGATGCTGTTTTTTTATTATTGCAGGGTGTCATAAGTTGCGATTCGATTCATGCATTCAAAATTTTTCATTCTTTTTTTTTTTTTTTCACATGGTATTCATAGACAGAACATATTTCGAATAAAATAAATAAAAAAAGGCATCCGGACATGCTTTAGAGAAACGGAAATACCATACCTGTCCCGCTGACCCACACCAACCCTATCAGCTTTTCTACGTCTTCAATAAGAGGTTCTACATCGCTATAACCCACAATGACCCCCCCTCCGGTTCCCGTGCTACCAATACCACCAGCGCTATTATTATTATTATTATTCTGACCGTTCACCCTCGCCGCGTCGGATTTCTCCTCCTCGGTTGGGAATTTTTTTGTAAACTTCCGCGATATCTCCAACAGCGCGCTATCGACGTAGTTTATAAAAGCCGATTCACGCTTGGAACCGGACTTTAGCGGTGTGGAACGTTGGTTCGGGAGCAGACCGGAGCTGCGGGATGCGGTTGATGAGTAGTTTGAAGGTGCGGGGGAAGGGAGGTATGTTGATGGCGGGATGAAGCCGCCTGGTTGGGTCATTGTTATTAGTGGAAGGGAAGGGGGGATTAGAGGGGGCAGGATTGTTGTGGGATAGATGGATGCATCGGGGTGGGATTTTTTGAGACCTGGGCGCTTTTATGTGTAATTTGCGTTGGTGTGTCGTCGTTTTTTTGGGGCGGCGGGCAGCCTTGCACCCGCAGTAGCATTCCCATTGTCTCGTTGGATTACCACAAAAACAACACCTTTGTGGCGTAGATGCGGTGTTTTTAGTTGTGGACTTCAAATGTTATACTCATACGGACTTCAAGGCATTAATTTATCTTGATCACGAACGCCCCTTCCTATCGTGAATTAAACACGTTTTTATGTACTAGCTCAAAATTAATCATATTCTTTTATCCTCTCTCTCAGCCATTCGATATTGGACTTTTCCCTTCTGAACATTTCGAGGTATCATTAAGCTCCAAATCGGAATATCCTTACGGCTAGCTGACCATTATATATATGCAGCTGCTAACGGCAAACACTAAGGAAATATCGCCATTCATACTCGAATCAAGTCTCACTTAATACAAGCCTACACATCCACTACTTTCAATTGAAATCATCCTCTCTCTCTCTCTCCACAAAAATGCCAGAATTCCACGGAGAAAGTGTGCGAACCTACCTCACCTCCTACCCTCTCCCAGCTCTGCCAGAATTCGACTCGGTCGAAAGGGACCGGAACCCTCGAGAAGCGCCTTCGATCGCCTTACACGAAGAAATCAGACCGGAAATGCACGCGTACATGGAGGATGGCCTGCTCCTACCTTCCTACGACTCCAACCACCTCCTCGTCAAGTACTCCAAAATCGTCGCCAAACCCGGTGAACCGCTCCAGGTCCACTTTGTGGTCTGGTCCCAGCAGGTGCTCCACGATATGGACCTCCCAGGCGACCAAGATGAGTTCCTGGACCTCAGAATCGAGCTTTCTTGCAACGGTCAGATCGTTGACGTCGGATACATTAACCACTCGAGCATCAAACCTAACGGCCTCCCCGTCGGAATCGAGTTTGTAGGTCAAAGATGCGGCGATGCCAGGGAGACCCCGATTTTCTTCACGCTCCCGACGAATTCGTCTGAGGCGCTCAGGGAGTCTACGTTGAACGTCCTGGTTACCTTGGGAAGAATCGGAGATTTCATCTACTATGACAAGACAAAGGTCATGTCAAAGATGGTGAGGGTGGGTCCGTATCATGGGAAATACGAGAGCAGCACTTTGAGCGCCACGAAGTTCACGGGGTACGTGTGGAGGAAGGAGCACCAGAACCTGATCAAGCCGGATAGGGGGGTTAACCCGAGGACGAAGTTGTACGCTTGGAAGAGGAAATGGTGGGAGAATGATACTTACAGGTTAAAGGTGGAGAGAATGGCGTATGAAAGGTGTCAGAGGGAGTGGGAGGAACTCGAGAGGGAAGGGGAGGCGGAGAGGAACAGATACGCCGCTGAATTTGGAACAGCTGATGAGGCGTTTATTGAGACGATTGAGGGACCACAAACGCAGGTTCCTCAAAGCAAGAAGGTAAAGTATATCTCTAAAGACAGCGGTAAATCCGTGATGCCTGCTCTACCGATGCTTCCAGAAGATGTTCGGTTTACCCCTGGTCGAAGTAAAAGTTGTTTGTGCGCGTGCGAGCTAACTCTTAGAGTCTGCGCAGCAGAGTCCGTATTCTTTCAGACGTGCGCGACGGAGTGACGTATCCAACATCTCTAGTAAGATCCATCGTAGGCTGGGTGAGCCTCGAACGTGTGATGTATACTGATTTGGTTGTCAGCCGCCTCCTCCCATTCGCCGCTTTCGTCATCTCCAACCAACAAGTCACAACATCCCTCCAGTCAGCAGCCCACACCTCCACCATCCGCTACAAAAGCGCAACCTTCTGGTCCCAAGTCGTCTTTTCATCGTTCCGGCAAGGGAGTGGTTTTGACCTCTACCGTCCGTAAAGGCGATCCTCAGCAACCTTCGCTGTCGAACGTCACCTTTGGAGCATTTCCGTACAAGACCCAACGGGAGTATTTCCGTGAATTCATCCCTTATCAGGACCTCTGCCGCGCTCAGTATCTTGTCGGTAAGTTTGAGTTGGAAAGTACAGAGAATTTCGCAACCGAATCACTGATTATAAAGGGGTTTAATTATAGTCAATCCTAGAACCAGAGAGTTGCGAAGCGGAACGATTGAGCTGCCCGGCAACCCTGCTGGTACCGGTGCTAGGGAGTTGCGAAGGGGTGCCAGAAAATCCGCCGAGCCTTCCTGATAGTTTCTTTTTGTTATTAAGTTTATATTGCTACTTTACTTTCTATATTCCCTTTTTTTTTTCTTTCTTAATATCATCAATACGACGACGCTAGTCAATGATCATCGAAACGTCTGCTATACAACGCGTGTCGACTCATTGACAGCCCGGTGTTGGGCTTTTTATGTCGAATTCCTAGTACGTAGGTTAGTTCAAGCGAAATCAAAAGTTGTGTCTTGTTATCAGCGTTCCCAGGAATCCCAACAGGACGATGTTGACTAATTACATCCTGTCGCGGACGTCCTCAGGAATGCGTCCCTCCCTTTCGTGAATTCGGCCCAGTGCTATCAAATTAAAGGTTGGTTTTTTTTTTTTTT
>JAJTTS010000009.1:150494-403101 GCA_036971165.1 Arthrobotrys iridis | reverse complement strand
AGAACAAAATACTATAAACTCAATATGGAGGAACAGAGGGAACCTACGTAAGCTCATCTTGATCGCCAACTAAATGCGCAATCGGCATATAATGGACCAAATCGCACCCTGCGATCTCAACGGTATAGTCTTCGAGTCCACGGGCACCTTCATCGAGAGGAAAGGCTTCGTTAACATCCCTCAAAAGATCGTAGACGGAGTATCGCGGGTTTTGTGCGATTGCGGGCTCTAAAGGCCATATTATGCGAGCTGGAGCGAGGCCGTCCCGGTTGATGACCAGGCGTGCCCGGCGCATGGTGGAGTGGTGGGGTTCCAGAGATGTCGCTGGACGGACGAGAGTGTGAGTCGATGCTTAGATAAGGTACAGCCAGAATAAATGATAGGAGAATTCCTCGGGTAAATAAGAGCTAGTAAGAGGTACTAGTTAGGTCCTGGTAAGAGGTAAGGAGGAAGAGGCCGGAAGGAGACTGAATTGAGGGAGATGGACGAAGGCAGGCCCGGTTGAAGGGGCGCGAAGCAGGTCGCGTTGGCTGGGTTGATATAAACAAATTTTAAGCAGCCTTCCTCTGAGCAACTTCAGGCTACAAATGCTCGTCCCCGGATTTTGCTGAAGCGACCGGCAGTTTAGGAAAACACCGGGAGGAAATGATGGATCCACAGCCAAGTGATCCTTCTCCGAGATATAGCAGCCTCGTCAAGCTGAAGAGGTTGTATCTTCAGTCCGTGCCAGCGGGGAACATCGCATTCGACAGTCTCGTGCCTGCCGGTCGAGTAGACTGGTACTTCCAAGACCACCTCTACAACGCAATCCTCAGCGAAGATGCAACAGAGTACCCACCAGCTGAAGCATACACCAGACGGTTCCTCAAGTTTCTTATTGGTCACTTGGAAAGGAATCTAGCAGAGGATGAAGTACGTGGTATACTCCGCCGTATCCTTTATTGGTGAGGGGTAAATTGGGCGAGTATTATGCACCAGTGCTGATAAAAGTCGAATATAAAAGGAACTTCACGATTCCATTCTAACCCTCTACTCAAACCTCATGTCAAAACCTGACTCGGCTTCCAATCCTACGAGGCCCACCTTTATAACTTATCTTCTCCCTAATATTCAATCTTTGTCTCAAAAAGATTCCCGGATTATCATCTCCGAGAGAAAATCAGTGCTCTTGGCCGATGGCCATACCGGTTCTAGAACATGGGAAGCTGCACTGGCTCTTGGGGAGTACTTTCTCTCGTCGACACTGCCGATCCCGAAGCCTATTCGGGAGTGTAGGGTCTTAGAACTTGGTGCTGGTACAGCTTTCACTTCTATTCTACTCTCAAAGCTAGGTGCAAAGCATGTGCTAGCATCAGATGGAGATGAAAGGGTTTGCGAAGCCATTCTAACAAATATAAGTCTCAATGGCGATACCAGCAATATTTCCGTCTCTCAACTATTCTGGGGCGAATGCCAGAAAGAAAGCCCAGTATACACGGAGCCGTGGGACTTGATCGTCGGCGGCGACATCACATATGATACCAGTGATCTCGCAGACCTTGCGTATACCTTGAAAAGGCTGCTCGAGGCGAACAGGGAAACAGGAGCGAAAGCTATCATATCGGCTACAGTGCGGAACGAGGACACTCTCCGTGTGTTTGGTACGAAACTATCCGCCGTGAGTCTTAGCTTTGACGTGCAAGAAGTCAAGAACTCGGGCAGGCAGCTGTGGTATTATGGAAGCGATACCCCAATCCGAATATACATTATAAGTTCAACATGAACCGCGTTATTGTATACTAAAGGGAAAATATCTACGCAGTCGCTTCTGGGGGCGACTTCTAAGCACTCGCTCGAGACATATTCGGCATTCTTTAGAATTCCTAATTAATAAGAAGAGGTTTAACCGTAAGGTGATATACACAGGACTTTAAGGATGAGGATAGTCATAGATGAATCATTGAGTAATAGAATGGAGGGATCTGTCCCCTGCAGGATGAATGAGGATGATGAGAAGAGGTTGGTAACCGATGAGGGAAATGACGATGAAACAAAGGAAACTCTGCTTCATCGTAATTATGAGAGGGACGTTATCGTGACATAGTATATAACACAATTCGAGAAAACCGACGTTTTTTTTTATCCCCTCCCGTTGATAAAAAGGAACCCCGAAGTGAGGAAAAAAGAGTCCAGATCAGATTCGCCGTAATAAAAAGGTGTATATAAAAAAAAGCGGAAAGTAACAATGATGCGAAAGAAAGAACAAGAGAGAAAAAAATGAAAGTATTTATTTCTTCTTCTTGTCCTTGCTGGCGGCCTTGGTCTTTGCTGTACCTCGAACCTCCTTCATTCTGTTCTTTCGTTGTTTACCTATCATGATTGTCAATACGGAAAGCTCGTGGAACGGTAATATTCGTCTGATTGTATGAACTCACGTTGCTGTCTGCTGGCCTTCTCGATCTTCTTGGCGTACTCGTAACGGACCAGTCTGTAGTATGGCTCGAACTTCTTCAAGGCATCTAGCGAGTCATAGATAAGGGCGAAACCTGTGGTCTTGCCACCACCATACTGTGTTCGCAGACCGAAGACAGAGACGACACCAGCATCGGCCTTGTAGATCTTGCCGAGCTTTTCACGGAGATCGGACTTGGAGATGTTTGGGAGACCAGGGTGTAGGATGTCACTGGGGAAAGGTGGTGATGTTAGTGGCTGGTCTTCTTGAGAATTTGATCCGATTTTTTTGGATGATGTGATTCTTCGCGGGGATTTCTGGCAGCATAACGGCTAGTTCTTTTCGAATCGTCATCCAAATATCCAATATCGTTTCTTGTCGTGCCCTTTTTTTCACCCTAGAATCCGTCTTGATATCCAACTCCCTCAAGCCTCATGTCGACTAGCCGCATGTCCATATTCCCCGAAGATATCCACCCATCCGATAAATATCGAGTAAAAACGATGAGAGTAACCTACACGACCATCTGCTTCCTCTGGAGGAGAGGGTTTCGCAAGAACTTGCGGGTTCGGACCTAATCGTTTACCCATCGTCAGCATCTAGCTGGATATCACCACCTCCACCTCGTGTCATCGAAAAAGGTCGGTGAGGTCAGGGAAAAAAACGACATACTGTCACGGAATCAGCCATGTTGGATGAAGAGGGCGATGAGAGCGGTGCTCGTCGTGGGATTGTCGGAAAGGGAGAAGGTAGGTTGTCGATGGGGATTTGCTGAAGGTTGAATGTCGAATGACCAATATGCTCTTTGCGTCTCTGGTTCGACAAATTTGCTGGGGCGGCTTCACAACGCCAAGAAACATCGAATCAGAGGCTAAACCGCACAGAAAGGACTGCTTTTCCAATTCAGAAAGACTCAGCGCCAAGAATCCTGATAAGGGCAGAGATAAGATTAGAATCAAATAGAGAAGGTTTGAGGGAGTCAAACGGAGTGTTGATGGAAACAACACGTCGCCCGGCTGATGCTACCTCTGTCAACGCCGCACTGGCTTACGGTATCCACTTTCGTTCTAACTATGCATACAACATTTGCATTCACCTAGTTTCGAAACCAGACGGTGCGATATTCATTCCTTCAACCATGCCCGCCGCGACAGGAGCGTCGTCCTACAGCATCGGGCCTATCGGCTCCTTCATAGGATGGATGTTCTTACCAAATGTGCGTCCACCCGTAGATTCTGTTCATCTTCTGACAATTCAATACCTAATATGAATGCCTTCAAAGTAGTTGGTGACTGGCTGGATCCAGACATTTCTCTACCGCCTTTTCACCCGCGCTGGTGACCCCATGCCACCACCTGGTAGTCCGCGATATATGCGGCACCGTAAATATATCTACTGCTTTGTAATTGCAGCGTACCTGGCATTCACTGTCTACGAGTGCTGGCTGGGGATAGTCAGTCAGCCGACATTCTATCAAATGTTAAATGTACCAGTGGATGCAGACGAGAGGTTGATTAAACGAGAATTCCGGAAGGCGTACGTGAGACTCTTTGTTGCCTTCATATACCTATTGGCGTAAGCGGTACTAAATTATCCCTTACAGAACGGTTAAATACCATCCAGACAAAGTGTCAGGGAAAGAACATATCTTCCTCCAATTCAAGATAGCGTACGATGTCTTGTCGGACCCGGACAAGCGGTGGGCGTACGAAAGACTGGGCCCTGCAATGACCTTGCCAGACTGGATTCTGTGCAAAACACGATACGACTTTGTTGCCCATGGCGCATGGGCCAAATTACCAAACTACACTGGTAGTCTGATCGTCCTAGTCGTTCTCGGGACTTTGGGGGTGCTAGAGTTCGGAAAATACGTATGAATACCCAAGTGCCATTAAAAAAAAAAATAACTTTTCTTTGAATATTAAAGGCTAACGGAATCGCGTGCCACAGTGGCGATTCCTGTCTCTGGCGTGCATGTTCTTTTTCGACTATGCCTCCGTAACACGTCCACACTTTCTTGTGTCGACCAAAATCATCTATTTCTTGACTGGACGCACTCTTTTACCCTTTGAACAGGTTGCACTGGCACAGCAAATTTTGTTGTCGACCATCATCGGAATCTCACAGTTGGCGCCATTGTTTCAAGAAAAGAAGGCCAAATCGTCAGAGACTATGTACTCAGACCAACTGGATAGACTGATGGCGCAGGCGACTGCCATAAGAAACGAAGCGAAGGCAGCTGCCGACATGGAGGTTGCGCCGTTTTTGAGACAAGATGGAACTATAGATCGAGATCTAAAGATGCAAATGGCGGATTGGTTGGTGGAGCGAAGAATAGAGTCTGAGCCTGAGATGAGGGATGCTATTGGGAGGATAATAGAAAAAAGAAGGAAAGATAGGCCTGTTGGTTCGAGTTAGCTGATGTGATAAGTTGCTAGTTGGATCCAGATTTTTTTTAGGTGTAATTATGTATCGGCGACTTATGTAATAGCGAGCCCCCGTCAATATAGCGTAATACCAAGCGCGTGAGTAACGAAATATATGAAGAAGGTTAAAAGACATCATCGGCGTATTCTTAATAGAACTCGGCTTCCATGTTGAGGCCCGTCGGGCCATTTTGAGGTGTAAATTGATATCGACGTCCGTATACGTCTATGTAGTAGGCTAGACGGTGTTGGCGTGTGATATTTTTTTGGTGTCGCGTTCAGGCGCTCGTTAGATCCTGGTCCTGGCAACCTCAACATCAACTTCAACCTCATCGCAGACCGACCACCGACTTCTCCCCCTTGCTTTCAGCTATCCTTTCCACCAATTGCCTAGCTGTTGCTCGAATCTAGGACATTCAACGGACGCTCAAGAACATTTATCTCCGACCCGCGACACAGCCGCTGTCTCGGATACGCGCAGCATCTCTAGCTGCCCAGTCTGCTGCCTTTCGAATTCCTTTGTACTTGATCCACGCGTTTCTTACTTCCAACAGAATGTCGGGCAACCAGGGTTCAGGAAATTTATTTGGCGGCGCTAGTGGTCAAGGAAACCTTTTTGGCGGCACCTCAGGAACCTCCTCAGGAGGCAATCTCTTTGGCACACCCGCTAGTAGTGGTCAGACCGGCAGCAGTCTCTTCGGCCAAAACACTCCATCGCAGAGTACTACGACTAGTGGAGGAGGTATCTTCGGTGCTGGTGGATCATCTGCTACCTCCGGCAGCAGCATCTTTGGGAAATCTACAAATACTCTCTTCGGAGCATCGACGAATACACCAGGTGCCAGCACTCCAACCGGAACTGGCTCGTCAATATTCGGCGCGTCCAGCACCGCACCGAAATCTACTGCGACTTCCACCTTCAGTTTTGGATCTACTCAAGCTGCCACACCCAGCGGTTCTGCTACACCGACTCAATCGAGCACAGCTCCTTCCAATATCTTTGGAACTGGAACTACAACACCAGCCCCAAACAAGTTGTTTGGAGGAGCAGCGAGCGGTATGTTTGGAAATTCGACGACTCCTGCTGCCCCGCCGCCGGCAAATATAGGTGGTAGTCTGTTCGGACACTCTACTGGAGTCGCACCTACTGACACGACCAAACCGACAGCGGCAGCGGCGACATCGACCGCGCCAAGCTTCCTAGGAAATACATCAAGTACAAATCTATTCAGCACAGGTGCGCAAAAACAGAATTCAGCCTCATCTACTGCCAGCAACCTGTTCAGTACCGGGTCATCTGGAACTGTTACGCCAGGGGGCAGCTCATTGTTTGGATCGCAGCCCACCGCTACGTCCGCTGGTGACACCTCAAAACCATCTCTATTCGGTGCGCCCTCGGGCCCTCCCGGGAACTTCTTCGGTGCTGCAAAACCAGGTACTCCTGCCCCTTCTGGTACAGCTACGCCAGCAGGCTCGAATCTCTTTGGTGGTAACTCTGGCTTGTTCGGAACACAAGCTTCCGCTTCGTCGGGAACCGCTACCCCTAACAACCTTTTCGGTTCCAAGCCGGCAGAGGCCCCAAAGCCCGGGACTAGCGGAGGGATGTTTGGTGCTGCGGCGAATCAAGCCGCTGGCACGCCTACCACTGAGACAAAACCAGGTGGATTGTTCGGAGCCCCTACAACGACTGAGGCGTCAAAGCCTAGTCTGTTTGGTACCGCAACCGCCGCTACCACACAAGCAGCTGCTACACCGGCAACCACAACTAGTGATGCGCAAAAACCGGCCATTACTGGTAATTTGTTCGGTGCAGCAGCCCCACCCACTCCCAAAACCGGTACTGGCAGCTTGTTCAGCACTGGACCGGGAGCAACTGGGCAATCAGGTAGGATATAAGCTTATTTGGTTTTCATGATGAGCCTTACTAATCATTTTCGATAGGCGGAGGTAGTCTATTTGGTGCGTCAACTACGGCAACCGCTACTAAGCCCTCAGCTCCAGGCTTCTTTGGTGGAGCGGGGACTCCCACCTCGACGTCTGCTCAGACCGGGTCATTGTTCGGTGCTACAGCGCCGGCAACTACAACGGCCGCAACTGGCTCTGCTACCACGCCATCGACTACGACGGCTGCAGCACCTTCATTGTTTGGCTCGAAACCTACTGACAAGCCGGCTACACCTTCAACCACTACCGCAGCTGCCGGAGGTAGCTTATTTGGAGCAGCCCCATCCGGTGCAGCAGCTTCAACTGCTCCCACATCTGCCACGGCAACTACTCCAGCATCTGCTACGGGTCCAATGTCTTCGTTGTTCGGTACAAAGCCAGGTGCTGCCACCACCACCACCACTCAAGCCGCAGATGCAAGTAAAACTGCAACCGCGACTGCCACCACAGCAGCCCCTTCAATTCAACCCGTAGGATCTACGCCGGTTCAGCCGGCATCCCGATTGAAGAACAAGTCCCTGGATGAACTGATCACTCGTTGGACATCCGACCTTGATAAGTACACGACAGAGTTCAATAAGCAGGCTGCAGAGATCGCAGGTTGGGATCGCATGCTAGTGGTAAACGGTGATAAACTTGTCGAACTACACACTGAGACCCTGAAAGCCACAAAGAAGCAGGAAGACATCAACAAGGCACTTGACTACGTTGTTGGGCAACAAGAGGAGCTTGCCGCCGCCCTCGAGTTGTATGAGAAGCAGGTTGATGATATCTTTCAGACACAAATCGGCGGGCCCGAAGGGATGCAGCCAGCTGACCAGGAGAGAGAGAAGTCTTACCTATTGGCAGAGAAATTGGATAAGCAGCTTGATATCATGAGCAAGAATTTGGGAAATATCATTAATGATATTAACAATGCGACGAGCACGATCAACAAGACTAGCAGTGCTGAGGATCCGGTGAGGATCCGAGTTTTTTTGTGAGACTTGGATAAAAGATAGATTCACTGACTTTAGGTTACTTTAGCTTGCCACGATTGTCAAAATTCTCAACAACCACCTTGGGGCTCTACAGGAGATTGATGTTCGGTCCAATACTTTGGTATGTTTTTCGCCGTCAGGGGGNGTTGTTCCATATATTTAGTGCATGCAGCTAACTAGTTCTATAGCAAGGCAAGATCGACTCAGCACGGACCACGCGGGACGCTAGTATGTCGAACAACGGTCTCGGAGGACAGGACATGAACGACTTCTTCGCTTCACAAGCTTTCAGAGGTGGTAGGTAGATAAAAGAGAGTTGAGATTAAGTTCGATGGGCATTCTGTCATGGCTTTTTTTTTTACCATTTCCGTGCGTGTTAGATAGAGAAGTTGGATATTATAATATTCTACGGTCATATGGAAGCTCTGCTTTGCTTTGCTTTTTCACCTTTTTCTTTCTATTGTTATATTCGTTGATTTCAAGTGGAAGCACGATGCTAAGACTTTTTATGATTTATGTACAGTAGGTAGGATAAGGTAAAATATATGGAGACGGATACCAAGTCTATGAATCATACGATATTTCATCAACGCAGATATACATCTCGGATTAGATGGAAGTTCATATTGGAAGTGGTAAGTCTTGACGTAGAGGGCATTTATACTGTGGAAGTAGCGGCAGCATTATTGTTGAGAAAGTTTTGTGAAAGTTCTTATTGTCATATATTGTGAATTGGTGCTATTGTTCCGTCGTTTAGAAAAATGATATAGCAAGCGTGCTCGAGCTCATTATTGTGTCATTATCATAGTACACGAGGGCCTTCAACAAAGGACTTGTGACGACAGCCAACGGCGCGGTGCTCCTCTATTAGTTCCCAATAGAGCAACCTCATTCCGAGTTCATATCGTTTCCCATCAACAAACAAAAAAAATCGTGGGATTAGAAAAATGATCCAATTCGTACGAAATAAGAAGTTTATCTGTGATTCGCCATGCTACCCTTCGAATCGTTTGTGGAGGAACCACGGTCCTGGCCCTGTACGGAGTGGTAACAGAATGGGTTAGCTTTCTGTAAACTTATTTTTTGTGAAATACCCGGGGAAAGCCGGAGTAGGTATGGTACGTACTCCACTGGTGACCTGCAGTTGGCCTTCTCTCAGGATGACGGGAATGATGTCGTCGACCTTGTGTGTCCCGAAGGAGGCATCAAGGATGGCATTCGAAGCAGAGTCTAAGACACCCTGAGCTCCTTGTCTAAAAGTTTGCAAAATATTTCCCGTGGTCAGCACCGACGTCATAACACATACACATACAACAAAACAAAAAAAAACTCCCCGCTTTATCACCCCAGAAGAAAGATAAGGAGGGGGTCTGCGGAAGCTATTCGGTAAACATACCTGTGAGTGGTGAAAACCTTGAAGCCATCAACGACGTCGGTCAATGGGACAGATGTGTCCTTCTTCCACTTCTCCAGGTTCTCCTTGTCTTCGACGAGGACGATGAAGTCTTCGTCGTTCTTCTTGAGATAGACCTTGCTGACTTTGTCTCCTCCGCGCATTTTCGATTATTTTATTTATGAAGTGGTTTTTGATTTAAGTCAAGGGAGTATTATGAGGAGAGTAAGGTGAGTGGGAGTTTTTCTTTTAATTTTTGAATTCTGGAGAGGGTACTTGTGTGGTTGGTGGTGGAGAGTAAGAGAGGACGTGTAGACTGAGGGGGAGAGTTGCATTGTATTTAAAGGGTCTCCACGTCTCAGTCTGGCTGGAATGATGTCGTATGATCTCGTCCGCGTCGATCGAACCCCGTTCCTGGAAGTGGCTAGATAGACCTGGCAAGCAACTCGGAACGTCGACCTCTGACGTCACCCGCGCCCTGGGGTTCAGCTCGGCTGCTGTATTTAAACAAAGCGTCATCATCCGGGGGTTCTCTCAGGTTTTTTGTAATTTTTTAAATTTAACATTACTCTTCAAATCTCTGGTATTTTACCTACAAGGGGAAGAGAGAAAGCGATTTGAGGGCATTCAAGGCAGTCGAATATCATTCAATCACTATGAATCATGGCTATACCGGTTCCCAGAATATGTTCCATGCAGCGGAGTGGAGTTGGAGTGGAGTTGGCGGTTTGACCGGCATCTGACGCCAAGACCTGGAGCTTCCCCAGGATCTGCAGCTGGAGATCGAGGGCCAACACAGGAATCAACGTTGTATATTTTCGTCAGCTTTTAAGCTCGAGACAGGATACCGGCTCGATGCGAGCGAGCTATAGGTAGGTATTCACGGATTTCCCGAACTTGACACAACTTTCTGGTAAATTTCTTTGAAAAACACTTTCTTCAATTTGGTGCTAGGTAGGGTAGGTACATGCATATTCTATATCTCAAAGATCTCAAGAAGGGATCACCATGCCATCCACGTAGCTCAAAAAAAATTCATGGAATCACTTCCAACAATGATCTATATATCAACAACGCAGTAAGCAAGAGTAATAGCATCGGAAATTTGCAAAGCTATTGGATTTTTTTGGATTTTTTAGCTTTGTAAAGTCGAATCGGTTCAACGGAATCGTTGAGGCTTCCTTGTCAAGGACCCGAAAAGCTAGATTGAAAGTCACCTTGATAATCGACGATCAAAATCATCTAGTACCTGTGAAATCGCAAGCTATAAGGGGGACCGCTGGGTTTCTCTTGGGCGGGGGGTTCTTCCTCTTGCGGCTCCTCCTCCTGAGGTTCTTCTTGTGGAGGCTCTTCTTTTGGAGGTTCTTCTTTTGGAGGCTCTTCCACTGGGGGCTGTTTCTTGGGGCCTGGATTTGGCTTGGGCTTTGGAGCAGGCTTCGGTTCTTCCTCTACTTCCTCCTCCTCTTCTTGTTCCTCCTCAGGTTCCTCAGGTTCCGGGTCGACAGTGGGTGATTTAGGGTAAGATGGGGTCTTTCCCTTCTTTTTAGTCTTGGAAGCGCCGGTCGATGTCTTTTTAGAGCTAGGTGCCGGGGAAGTGACCTTGATATCGATGGTCTGGCTGCCGGTCTTCGCTGCATTCACCTTGTTGACCTTCTTGTTCTTGCGAACTCTCCTGTATGCCTTCTTCTTCTTCTTCGTTGGGCTTCTTGGCTCGATCGAACGCTTTTCCAAGGTCTCCTCTCCGACTACTGGTTCGGTTTCGGTTTCGGCGGGACCAACGTTCAAGCTGATGTTCTGACTTCCCGTCTTGGCCCCGTTCGCAGTGTTAATCTTCTTATTCTTGCGAACCCTTCGACCACGTCTCTTCCTTGGATCTCTAGCCTCGAGGTCGCGTTTCTCCAGTTGCTCCTCCTCTGGCGCTTCGGGTTCCTCGGTGTCTTCGACAGGAGCGTCCTCGGCGGCTTCTTCGGCCGGAGTAATGCTCAAGCTGATGTTCTGGCTTCCTGTTTTGGCACCGTTTGCGCTATTCTTCTTCTTGCTGATTTTACGAACTCGGGTCGGTCTTCTGGCCTTGCTCTTCTTTTTCTTTTTCTTGGGGTCGCGCGCCTCAAGGGACCGCTTCTCATATTCCCCGGAATCATTAGAGCCCGAGAGGGAGCGCCGCGCAAGTCTCTCAAGTTCAGTATTATCCTCGGGAGCAACTTCATTGTCGATTTCCTGCTCCTGCTCCTGCTCCTGCTCCTCCTCCTCCGGCTCCTCCGGCTCCTCTTCTTCATCACCCTCAACATCCATATCATCCATAGCGAGGTTCATTTCATTGTTATTCCTATTGTTGCCGTTCCTTCGTCCCGCTGACTTTCCACCGGTCTTCTTGCCCTTCTTGCCCTTCTTTCCCGCTTTCTTTGCCTTCTTTGCCTTCTTTGCCTTCTTTGCCTTTTTTGGCTTCTTTGCCCTCTGCTGCTGCTTCTTAGGATCGCGCTTCTCGAGTCCGGAGGGCTCTCCGGTAGGATCAGCATCTCCATTCTCGTCAGAGCGCTTGACAAGCTTCTCGAAGTCATCGTCGACCTCTCCGACGTTCATATCATCCATGGCAAAGTTCATGCCATTGTTGTTCCTGTTGTTCCCATTCCTACGGCCGCCCTTTGGAACGGGATCGCCATTCCCTTTATCCTCGGAAGTGTTGAGACTGTCCATTGAGAAATTCATCTCATTATTGTTCCTATTGTTTCCGTTCCTTCTTCCTCCCTTCGTCTTCTTCTTCTTCTTTTTCTTTGGTTCTGGCTCACGCTTCTTGAGTTTTTCCTCAGGCTCATCGTCGTCATCCTCTTCATTGTCGTCTCCCGCGTCATCGGTGTCCACTTGTTCAAAGATACTGCAGACGGAATCCTTAGGATTCTTCGTATTCTCACAACGGATGATGCAAAGGTCATCGGTCCCCTTGAAGCTTCCGTCGCACGCGAGATCCTCGGGAAGACTAACGGTCAAACTACCATTGATGATAGCAGAGGTCAACTGTTCACCCCACTTTTTCCCCTTGCCGGTTTCATCGAGGTAGCATTTGTAGGCGCCGCTGTTGCTGCGAACTTCGAGGGTAAGACTACCGCCTTCGCTGGCCTTTTTGATACTTCCGGATGCCTCCGGGTTACAGGTTCCAGCTGCGGCTGCACCGGGAAGTGCGAGGACTGCTTGGAACAGAGCCAAGAGGATGGGGGTGTTGATGACAAAATACATCTTTTGATGTTGTACGAAAGAGTGTTATATCGATTGATCGATTGATCGGATGAATGAGTGTAAGTCAGCCGAAAAATGAAGGTCGTAGGCCGTAAAGACTAAGTTTGGGAACGTTCCAGTTCGCGGCGAATGTATAAAGGAGAGACTGTGGTACGGAGCCAGAGAAGGAGAGGCTGTAGTTCCTAGGAACTACTGGTGATCTTGATGGTGATGGCGATGAGAGTAAAACAAAAGCATCGTAGGCGTTCACTGGCCCTTTTATAGACGATTTCTTTTCACGGGAGCCTCTATTCCAGCTGAGTATTGTGAGAGTCGATTATGCCAGTTCATCGATTGAAATTTGTGTTCTTGGCTCTATCATAGACTTTAATAACCATCTTTCACAAAAAGAACAGTCGATGCCGGTGATATTCCTTGATACGGTATCTGGAGGCATTGTAGACATCTATTTCCCAGATCGAGGAAACCATAAGCTGGCATATCCGCGAGTTTTCCGTGAAGAGCCGCCGAGCTTATTAATCACGAAGCTATCCGATATCTAGCCATACATTAAATTAAAGCGATATATCTCGTGCAACCATCGAGTATTTACTGTAAAAGGAATCCTGAGCCTCATTTGCTAAGTCCAGTAAGAAGAAGTGGCCAAGTAATACCTGGATTGGGGGGGGGGGGTCTATATGAAGTGGGCAATATATATACCAGACTTTCGGCCGACATTATAGGAGGCAATCTCGAGTACTACGTATACAGAAGACAATCCCCAGGAATCTACTAATACAAAGTACCGGAAATATCAATTATGATTGCCAGTTCCGCTTGATTCCAATTCTAGATTCAAAAGCTAACCGTAGCTACGCTTAATCAAGCATGCCTGTAGCTAGAATGAATATGCACGCCATAAGTGAGCCGAAAAGAGGCGAACAATTCGCACACTTAGCTTCGGTTCTTAGAACCGGGATAGCTCCAGGGACTGGAGGCGTTCGGGCCCGCTTCGCCCTTTCCGAGACCGAGACCTGAAGGGGGATGAACACGAGCCAAGAAGGTCAGGAAAATGTATGTCCGGCGTCTGGCGTGTACGTTTCTTCAATTCAATACATTTATTATACACGATCAGGTATTTGGTCAATACTAAAGATAGAGCAGAAAGTGCATAGACTAACCAGTTGCAAGTGCTTCAAGCATTGGATTCGAAGCTAAAGATTACTAATATACTTCGAATGCAATACTTTGCAGGGGATTTCGGAGTGAGTGAGTGGACCCTGAGTAACTACAAGACTGGATTGGACCCAGTTTTTGGACCTGGAGTGGGTCGACCTGCGTTGTCTCTCGCTAAAATATCACACGGCATTATAGGAGTGAAAACAGACCTTTAACAAAAACGCAGAAACGCCTTCCGAGCAGCCTTTTTGAGTTTCTGGCGTGCGTCAGTCGCACAAACGGATTATATATGTGGCTCCATTATTCGTACTCGAATGTGGCATCCCAACCCGGCAGTTTTTCTCTACTTCACCCTCGTCTGAAATCATTAACATTATAGTTTATTCGGCAGTTAAGCTTCTCCGCCTGGTTCCCCCCAGACTCTCGCGAAAAACATAGCGTCCGTCACAGTTGCTGGCCCGCTAGCGCGTCGCAAAATAATTTATTTATCAGGAAGCTCCACGAATTTGTAGACAAGTTCTTAATTGGCATATTGGGGCAGTGAGTAAACGGGGGTGTAAGCAGCGTAGAATCACCCTTTACAGGCTAGATAGCCTTGTGTAACGTATAAGTCGGTTTAGTAATTCTATCAATATATTCCTCGGAAAACCTCATACGAAGCATCTCGTATGTCAGTACTACCGATGTTGTTATAACGGCAGTTGATGACAACTTTTAGTGAATATCAAAGATATGTGCTAGATATGATATATCACAAAACATAGTCACAATTTTCACCATAGATCTTTTATATATATATGTCTAACTGTAGGATCATAGATAACCTTATGTATATCAAGCCTATACAATTGAGATGTGTCCTAGAATTGATGTTTAACTGTTTTATTGTTTAACCAAAGTAGAAAGTTTTTGAAAGTGGTGCGGTGGGGACCCGCTATATTTCGCGGATTATATTATTGCAGATTCCAAACCTGCAGCCGGATGCTGACAGCCCAGGTAATCAAATTTCTCCCCAACGCTACGCCCTGTCAGACCTGGACTCTGCCTTGCCTTGCCTTGCTCGGTCGGCCTAATACGAGGTTAAGACGCGAATGAGCTGTATCATGGTCAGCATTGAAACTGTCAGATCAATAAACTTTGTGTCTGTGGTATATCATCAAGAGTCAGTGATAATTAAAAAATTAGCCTGGAGAGTGTTTAACTGTATCCATGTCTGAGAGTAAGAAACTTCTATCATAACCATACCTTAACCATCGACCAAAATCATGCATCATGCCCTTTCATCCTGATACTACTCGGAACTCCCCGACGTTAGGAAGGTCTTTAATTACCTGCTACAACCGAATGTCTCGGTCATGGCAAACACAAAAGAGGGAAGAATAAATCAGTTGCATTCAGTAGAACCGTCATTTTCAGCATCCACATGCTTGAAGGACACCCGATCGCCTATAAGCTCTTTTTTACCCACATAGCTTCATCGTTTCCTTTTGATATCAGCCTTGTATCTGCCGTCCCTGCTGCCCAGTATTCCTCGTCAAGACTCTTAGTCTGGTATCGTACTCGGCAGCAACATGCCGAAAAAAGCAGCAGTCTCTTGTACTGCCCCCCCGCCCCCCGCATCTCAAATACCTATCCGCTCAAACCAAATTGTCCGAAAGCTCTCGTAGGGGCGCGCAACGTCAAAACTGACATATAGCACAATATGGGCTTGTAAACGCCACATTCTCGGTAGAATCCTTTTTTTACTCAAATTACTGGGTTTCCGCATGCCTAGGTCCAGTTTGCTGATATAATGGGAACGATTTGGTGGTCGTGTCTATCAAAACCTGGGTAGGTGTCTATCTACGTATGGGTATATAGGGGGCTAAATAATGCCTAGAACGTTAACACCGATACGATTCTTACGTTTCCTCGAAAGCTCTTCCCACAGACGTTAGGCATCCCATCTTCCCGTATATACTCTTTACACGTAACTTCCTACGTATACACCAATTAATTCTCAAATAGATAGAGGTACGGGGCTGAATTGGTGACCTTTTTTTTATTTATTTGTTATCCGGCCGTCTGCGTTGCTCCTCGCAAATCCAACAGCAGTAAGCTGAACTCGAAAATCAATTCCATAGAACGTCAAAACAGGGGGGGAAAAAAAGAAGGAAGTTTACACCAAAAAAAATTGCAAGAAAGCTCCACCGAGACTGAAACCTATCAGCCTTCCATCCAAAATTCCCAAAATGGTACCGCGTGCGCCTGCATTTGTTTCCCCTCCTTTTTGAGGGGGAGTAGGTGGTTGCACAGACCATCTTGTCTGCAGGCATAGGCTACACCAAAAGTCGTCGTCATCACCTAACCTTGGCAGCCTCAATACCTATACTCCTTGCCAGGGAAAAGAAATCCCCCCACAGGGCTGAACTTAACCCTTTTCGCGGGTGGACACTTAAAAAAACGAACCCGATTTAAGCTTATTTTTTTCTTTCCTTTTTAGCGATGCAGGGAAGATATATATCTGGCGGAGGATAGTTTGCATACAACGTTTTGAGGCTCAATGTTTTGGTTTCATCTGCAGGCGGCTCTTTGAGCTTTAAATCAACAACAGGCTCACTCAAATGTACTCAAGGTGATATTACGAGGCTACTCAAGGTGGTTTATTGAATATATCTCTGCGAATTCTCAACCCGTAAACTATGTATTCATATAAGATTAAAATTTTTTAGATAAAGTGGTGATTTGATCATATGTACGCTGAAAGCTGTCGAATTGAAACAAAGAGATCCCAGAGAAACGCCGTTCAACTCTGAAGTAATTTTTTTATTCGTAACAAAAAAGAAGTTTTAAAAAGGGGGTTAATGAAAGAAAATCATCCAAGCCGAGTGATATCATACACGCTATCGAACAAGAAGCGACATAGTCAAAGAAGAAGAGACCGCCGAATAAAGAATAGTAATAAAAAGTATGATTTTATTTAAAAACAAAAGGAGTAAAGCATCAACGCTTGGTGGTTGGAAGGGATCGAACAGAAAAGATGTTCAACGAGGATACCCTGACGCAAAGAGTATCGAAAGCGACGCGATGAAGCACGTTAAGAAAGAAATGCGCACCAACCTATCAGCACCCCCTGGGAAACTGAGGGGGCTGATAATATATTTAGAGAAGCTGAGAAAGGTTTGTTTACATCGAGTAGACCATGAAAACGGCAATGGCGGCCATCCAGAGGTAGCCGAGGACATTGAGGCTGGAAGCCGCGCTTATCGTGTCTCCAGCTGCAGGGCCAGTTCCATTCTCGACGGTACCGTTGATGAGCAGTGTCCAAACACCGTCCACGACTGCGAATACGGTAGTATTTGATTGGTTGAGCGCGATCAAGTCGGTGAGGTAGGTGGTATTTCCGTTATCATCGCAAGAACAGTCGGAATACTGCATGCACAAGCACTGGACTGGGACGGATTGAAGAGCATTCAAACTGTTGTTGTAGTACTGATAGAGAGTGTTGTAGTGGTAACTGTAAACAGCGTAAAGCCAGAGTCCTGGGAAAATCAATGCAACTGCAGCGAGCGGGAGGAGTAATGGAGCCAATCCTAGTGGGGATCTTCCGCCGGCCTTGTATCTATAACCGATAGTTAGTATGTAGGTAGTGCTATAGGAGGTAGATCAAAAACTTACCCAGAAGTGGAACCTCCTCCGTATCGGCCACCGTAGGTTTTGTAGCCTTTGCTTCCGCTGCTTTTGCCTCCAGAGGAACTAGATTTACCACCTTTTGAAGTTTTACTACCTGGTCCTGAAGATGATTTATACCAAGACTTGCCGCCAGATGACTTACCGCCGGAGGACGACTTGCCACCTGACGATTTACCACCCCCGGAAGAACTCTTACCTCCAGAAGACTTTCCGCCACCACCGCCGCCACCACCGCCCCTTCCACCACCGCCACCGCCCTTCCTCTTCTCTAGGGGCTTGAAAGCTTCGATCGGTCTCGAGATGCCTTCGAATCTCTTGTCGAATGTTACTCGTTCCGAGACCTCCTCAGCATCGTCGAGAGGTTGGACGTGCTTTATCGCCCTCTTCTCCTTGAAATGTATCCGGTTGGCAATGTCTTCGGCATCAGCGGGAGCCTGGATGTGAGCGATTGCCCTAGCCTGGACGGGGTTGATGGCGGATACACCGGTTGTGAGAAGCAATATCGTCGCAGCGACTTGGACTATTGTGAATTTCATGTTGAGTTACAGAGGGCTGTACGTGACAGCTGAGACCCTTTCTTTCTTTCTTTCTTTTTTTTTTTTTACGGTGAAATGTTGTTGGTTTGGAGAGGTCGATGTATCCTACTAGGTGGGTTGAACGAGTGAGCGTTGACGCAATATGTGTTGGAAACGATTACAAAGTGGTATAATTGTCTATTTCCGATGGGCGAATCTTTCGACCTATCGTAGCAGGGATATCGGAGAAGGCTGAAAGAAATGAAGGAAGAAAAAAGAGGGAAACGAGATGCAGCCTTATACTTATGTGTCAACTGCCATGCACGATGCAATCGTGGCAGAGCACAGCACACACAACAGCGATCAGGTCACCGATGTCATGAACGACAGGTATGATCTCAAAGGGGCAAAACATGGAGGGGTGTGGAGTGGCGATGCATTGTATGGGAACAGCACAACGCCCTGCACACTTCAGAGACTGGGAACTAGGTGGTACCGCAGGGCTGCCTTGGGGCTTTTAGAGAGATGGGGATTGTTTCTTCTAACTTACGCTGACAAAGAGGAACGCCCACGGGTGTGTAGCGTCGATGCTATTGAGTAGAAAAGAGGCACCTTTTTGGGAAAAGTGTTTCCGGTTCAAGGTATTTATTTCTAATTGAAACCGTCTACCAAGGAAAGTCCAAGAATGTCGCTAACCAGGGGCTGAATGGAATTTCGAATGGATTGGCAAAGAGAGCGAAAAACCACCCGAAGACAAATAAGTCGGGAAAGGTCTGAGACGTGGATCGAGTCGACGTCAATGGATTTGAACGAATGTGGAGAATTGGGGGATCTCAAGAGCGATGGGCACAAATGCACTGCTTACTCCCCGGCGGGTCGTATTCCCGGTAAAAATTAACGTTAACGTTATAATGATGCTGACGATGAACTGGCAAAAGTAATGAACGTGTCGGTCGGATTTTGGTAGCCCCCGCCGTGCTGTGTGTGTGGAATCTCGAAAGAAAGAAGGAAAAAAAAAAACAAGATTCTGCTCTGCGCTTGTTTCCTTCCTTTCAGAGAGGCGAAGCAGCACCTTATGAAGGTCGCATGGGATCACGTTATCGAAGGATCAATCATAGGCGCAATTCTAGCCAATAAGCCTCAGACACCCGGCCATCGATCGCGAAGTCCAAAGGGGACTGGGAGGTCTTCATCAAGCGAAATTAAGGGAAGGCGACTGGGAAGGCATTTTTGCGGCTTTGGCTTCAACCTCAGGCTTGCTTATCAAGTCATATACAATATCTGCTCAAGCACACCCCATAAGGGGTCCCTGGACATGGGGGCACGCCGGTTTAAGCTTAACGGCAGAGGCTGACTTGTACATATGTATGTGTATGTAACATCGCCCCTTCTTGGAACATTCTGTTATCTGATTCTCGAATTTTTAATTGCCGATTCTGACTCGCGAAGCCCTAAATATCTATGCCTAGCAATTAAGGCAGACAAGCCTTCAACAATGGCTTGGTATATCCGGCAATCGAGTACCTGGGTGACTCTAGAAAGAAAAGACTCTTGTTGGAAGAATGCACCAGGATATCAATGCGCTTTGTGCCCGGACGATTATGAAGAAATCGGGGAATATGTAACAGTAGGGCTGAATCTACCGAATTTCAAGAAACTTGGATCAAAAAAGGGGATGATTCCAGACAACAGAGGATGACAGGCCCACTTGCGGAGTTCAAAAACGCTTAACAGTCAACGCCTTAGGCATCGGCTCTCTCTCAGTCCCGAAGCGATACATCCAGATGCCTGTGGATACAACTAATCGGGGAATGCCGCAAACCCTTTTTTATTTCTTAGCTCATCGTTGGCCAATTTTCGTTTCATAGCAGCCACAAAAGCTAAATCCATTTCACTTGGCTTCGCAATTTTTCCTTTCTTTCAAAGCGCAGTTGAAAGCTTAAGCCGTTCGGGTGAATTGTTCGATTGTCACTGTGACTGTAATCAAATAAAAAATCAAATAAAAAAACCACCAACTTAACCGCGAATGTGAATGAGTGTCCTGCACGGCTCCTTGTGATCTGACCCCAGGAGCCAGCAACTGGAAGTGATAGTGAAAAGTAAAACAAAGAAACTTTTTCGAATTGTCTTTCTTGTGAAAACTCAAAGACGGTTTTGTGAATTTTTTTTTTTTTAGTTTCGATTGCAATCACGGGTTCTCCACTTTCCAAGGTGGATTCCTTGCCCAAGCCCCAAGTACATACTGACATGTACTGGACCCTGAAATGGGATGAGGCTAACTACGGTACCAGAAGTGCTCTACTATGTAGGTCGACCGTTAGCTCGAGCCTGTCATCGACGCACATGTGATATCATGCACCTCAAAACGCCGGACAACACAAACGATGGCACATATGGTGGGCCGTCAAGCCGGCAGCCAGTCAGAATCCATCGCCACCAACCAGGAGGATGTTTCGTCTGAATTCGATCGTTGCATTGGTTCGCTTTGTGGGGGGGTTCAGACGCTGTGCATGTGAGCCATCACATCGACCGACAGCTTCTTCATCCCGTCCAATGGCATCGCTGGCCGCTCGGATGACGCAGCCTGCAGAGAGCAGAGAGCAGAGAGCGGTGCAGAGAGCGGTGCACTGCGCGGAATCATCACGAACTCCATCGCTCTTCGCCTCCACCCATTTTATATTTGCAATCATGTACTTACTTCGTACTTCGTACTCACGCACTCACCAAATCACTAACTCACTGGAGCACTGTTACTAACTTACTTCGTCCGTGCTTGCTTGATTGACTGCATAGAAAAATAAAATATATCCCCCCAAAAAATGTCTCGTCGTTGCTTAAATGTCCGAGATAGAGTACAGGAAAGGTACCGGTTTTAGCTTCCTGTTCCCGATCGCGCCAAATCACCACTTCTCCTTGCCGTTGGGGGAGGGCTATTCCCGCTTCATCCTAGCCAGCCCGGTCCACCAGCCATTCTAGAAAAAAACACCTGAAGCTCCAGGGTTACTTTTCACAGAGCTTGAGCACCCAGCTTCGCACAAGAACACTCAGCTTCTGATTCATCAATTTTCTCTCTCTCTCTCTCCTCAAATATCTCTCAACAAGTCTGTAAGCATCAATTTTTACATTCCGTAGGGCTTTAACTTTTGCCAAAGCCGTCGGCAAACACGCGTGGATCTTCCTGTGGGATTACGACATCTTCAATCTTTCTCTCGGGGGCGGCCCTGACTTCGCAACCACTCATAACATACTCAAATAATTTCCCTGCTAGCGACTTTAGCTCACAGCACTGTCGCAAGACCACATCTCCGGGCCTGTAGCTTGAACTCTCGACAGCTGGTAGCTCCGTCGTCGATACATGTCAAGCTATAGCTCCGCACGAGAAACTGTAACCGCTCACGCTACACATATTCGCAGATCCGATCCTTATAAAACTCGTAGCTGCTGCCGCCGTCACCACCCCCAACGTATTTGAGGTGATACCGCTACTTTTGTCATCGGGGTAATACACCCGAAAAGTAACAAACCCCCCAAAAAACGCCCTCTTGTTCAACATCGAGGAAATCTTGTCCACAGGGCCGGACGACCGAGTAGTTGCACAGGAGGCGATCGCCGCCGAAATTAATCACACCGACGAAATATAAGGAAACCTGGGATAGTCATGTCATCACCCATCGGTCCTCGGAGAATCTTACACTCTCGCACTTTCAACGACCGAACTAGCCTGGAAGCGATTACCGAATACACCAGAAACAAACTCTTGGAGAGACAATACTCGTCTACGTTCAATACATCGACAGCGGCATCATCATTCGACGGCCGAGGCAGCAGACCTGCTTCGACAGCGGACGGCCGCGAAAGGAGCCAAAGTCCGACGCACGAAGTTTATTGTTGCTGCGGCCAGAAGACTTGCGAAGCCAGGGTGAAGAACATCTCGGTGCTCTCCGAGTTGGAGGAGAATCTGCAGACGGCTGCACAGCTTGGACAGGTGAGTTTTGCATGAACTTGAACAAATATCATCCTAAATAGCCGCAGGGTACGTATTATACGTACACTCGACACTGTCTCCTGCATGAATCCATCCTCGAATCCTCTAGCGAAGTCGGCTTTATTCTCCTTCGTTTTCCCCCCCCCCTCCCAAAACACTTCCCTAACTTCTGTTGCTTGTGTACTATTTCTATTTCTGGTTTTGCTTTTCAGTTTCCAATTGGAAACTTTTCTTTCGAGCTCGTGTCTACTTGGCCTGGGAGAAATTTGCTGGGCGAAAGTCCTGCCTTATTTGTGGCATGCCGAAGGCTTGTTTAATTTCCTGTGCATTGTCGCAGCGAAAGGCAGAGCTCAATCAGCCGGTCACCACCACCACTAGTACCACCACCACCGGTTTTCCGATGGTGTCATGGTGTCTGTTGGGGTTTTGGTTTGTCCGACGGGACTAGCCAAATCTACGACGGCAGAAGGTTCGAAGCAGCCTTAAAGGGGTTCGATTGGGCGATGCCCTGCAAAACGCTGCCAATGAGCAGATGCCCATCGACGGGGATATCGATCGGGTTGAGAGGACACTTTCTTGGAGGGATGCTTAGGACCATGCATGTCTGGGCTGAGAGCTTCTGCAAATGCAAATGCAAGTCGCCTCGTCCCATCACATATTTTCTGCAACCAGCTTGGCCAGCTCCAATCCGAGCCTGTCACTAGGCCGCATACGGACTTGGTTCCTGAATATCTCGCACAGCTTCTGCCAAAAACCTCCCACCAATTTTCCGCCCGTCAAGTCCGTCAAGTTGGCAAATTTCCTGTGACGTCGAAAAAAAAATTCCCTCCTTTTCCAATCGAAAATCAGAAATATTCCAACGGCGTGCGATCGCAATTGGGGCTTTTAATATCATTTTTGGTGCACCGAAACCGCCTGCTCCGCTATTCAACCCACCTTCCTATTATTTTGGCAACCCAATTTGCCGTGATTTCCTTCTCCTTGTTTACTTCACATCCCAGGCTAAACTTGACGCTGTTTTTTTCCCACCCAGTTTGCGTTCTGAAATTAAAGGTTTACCATGGATAGGCCGTGGGCCGCGGGGTATATTCTCTAGTATTTTCTAATCTGTAAAAACAAAAATTTTCTCTACCCTTTAATGCTGTTATCGAATTCAGAAGGAGGGCGCAGAAGAGACATTCTCTCGCGATGACTATGACATCGCGATGAGCTCGTCGGGATGCGAGTCCGAGATTCAAATTTAAGAAGACAGACCGGACTAACCACGCCTTCACCCACTTTCCAGGCTCTCCTACGCCAAGCTGATGACGCCGAAAAGATTCGATCCGACATGGCTTTGAAAATCACCAGACTCGAAGAATTGAATAAGCAGTTGGAAGTCCAAAATACACACAGCATAGAAAAGAACCGGGATCTATTAACTGTAAGCCTCAACCCGCCCCCTCTATATCCCCCAAGGGCCTCAAAGGCGCTTGTTTGCGGTTCACATTCCTCAATGCCGTTTGTGTGAACTCGTCGTGCAGAAACGGGCTGACCCTGGAATGTGTTGTCCCTCAAAACAAACAGACATTAGAAACCTTGAACGAATCCGTCACCCAGGCCGATTCCAGGCTGAGGGATGTTACCGCCGACCTTGATGATACCAGGGCAGAACTCGACCGTGTTAGCGCTAGGGCTGCCCGTGCCGAAATCCTCGAAGCACAGCTCACCGTTCTCGAAACGGAGCAAGACGACCTCAGGAGGAACCTCTCCATAACACTAGAAGATGAACGAAACGCTTCAGCGCGATGGCAGAGGGCCGAGCGACAGGTCGAGGACCTGCAGGATGAATATAATAAATTGGAATCCGAGTATATGCAAGAGAAGCTCAAAACGCAGAAGCTGGCCAACAAGATCGCATCCAGGAAATCGATAAAAGACCTCCACTTCCCGGCCAACAAGATGGAGGGTGCGGCTATATCGAATTTCATGAAGGAAATTCTCCAGGATAACCAACAGCTACAGGCCGGGACTGCAGAACTACGCCAGATGTTGATGATTGCCCAGGATGAGATCGGTGCTTTGAGGGAACAGGTTTTACTATCACACAGACCAGAACCGAGTGAACTCGGACGGTCACCGCTGTCGTATGAGTTTGATGGCTATAGGAAGCTTTCACAGGAATTGCACGTTCATCACCACCATCACGTAATGGCGAAGGAGAAGGGAAGCATACGTAAGGTCAAGAGGCGGGTCAAGGCTCCACAGGCGAAGAATCCGCCTTCTTCAAACCCTCTACCTCCTGCTTGGGCCGCCTTTGAGCAAACCACTCCATCGAAACGTTCATCCATCCAATCAAGCGCTTTTGGCAGCCATACCCGAAACTCGTCGGTTCCGAATACAGTCATCTCGGAGACTGCCCCGTCGACGTATCGGGACTCTTCGATATTTGATCGGAGCTTTACCATCGACGAGTCAAGGCCTACTAGCGCTGGGTCAACGGGAACAGGGATGCCGACCAGTCCGATCAATGTTGAGAAGAAACGTAGTCATGGCAGGAATCATTCAAGTTTCAACGCCCCACCGTTCTCTGCCCTCAATGAGGAAGAGTTTCCGGACGTTCATCCACCTGTTGAGTCAGTTGGCGACAGCTCGCCTACAGAAGAAAGCGAACCCGCTTTGCTAGATTCGGGCGATTCGCCACAATTCGAAGTTGACACCACACCTCAAAACGAGGAGGAGGAGGAAGAGGAGGAAGAAGAGGATGGAGATATTCCCGATGCCTTCGAACTTAGTACCCCGTCTCCGTTCCTTGCTACGACTATTCCTGGCCGAAGGCTCGTTCGTTCTACCTCACATGAATCCCTTCTCGTTCCTGAAACTGCACCTATTGACATATTCGGGACACCAAAGGGCGAAAAGGCCCCAATTTCAATCGTTTCATCTTCCAATGCATTCAATGCGCTGCAAGCGGTTATAACCCCAGCAACAGCCCAGAATACGCCGGCAAGGTACAGCTCACAAACCTATACTCGTCTCCTGCTTTCAAATGCACCCAAAACCCCACCGCAAAAACCCCAACGTGGTGTTGGCTCTTGGTTCTGGAACAAATTCGGATCCGGATCCAAAAACCCAGAGTCGGCATCTTCAAGCTTGGCACGTCACGTCGAGGTTACGGATGATAGCAGCATAACCACTGTTAGTGACCTCGCGCCAGAAGGATCCACAAAATCCGCTGCTAGCTCCATCAAAAACGTTCCTTCTCCTTCACCGTCTAAGAAGCTTCTCAAGCCACCAACCAGCTTGATGCCGAGAAAGTCAGCACCTATCGTTCTCGCGACCCCTGTCGATGAGGAATCGTTGGCGGAAGTATTGGCTGAGTAGGACCAGCCTTTTTTTCTGTCGGAGCCACGCAAAAGGTCAAAGAGGAAGAGTCGTACTGGTCTTCCATTCTCAACAATACGCCGGAATTCAAGGATTAGTTTGGCGAAGAAACCACCGAGAATCGTTCTGGAGAGCCCGATTGATCATGAGTCTTTAACTCAGGCATTATCAGACGACGAGAGTGATTCTTCTTTCTTTAAGTCGCTGAACAGCGCCTTTCCGAGGACCTCGAAATCTACCTCTAAACGACGTTCCCTGGAGGCTTTTGCTATCCTTGATCCTACACGTCTCATGGCAAGAAACATTCGTCCGCTGAATTTCTCCCGCGGACGAAGAGTTGAATACCGATGACTAGCGTCTCCTCCAACTCATCCTGCTCCTTCCCCTCGCCGGTCTGCACGTATCGACGGTTTTCTGAACTTTAACGACTTACGACCATCTCAGCTTTAGCCTCACAGCCACTCCTTCGCTCCTCTCTACGTACTCTTCGTCATATACACGGCCAAGTACATACAAAATTTTCTATATTTTTCCAAGTCTAGACACGCGGATACTTCTATCAAAAATTTTTTTCTTTGTAACACTGTTACTACGCGGTATTCCCCAGCTCTCATTAACGTCTCTGTATTTCTTCCTATATTTTCAGTTGGTGCGGCGGGTCAAGGCTACGTATTGTCCAAGTCCTTTCTTTTCTGTATTTTTGCGGCGTTTAAGTAGGCGTTCTGTATCCATGGATCTATAAGGTTGGGATAGCATTTTTCAAACTCTTTTTTGTCTTTTTCTTTAAAACCGGCTTCAACCCGGTCGATGATAATACCCCCGTTTCTCCTCCATTTCCCTATTGTCTAGCTACATCTTATATACTACTAGTATCCTTCCACTGTACATCTTTTTCTGTTCTCTTATTATTCCTTTTCCCCATCCTTTTTTTTTTTTGCTAATTTAGCTTTAATCTTTCTTTTCCCACCCTAATTTTGAGACTGAGGTCTCATCTTGATACGAGTTTATATAATTCCTTTTCACATGCAGATACAGCTTGAGCTCTACTCACTAGCTCGATTTTCTTTACATACTCTATCAACGCTATCCTCTTTTTGTTCAAACCGCCAAAATGAAGAAGAAAAAAAACCACAGGTATCCCTGATGTGTATACTATCTTCTTTCCCGTCTATCTTTCCCGATAGGCCTAGGAATGGGGGGTTTTTTTTTGGATTAGAGGTGCAGATCTCGACATACCGAGGGTGTTTCCCCCCACTTCTACTTTCTTTTCTTTCCTTCTTTTCCTTCATACTTTTNTTTTTTCCTTTTCGAAAAAATAAAGTTGTATATTGTGCAAGCAGAACTTTAGAATAGTCGGATCAGGGTACTATAATACATACATGTAATGTAATGAGGCATGGATAGCTAGCTGACTAGACTAGCTAAGGGAATTTAATGAGGTGGTAGAGAGGGGGGGGGGTTTACTTAATGTCGTTCAATTACAAAGAAGTACTTTTCACAAGTCCAAAGTTTTATTCCCTATACATACTTGAGTGTAGACACCATCTACGTCGGATATATATTAGGACGTTTTGGGACGTTTTCAAGTATTTTAAGTCATAAAGCGTTAGTAGAACACAGAGCGCTAGCATGCATGTAGATACTCGAGGGGCGTCCCCTGCTTTGGTCTTGTGACGGATCTTAGAGCCATGGTCAGAATGAATACGGATATATCGATAGCAACTGTAGGAATTAACGGGCGACTCTCGATCTAGCTCCGAGACCCGCATTGATGGGTCGACGGACGGATGGACAATAATCCCTGGATAGAACTCTCCTCGCAAGCTCATACAGCTTTATCACATGGGTTTATATAGCATTCGAGAATAACCTGGATAAAATGCCGTTTATTCAATGATAACGATGATATGTAATACATATTACCTCTTCCCATCCGATTCCCACAAAAAAAAATAAAGACGTCCGCAGGGAATTCCATCGGAATATAAAGTTTTCTTTCTCATCCAAGAATAGAGAAGATAAACGAAAGAAAAAAAAAGTCTGAGAGCTACGACAAAAGGAATGTGATAGAACCCTCCAACTAGCTTCGCACCCGCCCGGGACATGTTTGAAAATCGTAACAGAAAGAAAATGCGCTAAGTAAAAAAAAAACCTCTGCTACCCCGGTCCGACTACGGATTCGAGAGCAAGTACTCGACGGCGCCCTGGACGCTACCACCGGTTCTCCTAAGTGCTGTGACGTTCCTGTCAAAGTCGAAGAAACCCATGTCGTTTAACTAGGTAGAGTTAGCATCTGGCTCTTGATAAGAACGTTATGATAGTATAAATTTTTACCTGTCTCAACTGATCCGCATATCTCTCCTCCGGCGGCCTGTTATCAACAGGCGCAGGTGGGCTTCCGAACCCACCGGCGCCTCCGAACCCACCGGCACCTCCGGGCCCCATGCCCAGAATTTGCATCATGTTCTGCAGTTGGTTCAGATCCATACCTCCAGCCGGTGGCATGAAAGGGTTGAACGGGTTTGGCGGTACCTGCTGTCCTGTAGCTCCAGCTGCTCCTGCGGCTCCAGCTTGCTCGCCACCTGTCCCCGGTGTTTGCGTCTGCCCAGCCGGCGGTTGCTGTTGAGCGCCTCCGAATAGTGCAGGATTGAAGAGCAGGAACGGATTTGGCGGGGGCGAGCCTCCCGTCGATGGCGCTGGAGGGGCCTGAGCAGCAGCGCCGAAGGGATTGAATAGCGCAGCGAACGGGTTAATCGGCGGAGCACCCGCTGCACCTGCACCTGCGGCTCCATTACCCGCCTGCTGCTGAGGTTCCTGAGTTTGTTGGTCTGTCGGCGTCTGATCCGTAACTCCAGGCGCCGGAAACCCGCCCCCGGCACCGCCAGCACCACCAAATCCCCTTCCAAAGGGTCCCATCCCAAGTGCACGCTGCATTTGTGTCATTTGTCTAAAGATTGTGGGGTCGGTCATCATCCGTCTAAACTCCTCCGACTGCATCATGCGTCTTGCGTCGGGACCCATGGCTTGTAGCATGGGATTTGATTGGATCAAAGATTCTAGGAGGGCCGGGTTTTGAAGAAGGGCGTTCATGGATGCGCGGACTTCGGGTTGTTCCATCATAGAGAGCATTTGCTATATTTGTAAATTTGGTTAGCCTTCGATGGTTGCTAATTTGGGTGAAAGCGGGTGCTGTGCCGCCGTAAGGCGTCTATGCGACAGGAGTAGGTACATACTTCAGGGTTCGGCGGCGGTCCCATCTATAGACGAAAGGAGATAAAGTTAGCATAAAAAAACTCTTTAAACAATGTAATAGCCATATGCATTTAAATGCAACCAAGCGGTACGGTCATAGGAGGAAGCCCCACTCACCCCACCATCGGGTCCAAACATATCCGCAGAAGGTAACGGGATATGGTTTGTCAGTCTCGAAAGAGGATTCATCCCCGTTCCCGCAGCCATACTCGGCAGTTGTTGAGGAGGAGGAGGATTTGTAGCTCCACCACTGCCGGTTGCCCCTGCTGCCGTTCCGGCATTGTTGGTAGATGCACTGCTACCGCCGACGGCTCCTCTGGCTGCAGAGGCGTTGGAGGCGGCACCCTTCACAAGGTGGACGGTATGGCCATTTTGGATTTTATAGCTATCGACGGTTTGGTCGTCTTTCAGGACACGACCGGAATAGATTAATCTCTGGCGGTCGGCGGGGATGGAAGACGGCTCTGCGAGCTGTTGTTTCAGGTCGGCGACGGAGATGAAGCGGTTTACGGTTACCGGGATTTTATTATCGGCGATAGATTTAACGGTGAAGGAGATGGAATCTTCATCTTTGGCTCCTTCAGCGCCAGCTGCCGCAGTGGATGAGGATTCGGCGGCAGGAGGCTGTTCGGTCGGAGGGGTGTCCTTTGGGGTTTCCGAAGAGGACATGGTTGGCGATTATCGATACGAATAGAGTGGGACGGAGGCGGTGGATGCGTCGGGGAGCTGGGGAAGCTGGAAGATAGAAATGTAAGGTTAGTATTACCTTGGCCGGGAGGAGAGAATATCAGAAACACCTTGGCGCCAAAAGAATCAGGTAGCTTTTGGATGATGTCGGAGCAAAGGGAGGATGGTGATGACGATGATGAAAGAGATGCACTGCAATCGAAGGCAATCGATGCTGGTGGAAGCCGCCGCATTGACTGTGGCGTGGCGAAGCAGCATGTGGCGCGGCACAGCAAAGAAAAAGACAACCATTCAACACCAAGAGCGGTCTCGGTCTTCATAGAGATATCTAATCGAATCAGACCAGAATCGAATCATTTGCTGCTGGCTCGTTGAGCAAATCATCTCCAGGTTTCAAAACGTTGGTTTCACTATCATACAGGTACTGTCTTCGATAGCACAGCCTTTCCCGCCAAGTACAGCTCCATTCGTTCAAAAGGTTCAAATTACTGTGCGAGCGACTGTGAAACCGTTCCTGTTACGGCCTAAGACTCCCGACCCCGCAGAAGTTACATGTACCCGCTGCTATACCGCAGAATCACAGATAGTATCAATGATAGTGTGCCTTACTATTTTCTGAAGTTCTATACTTGCCACTGAGGATGTTACAGCCTATGATGGTCGGGGGGGGGTTTTTTCTTGTTCAAATCTGTGACTTGCCTCAGGATATATGCACCTTCGGCAGCCACACAGCTATTTGTCATTTCTTATTTTTATTTGATTTCCCTGCTTGCCAGTAGGAGGATTACCCGGCAAGCAGCGGGAAAGGGAGATTATACACACGATGTGAGTAGTGATGGTTGGGAGGTGATGAGGGAAACGGCCAGACCCAATATGGCCCCGTAGGAATAAGGGGACAAAAAAAAAACTGGAAGATGCAGGAAAAGCACATAACCGCTAAACATCGACGGAGTAAAATAAGAAAAAGGTAGAACATGTAAGGAAGTTGAAATGCCGGGAAAACCGATGGCTCTTTCTATTCTCCTTGTGAGAGAAAATATCAAAGGGAAATGTGGTATCATGCAAGTTTAAGTTAAAAAAAAAGCCCTATACAAAAAAAATAAAATAAAAAGGAATAATCCAATCCGAATGATCTGTTCTGAAATGCGAGAGATCCCAGAAAATAGGCCACTGAATGCGCCAACGGTGGAGTTCATCTGCATCTCCCCAAGACGGAGAGTAAAACAGCAAACTTCTCTCTAAATCGCTTCGAAATGAATGCCGCACCCATGCTGTGATATACGTGCTGCGAAAGAAGTATCGGAAAAATAAGAAGAATCGTTATTTGTAGAAAAAGACAAAATGTTGTAGTATCGCTGCCCAATGTTTTATAGAAGCCGCCCGGTCTCCAGGTACGCCGTTGGTAAAATCAAAGTCCCAAGGATTATAGAGGTTGTTGAATGAAAGTGAAGAAGCGAATGTCGATTCGGAAACTGCGAGGCGGGAGCTTATGCTCTGCTACCTCCTTGGTTCTTCCCTCTTGTGGGTACTTTCCAGGGCATGCAGACAACCTGTTGAACATCTTCATTAGCATCATATTCCCTCTCGTATATTCAGAAGAAAAAATGATCAATCTTACCTCTCCCTCATTGAACGCCCAAAAATAAATACCAGCGCCAACAATATAGTATAGTGCTGGGTTCGTTCCCTGATATAGCAATACGGCAATCAAGGTAACAATTGGCAGGGCGACAAGTCGAGCGACGATGCTGCGATGAAAGGCGGTTCCCGGTACGAGCAATGGGAATGGGTATTCCCATGCCAGCATAAATAGACCGGCGAGAACGTTGAGAGTTTGTAAAATTGGTGCCGGTGTTACCAGCGGGTTCAATGTCGTTGTCCACATGTCCCAAAAGATCTTGGGCCAAAAGTAACCGTGGACGCCAGCTGCGATTTGGTCTATAATTCGACAATTGTCAGATTTGTGTTTCCCCTTCAAGCAATTGAAGATTCTTCGCTACTTACAGACTGCAGCGGTCATAACGATCAATCGAGCGAGATGGTTCTTAATGAGCTTGCCCATTTTGAATTATTTTTCTGATATTCTTTTGGAAGGAGAAATCGAGTTCGTTTTCTGGATTGAATGGTATTCTTTTATTTTATTTTTATGTGCGGTGACTGCACTTGGTCGTGGAAATATGCTTCCCGGGTCGAGAAAGTCGTAAGTGTTGACAAGAGACTGACTCGAACGGTGGTCCCAGCTCTATATCGTTCCGGACGAAATATAGATATACCTGTTCCAACAGAATAAAAAAGGAAGTTTAGAACGATGATCGAAGACCCGAACAACTTTAAATGACAGTTGGAGAGATCGGTTATAATTGTTGGATAGAAGATAGATGTGTGAGGTTGAACAACATGTAACTTTTTTTAACAGATGCTCAACTTCAACAGCCTTACAGAGAGGGAAGCATGTCACAGGGAAGCAAGAAGCAACATAAAAAGAATGATCAACTTTCAGGCAGGTTGGACGGTTATATGTAAATGCTCCCAAAAATAAAAAGAGAGGAGGGAAGGGGAAGGGTAAAAAAGCATCGATCCTAGTCGCCGGGAATTTGCACTGTGCAGACACCAAGCGAATGGTTGAAGACACAGCTTTGTAAAATTGGACCGATGGCCGCGCTGGAGTGGGTCCTGGGCCTCAATCGTGACCGTCGAGCAGCCGCCGACATTAGTCCGCTTTGGGTGGGGGGGAACCACCCGGGAGACGAAAATCGACCAATCTCCAAGCCCGCGAGTTTCCAACCACCCGGCGCTTGGTGGGGAATACCATATGCATCTCATGTGCAGAAGCAGAACACTAACCTGTTGAACAAACGATGAGAGACTTTTTTTTACGCCACCGAAGTCTTGGGAAAGCAAGGCACACGAAAAAGTATATGCAATGCAGGTCGTGGGAACGAAGGCAAAGGTCGGGAAAAAAAGGTCAAAAAAAGAAGTTTGACAAAAAAGAAGGTGTGATAAAAGGGCGGTCGAAAAGAAAGAATATCAGGGAGAGCAAGCTCTTCTACCCGATCTGTCCGTGCCAGACAAGACTACGAAAGGAATTGGCTAAAAGAAAGGAAGAACCGGTCTGTCTCGTAGCGCAGCGCAGAGTGAGCAGAGAGAGAAAACAGACAGACAGACGGACAATCTGGGTGGAGAAATGCGATATTAGTTATATTCTCATGATGGCTTGCAGAATGCTTCTGCCAGTGGAAGTGCACGTTTAAGCGCTTGACAGGCCTGCGACATCTCTTGGGGGGCTTTGGCCGGCCTCATTGGCTGGAGCAGGGGTTAAGACATGGATCGCGGGGAGGGGTCACCATCCAGCCATTCCTTGAATTGAGATCAGTGTGTCTGCAAGGGTTCACCCTCTTCTCAGAGACAGCTGGAGTTTCCTGCTGTTTCCATTGGTGTTTTATCGGCTGCCTCTCGTTAAGGCTTCAACGGATGGGTTCCACCTCCACATTTTGGTGGTTGTGCCGATGGGGCTATAGCAAAAGGAACGTAAAATTCTGGGCGACAGACCGGTCCGGTCACCTCTTCGGCTTTGACGCTGCCGAGAATTGTGTATTTGCAATCGTGCCGTGCATGCCATTACTCGTGAGAGGGAGCATGCCTTGTGGTTGCGTATACGTATACGCGCATATGATTTCTGGTCCAGCCAAGCAGCAGCACCGTCAGTCAGCCAGCCAGCCAGTCAGTCAGGAATGATTTGTTTCTTCTCGCCAAATGCTGCCATGTGCTCACTACTTTTCATCGGTTTTCCATTCTTTTTTCTTTCTTTCTTTCTTTCTTCTCGGTCTTTCTTCTTCTTTGATGTTTTTGTACTTTGGCGAAACGTGATCTGGTGCAAGAATCGTTTCTAACCGGTACATCGTTTCACGGGGCGGGAAACATCTTCACAGCCCACTCCACTGCAGTTTTTGGTGACAACGGAAAACATCACTCTGAACCCACTGCATGTTCCACATAAATATACACTCGCCTCCTCACGTTGAATCCGCTTGACATCATTCACTTTCCCCTTGACCATTATCACTGTCCAGTGATAGTATTGTTAGCAGTGTGCTCCATAATCGACCGGGGTGGTTTCTCTGTATCAGAAACGGGGGCCGTCGAAGATACCCTCTTCAAGATATCACTCGAAACCAAATCTTCCTCAAGAATGCCAATCCACCCAAGAAGAGTGGTTATTGATGCCCAGATCTTGTCGCACCAAGCAGTGATGAACTTCTTGATAAGAACTTTTATTTTTTATTCTATGAAAAGTTTTCGGAAGGAGATCTAAGCCCTTGAGACCCACAGTGCTCTGGATTTCTGCCAGGGGAGCATTCAGCCGTCTAAACGAGCCCGATATGACCTATATCAATCCAAGATATCAACAGCCTTTTGTTCTTCAAGGGCGTCTATCCCGCCCGCCCCGACAGAACGGCGGCGGTGGGCTGACAATCATTGCATTTCGATCCCACAATCACTTGATATCAGCATGACTCTCATCAGATTGCTATATTTTCTCGACCGGAGCGGAGGCTGCATTTGCTAGCGGCCGATGAAGACGTTAATGTCTCGAAGCTATCTTCAACCAATCTACGCATTGGGTTTGCATGAAATGATATTCTCCCCTTTTCTCTTTGATATTGCATTTAAATCTCTCCTTCAACTTTCGCGCCCGGCTTCGGACAAGAGACAAAAAGAAGAAGCAAACAGGGCAAACCCAACACGATGTATGTAAATGCAAGGACGATGATATGCGTCCTCCCAAAATGCTTGGTTAGCACTTTATCTGGTTTAGGAGAATAAGATCGCGATTCCAATGTTTAAGGTTGGATATCGCTAATGAGTGCCACCTTGCACGAACCATTCGAAAGTTACCGGCGCCCTTGTCGCCGTGAAAAGGGCCCAGATTCAAGGAGCTCGGTTCGCAGAGGAATTCGTTTGCTCTAGTACTCCGTATAGCCTTATAGGACCAATTCGATCGTGCAAATTACAAATATTAAGAGGTCCTAACTTACATACAAGTCCAGTCGGCTTCGCTGGTAACATTAGTACGGTTGAAAATGGATATCGTTCCTGTGGATGGATCTGGTTCCTGGGATGGGAAACCGTCGGCAGACAGGCCCTCTGCCCTTTGATTGGTTGTCTGCGAGATATATGCAAGCCTCAGCGCCTAAAATAGAACCTTCTTCGATTGCCTTGATTGCCACACCTTGCTTGCCAAACCTGTATTGAATTCCGGGGACGCAGATTTTGTGATTGCTTGTGCATGGACCCACGGGGGGTTCGCTAAAGACTGTTTACGATTCAGCACTGTCGGCCAGTTGGATTTGGATCGAGGGGCATCTTCATCGAAATTTGACCGAATCAAGGTTAAGATGAGATCGCGAAGATTAGCAAACTTCTATTATTACGTCGTCCCATCCAGACGGAGTATGCAGGTCAAGTCACGTCGAGCGGGATCACGTTGGCATCCCGTGATGGTGCTTCCTTGAAGGACCCATCTCGCGGACGCCCATTTGCTACACTGTGCCGTGTCGATGCCTTCAGCAAATCACGTTTTTTGAAGCTTAGACATTGTGGCAGCCCCAAAGGAGAGGAATACGAGGTTCCTAATTTTCGACTACACACGGACGTCTGAATCGACAACTGTCAGGCATATGGCATATGCGTGTGTGCAACTCGAGCGCTTATCAGAAGCATCGAAGTGTAATCAATCTTTCACGAGCGGGAGCCCAAGCAGCGGCTATTATTCCAGAATCAAGGCAGGGTCGATCGAGATGTGATATCTCTATCAGAAAACGTTTCGTTTCTCGAAAGGAGACATCCGGCTGACAACCCGCTGACGGATACGTATGCAAAACGGACGAAGCCGAGGGACTGCTGGCAGCAAGATTAAGATCCAGCAGATATAAACCCCTTAGTAAGTGTTTCGTTTGCAGATCGAGAGGATAGGAAACAAATTTACGCCAAACATGTTTCCGATGCCAAACTTTGAAGCTTCGAAAGTCGGTCCCTGGCTTAAGCGAACATCGTCGAAAGGGCTGAGCGACCCCTACATCCTTATCAGAGGGTTAATATGGTTAATAGAACGCGATCAAAATGCCATCATCATGCCTAAAGCAGCGCAGAATCATGGACGGACTTGCCAAATCAAGCCAGAGGAGCCTCCGTGCTGAGGGACCTGTGTCTGGCCGGGGTACTCCTCATGCACAGAGCGTCTGGCCAAGGTTTCGAACCGCCCCAGTGGGTCTGCGACTTGGGGCCAACCAAACACACCAAATGGCATCCTGCCGTTTAGCGCTGGCGGGCTGCTGGCTCCAATTCACTTATCTTCCAGGCGGTCTCCACAAAAGAAGCCGAACTTGTGGCTCTTTCTCTCTCTCTTTCCCTTCCACACCGGCCAACTTTCGATTCGAACACTTGCATACGCTCTGCAGCTGTTGGCTAGCTTACAAGGGCCCGGGCTGTGCCTTCCACGTTCCTTTCCATTCAATTCTCCCTCTGGGCCTCTTGCCTTCGGAGCAATATCCCATCGTCTTCCTGTTTAATACGTTCTTTTCTTAGCGTTATTTTGGACCGACCGGGGCAGCTATCCACTTCTACCTTCGAAGTCTCGATTTCCGAACCCTTCTTTCTTCCCTCCCCACCCAGCCAACCTTTAGCTTTAACAAGCACCCACTCCCCTGGCCCGTCGGTTTTTTTGTCCTTTCTTTTCCAGAGTAGTTAAACGAAGTTTGCGGACATCTTCTGTTTGTGTACGTCGTGTTCTGTTTGGGTTTAATATATCCTCCAAGTCGACAGAGATCACTATACACTCTCGAGGAGCTGGAGATCTTGCAATCCTTTCTATTTCCCCCCTTTGCCTGAATCTCTCGATACCATCGCTCCTTTTTTTCCTTTTCAAGCGATTCACGAGAGTATATAACGTCTGTTGCTGGTCAACGGAATCGACGGTTTCAGGCATATCTTAATATTATTTAAACCACTGCCAATCGGAATATACATCAATATACACCGTTAAGATGGCAGACGGACACCAAGAGTCAAGATTCCATCGGGAGATCCTGAGTAGGAGGGTGTTCTTTTGGATATTCTGGTACGGTTCGCATTGGGGCCTTTTCGCATACGGATGGTAAGTAATCATCCCTCTTCAATAACTTGATAACCAAGTCTGTCGCCCGAAATTTTCAGACACTAACCTTGAATATGAATTCATAGGATCAAGCAAGCCGCCGACCCCCGGCTGTCCCTTCTCAATGGCCTCAAATACTCTGTCTGGATTTCTCGTGGTGCTGGTTTGGTTCTCGCCTATGATTGCGGCCTAATATTGCTTCCTATGTGCAGAAACATCTTGCGTGTTGTGAGACCCAAGATTAGATGGCTGCCTCTGGACGAATCGCAATGGTTCCATAGGCAGGTTGCATACAGCATGCTCTTCTTCACTATCTGCCATACCACCGCCCATTATGTCAAGTGAGTAAAAGCAGCTAGTCGTTATGTGAAAGATATGGAACTCCCGCTGACACTGCATCAACAGCTTCTTCAATGTCGAGAAACTCCAGGCCAGACCGCTCACCGCTTTGCAAATCCATTACGGTGATGCTGGTGGTATTACCGGTCATATCATGCTGTTGTGCATGCTCTTGATGTATACCACTGCCCACCACAAGATCCGTAACCAGTCCTTCGAGGTCTTCTGGTATACCCATCATTTGGCCTTCATCTTCTTCCTTGGATTGTACACCCATGCCACTGGATGTTTCGTGCGAGATACCGTCACCAAGACGCCAATTTCTCCATTCGCAGGCCAAAAATTCTGGGATCACTGCATCGGTTATCAATCTTGGAGATTCACTTTGGCTCCCGGTGTCATCTACTTTATGGAGCGTGTCTACCGTATGATCAGAGCCCGCAGGGAGACTCAGATCACGAAGGTCATCAGACATCCGTACAACGCCATCGAAATCCAGTTCAAGAAGCCATCGATGAAGTACAAGGCTGGCCAATGGCTCTTCCTCAATGTTCCATCCATCTCCCGCTTCCAGTGGCATCCATTCACTATCACTTCTTGCCCATCCGATCCATATATTTCAGTTCACGTTCGTCAAGTCGGTGACTTTACCACCGATCTCGGCGAGGCTCTCGGTGCAGGCAAGAACTCCAAGGCTATGGAAATGGCCAATATGGACCCTACCGCAATGTTTGAAATCGCTCTGAGAAACGGTGCTCAAATGCCAGCTCTCCGCATCGACGGACCATACGGAGCCCCTGCTGAAGATGTCTTCGAAAATGAAATTGCTGTTCTCATTGGTACTGGTATCGGTGTCACTCCATGGGCTTCCATCCTCAAGAGCATCTGGCACAAGCGTCAAGGTCCAAACCCACCAACTCGTCTCCGTCGTGTCGAATTCATCTGGGTTTGCAAGGAAGTTTCCTCCTTTGAGTGGTTCCACACCCTTCTTTCTTCCCTCGAACGTCAATCGCAGACACCAGGGTTCTCCTCCGATGCCGATTTCTTGCGCATCCACATCTATCTTACCGCTAAGCTCGATATCGATACCGCCCAGAACATCGTCCTCAACTCTGTCGGCGCTGAACTTGATCCATTGACCGAACTCCGCTCGCGAACAAATTTCGGTCGCCCTGACTTCAAGCGCCTGTTCGGTGCTATGAGGGACGGAATCCTCGACCAAAGCTACATCAGCGGTATCGACCACAGCCTGAAGACCAAGGTCGGAGTTTACTTCTGCGGTCCCAACGTCGCGGCCCGATCTGTCAAGTTGGCTTGCAGATCCGTCTCCAGCGAGACCGTTCAGTTCTCCTTCTGGAAAGAACATTTCTAAAATCTTGTGATAAGATTTCTGTGACGTCTTCCCTTTGGTATTCTGTTTTTGTGGTCTCCGTATCTCGATTGTCTGCTGTTTCACGGTCATGTCTATATATTCGATCATATCACGGTGTTATAAGCGAAATTCTTCTATTTGCGATATATATTGGGGCCCTTTCTTTTTGCTACAGTCCATTTCATTTCTCCACCCAACTCTCCAGGCTGACAAAGTTGCCAAGTCCATGATGGAACGTCTGTTCCCACATCTTCTCCCCTTTCTTATTTTTCAGTTTATATTATACCCCTACTTTAGGATTTTTTTTTCTACTATATTAGAAGCACCATGTACTTAATCGATGTCGGGTGAATGAGGGGGAAATGATTTCACCAGTTGCGTATTTACCAAAATAAACCCCTTAAAAATTACTAGTGATCAAAAATTACAAATTGGATATGTTCCTATCTATGACAAGCATCCTCTGTCGCAAAATAATATAAAATAAAAAATACAGCTACACTCGGACATCAAAAGTGACGACCTTCCTCACCAAGTAAATAACCCCTAGTACATAGTGCACCCTGAGTTTCACACACCCAAGTAAATTCTTTCCAGTATATTATTATAAGAGCTCTGTGTAACTCGAGTGCGACCCACAACCAGGGCGGTTATACCATGCAAGCTGTCACCTCTACCCTCGTGCGGCAGCACATTTTCAGAGAACAAGATAGTGCATTCCAACCAATAGGAAAAGTCCCTCGTTTTTTCTTGCAGCCAAGGCCAAGACGGTTGCACAGAAACCGAAGTTCACCCGTAACTGTAAGTTCATCATCGAGTGACGCTGCGTGTTGATATATTTGAAATGCGGGTGCGCATGGAACATCAATGATGCGAGTCGTGCACCTGCAGCCTGCATAGGATTCGGTATTAAGGTTAGTTTATTTTTAAGCCGTTGGCTTATCACAATCCGAGGGAGAAAAGCGAACAAGTCGGGTTAAAGATATCCGCTAGGAGGGCCTTTGGGTCCCCAGGGCACATCCACAGATGATGTGCAGGAGGCAATTTACCCATCCCGTCGGCAAGGTGTCCTCGAATCGATCAAGCCTAAATATTGGTCCGATACAACGCAATTTTGCAAAGACAAAATCCAACACGCTCAGAGAACACTCAACTTAGTACTTCCCGTTAGAAGTATTGGATATATCGATATAAACGTGACTTTACGCGCTCACAGGAGTTGCTCTATAACATGATTACACGATATTATTGATTGCCGACTCACAAAGGCGTCAATATGTTTTCAGAGGGCGACTCGAATTGTTAATATCTAATGATAAGTTTAATCAAATTGATCCGGCACATCGGTTATTAACCAACTTGTTGGCCGGCTCTCACAATTCCATGCATCGTATTTGCGAGATCGTGGAAGCTTGGAATTATATATATCTCGGCTTACTATCCATTAAGATGTTGGTAGATGTAGCTCAATGGATATTACGTAAATCGCAAGAACCGGAATAAGCCGTTATGATATCTATATTCTGGTCACAGCTAGCTACCAACTTTATAAACCTGAGAAATTGGTATTCGCCGCCGAAATACAATAATGCCGCCGACGTAACATGATAAAGGAGATTAATCCGGTAAAAAATATATTGCGTCGTGATAAATATAGGTGTTGAAATCATCCTTCTGGTACACAAGACAACCTTCTGACTTTGTCTCGAGCGCCTAGATTAAAGGCTAACCTTCTGGTATGCAATTCCGTTTAGTACAATTCCTGTATAGCGCTTATGTATAGTGCCGTACCGCCGTTACAACAGTGACAATTAGAAATAAGTTGCTATTCGTAGATTAATTACTTACCACGCTCGTTAAAGAGGGGATACGCTCATAATCAATATTGATGTATACATGTAAACCAATAACACTTCTTCGGATCATATTTCTGGGTCTCAATAGACGTTAATATTAAATGCTATACCGCGGGCCAGGCTAGCCGCACAAGAGCAGTCAGGATAGCACTCAACTCAGGTGCCTAACACTAATACGATATAAGTTATGAATTGCAAGTGTCGATTTCGCCCTCGAGGTTGTGATTATACAGAACGATATTAGCCAAAAAAAGAACCCCCCCCCCCNCCCCCCGCCTTGAGCTTTTACCTGAGTTAGTATATTTACAACAGCGATCTGGCGTTTTTGGTTCGAGACCACTTAGGATACATGTACATATGTCTAAAGACACTCCTCTGTCAGATCTAGACCCAACTCTCTCTATCTCCCAACAAGGCGGTAAGTTATCGCGCTAACCGGAGGTTAGTGAAACGAAACTTGCAAAAACAAAAAAAAAAAAAAACTTCAATCAGCGCGGTTAGCATATTAGCAGTAGACTGTCTGTTAGAGCAAGTTATAAATCTAGGGTAAAGATATAATCAATTTCGATCGGTCAGAACTAGCTTCAAAGCTATGCCCCCTGTACAGATGTAGTAGCCGTGATTTAATGTCAATTTTTTTTTCAAAGCATACGATAAAAATCGATAGTTCTTGGTGTTTCCGGACGACTATGATGTAATCTTGATTGAGCCAACTCCGCCGGATGGGGGGGTTGTGTTGTATCTAAGATTTCTTTTATAGATGTATAAAATACAAACTACCACAAGCAGATTACCCGAATGTAAAATAAGTTTAGAATTTAAAAATTATTCGTATATTTGTCTCGAAACTAGACTGCTAATGCCTCGAGACAAGGCATGTATAGGTAAGTATCGATGCGAGCGATCATAAGCTGGTTTTTCGGGGTTGGGGGCTTCCCAAGATCTACCAGTTTAATTGAAGATTCTCAGAATTTGACGATTGGTCATTTCATATTACCATCAGTGCACGTAGGAGAGACTACTCCAGGTACCAGAAACCGGTATAAGAACCTTGATCAATTGAACCTAGCACTGGCGAGCTTTATTGTAATGTTATTTTTAATCTAGTATTTCTAAGGGTTGGCTGAAGCAGATAACAGTCTATCAAATGAATACAGCTGTACAGGGGGCGGCTGCAATCAACCAAGACTCCACAAACCCCTAACAACAAGAAGTTGAAAAGACCCAAGCAACGCACCCTGAAATAAAGATAAATTTAAGAATGAATATAAGAGTTCTTCACCACCCATTAACGCCTCAATAGCCTCTTGAATGCATGAATGTAGGTCGTTGAAGTAAGTTTAAGCGCAAAAAGAATGAATGTCCACCAACACCGTAAAATATGCGAAGTGGAGAAGCGATGAGGGAGAAGCACTCTAGCGAATTAATGGAAGACGACCAGAAAAGATAGTAGCAACGACGGTAACACCAAGAAGAGAATTTGGTCGATATAAGGCGAAATGGCTGGAAAGAGCATAAACCACTGAAAAAAAAAGTAGAATTGCCGGGCGTGCAAGGCGTTGAGACTGGGAGGAAGACCCCTTGTATGCAAGATTGGTCTATAGCCAGTAAAGTCGGGGAAATCCAATGCGCGAGCTATTTCTAGGCGGTGGCGACCTAGCGGGCCCCGGTAAACAGATACATAAGATCGCGCACACTGAGTCTGTTGAGCCCCTTAATAGCTTCCTCGTCCATCGCTGCAGAAATTATTTCCCGTTTCTGATCTTGCAGCGTGAGAATCCTGTCTTCAACAGTATCCTGGATAATAAGCCGATGGACGAAAACAGGGCGATTTTGGCCAATTCGGTGAGCGCGGTCAATTGCCTGCTCTTCGACGTATGGGTTCCACCATGGGCTAGAAGGACAAAGTTAATACCTTTCGACGGGGACATAGGAAGGACTAAACGACGGGGTACCCACTCGATAATAATCACATGAGAGGCAACTGTTAAGTTCAGACCAGAGTTTCCGGCTTTGAGCGAAACAAGCATGACGGTGACATTCGGATCCTCTGTGAAGTTTAGAACAGCGTCGTTACGATCTTTAGCGCTCATGGATCCATCATATCTCTCAAAATCGACCTTGTCCTCTCTATCGAGCGGGATAGAAAGTAGATCGAGGAAACTGGTAAAGGAAGAGAAGATGATGGTTTTCTCTGTCGGGTCGTTCCTGCGGTATGTGTTAGCTCTGTTTAGATCGGCAAAGGGGGGGTGCTTTGTTGACTTACTCTCGAACACTCTTTAGGATTTCTCTGACTTTCTCGATTTTGGTACTGGAGTGCCAGTCCTTCGCCAGTTCCCGGAAGTACTTCTTACGAGCTTTCTTGTTCCTGACAGCCAATGCTCTTTTGTCGCTTAGATTCAATACTTTCTTTGGATCCTTCTTTTTCTTGCCCTTCCCCTTTCGGGGTTTTCGGGATTTCTTTGTCATGGGCTTCTTCGCCTTCTCTTTTCCTTTTCCTGAAAAGCTCTGGTCATTCAGTTCTTCCTTGACTCTGTTCGTTTCCGTCTTAAACGTTGATGTAGGATAGGCGGATTCATCTTCAACGAATCGGAAGCTATTATCTCGGTTTTCTTCCTTTAATTCACTCTTGACCTTGTGGTATTCCCATATGTCCCTAGGCAGATCTTCTTCTGATTTGAGTCCTGAGCTGGAAGATCCAAAAGATTCCTGGGTCGCAGGGAAGCCCTTAATTTCTTCCTCTTCCTCTTTTACGCCGCTCTGATGGTATGATCGAGGTTCTCGCTTGATTCTTGTCGGAGCTACTGGGCTAAAGCGCGACCTGGTTTCCCTTAGCCCCATAATTTCATCCTCCGAAGAGTCATCCACTTCTGACCCGACCTCATCGTCTGGAGCGATGAATCCGCCAAGATCCGGACCTTCGTCATCGTCTTCGTCATCGGAGTCCGAGCCCGAGTCTGAGTCCGAATCCGAGTCCGAATCCAGGTCATCACTCGAGATGTGGCCTCCAAGGACGTTGTCAAGCTGATTTCCTATCCCTTCAAGTTCCCGTTGCAATCCATTGCTATCTTCTGGCATATGGATCGCCTTGAAGACATGCCAGTCTATGTTATTGGAAGGAAGTAGAGGGCCACGGCAAACTGGACAACTTAGGCGGTTTCCCTCTTCGCCATCCCCCATTGCTGCGAATCGAGGATTGTTGATGTGATTATTCAAGCATTCTTCGCAGAAGCAATGCCCACAAGGAGACACTATGATCATTCTTTCAGATGTATCCAAACAAACCGGGCAGCTAGGGGCCGGATCTGATTTTAGCCTTTCAATAACTGCAGGATCCAGTTGATAAATCAAGTTGGTTTGGCGTTCTTTTTCCTCATCGGTGATTTTTACAGACAGGTCTTTGATCAATTTTGGGTGACAGCAAACCTGGCGAAGCCGAAGCAACAGTAAGAGCACGTAGGTGTAGTTTCGGAGAACCGAGCCGTCCTCAATGTATCTGTTGAAACGGAGTTGTACTTTCTGTTCAACTGCTTGGTAAATTTCCTGTTCGTCTTCGTTAAAGACCGGATGAATGAGTTCAATATTTTTCGGTGGAAGGACGAGCAAGGGTTCTCCGTCGATCAAGGAATCCTTCTTCCTCCTCAGCATGATTGCCTTGATAAGTGCCCGCAAGCGCTGCATGGCATCCGCGGCGAAGCTTCTTCCAAGTTTGATCTTTGATCCAAAATCCCTATTCCAATCTCGGTATTCACGATATCTTGAGAGATGGAGGAATCGGACAGCACCGAAGAGGTCATCAATATTGTTTTGCATTGGTGTTCCACTAAGGCATAAACGGTATGTTGCCATGAGCTCGGCGCAAGCTCGACTAGCTTGGGTCCTATGATTCTTGACGTCTAAAGTATTTTGGTCAGCTCAAGCCATCCTCGGTTATAGCATATCCGCACTTACGCTGGCTCTCGTCCAAAATTACCCTAGGAGTATTCAAGTCAGTATAAGCTGTAGCCGGACTAGTTGGGTGTCTTACCGATACCAAGTGCTTTCACTCGAGAGGAAAGGAAATTCGTTAGGAGGGAATTTGGTTCGTTTTTGAGCAACCCAGACCTGCTTCTTCTTGAATTCACCGGCAAGTGTACCATAGGATGTCAAAACGACTGATGCCGGGCATCAAAATTTAGTTCATGGTTCTTTTCATATACGCAAGTAGTCCGAAGTTAATATAGCTTACCGTCAAATTCCTTTAAAGCGTTAAAATTTTTGTACCTTTTCGGCTGGGCCCCGTGGTAAATATATGTGGCTAGAGAATACTGAGCCTTCACTTTGGACTGGATTTCTCGTTGCCACTGAGCCATTAGGGAGACCGGGCAAACTATCAAAGTCGTTTTGTGGTGTGGACGGGCACTCCGCCGATGAAGAATCAATGCGATCGCCTGGATTGTCTTCCCTAAACCCATGTCATCGGCTAGAATACCACCCTTGTTGCCACTCTCCTCTTGCTTGGTGAGCCATGTTAACCCAATTTTCTGATGCTCCATCAATTTTATACTCAATTCCGGAGGAGTTTGGATCCGATCCTTCGGACTCTTGTTTTCGGTGTCCTCGGACAAATGCTCGAGAAGTTTTTTGACATCTTCTTGTTCGTCCCTAGCCCGGTTCCTCATCTCGCTGTAGAACATATTTGGGTTGGAATTTTGGGACCCGCTTGGGAAAAAGGGCGATTGGGGCAGGTTATTTTGTGGAAAAGATGGGGTAAACGGCTGTCCGTTTGGATATGTGAAACCGTGCAAATCAACTGGAAATTCCTCAAAGACCTCATCTTCGTCATCGTCTTCAATGAGTACGGGGTTGTCGGAGACACCTAATCCCGTGTATTGCGGCATATGCGACGTCGGAAAGAATGGGTTTGGGGTTAGGATATCTGACTCTTCTTTGAAAACGGACCAATCTCCAAAGTCTCTTGAGCTGGATTGTCGTGGCTCTATCTTAACCCTCGATCGCTGATCGCCGATTTGTGGGCTGTGATGCATTGGGATGCTAAAAGGGTTTGTACTGGCTCCAGCAGACTGAGCAGAAACAGCGTATTGCTGATAGGCTGCTGATAAGGCCGCCTGGTCGTACATATCATCATCTCCAGTAAGGTCAATAACCTCCTGGTTTTGTAAATTACGTGCGTATTCCTCATCGCTGAAGGATCTGAGTTAGCAGGGGAAGCGACGAGAAATTGACATATAGTGATACGATAGTGATCATACTGTGATATTTGTTGCAGTTGGGATACTTGCAGGTGGTTGCTTGGGCCAGCAACATGCGTAATAGGCATATAAATGCCATGGCTGATAATATCCGCACCTTGAATGCCGTCTAGTCCGCCCGGATTGATTGGCAGGCCTTGTGGCATGTACGACGGGGGCTGAGGGACGTTATATGATGGTCCTGCGAGACGCCTAAGATCCTCGATCTGACCATCTTGAGGTGACTGGTCGACTTGAGAATATGTTCTTTTCCTGAAACTGTCCTGCCGGGGTAAAGTCATATCGTTTCCAGGTATACTTATCCCGTGAGAAAATCCAAGGCCAACACCATGATTGGCATTGTAGCTCTGAATCAACTCAGAGATCTGGGCGTCGGTGAACTGTTCCTGGCCTCGCTCCATGTTGAGCTTCTCGAATTCTTCCTGCAAGCTCAAGATCTGCGCGTGCAGAGTCTCAAGCTCCAGAGGGTGTGTATCTTCCGGCGGCAGGCACTCGAGCAATGCCTTCTTTTGACTAGAGGAAGCGTTGTTTTGTCAGTGATGATGACGATGTGATCGAGGGATCGATGAAGTTAAATATAACTGGTTGTTCGAGTGGTGTCTGTGAGGTGGGAGAAGAGAAGATGAGAGTTGGAAGTGGGCTCTTCCAGCTGGCCTAGGGGAGCAAGCACCAGCCGCCACCATTGCACTAAGACGGTTTGCTGTGATGCCAACTTCACCAACGTCTTTCCTCCCTGTTCTGCCTCACAACATCCCTCATCTCAGTTCTGGATCTGGCACGTCTCTCTTCGATCATCCCCCCTCACCCCCTCAGCAACCCATGATATAAACCTGGAAGGTGAGGCTGACATGATTGATCACATACCTGAGCTCTGTCTTGACCACTTCCAACGTTCGAATCCTAGGGCTATCGGTTTGTATACTGTGGTAGGCCTCACCGTCGCTATTTTCTGGCGATGCTCCTGGGTATCGCCCGGGCATCCCAAACTCTCGTCCCTGGTTCATCTTTACCTTTGATCCTGAATTTAAATATAGGTTACACGAAAGCCTCAAATAGAAAGCAGGCCAACGCCGCTCTCTGGTTAGCCTATAAGATCCTGGCTCGAATCGTAGTTTGTTTGTCCGCTAGCCAATCAGACGGAAATCACGGTATCGGCTGTTGGGTGTCGGCTCGGGAGGGAATGATAGGGAAGTGTGTTCGAGGCAAATGAAGACGACTCGAGGCACTCTCAGCTGCAGACCGCCGAAAATGATGTCTGATGGGCTTAAGGCCACGGTACGATTGGCCGCTCTATATGCAGATGTGCGGCGAGGCCAGTGAGATTCAGATCGGTGCAAACTCCTAGCATGTACGAGGATCCAATTCGCGCTTGTAGCGCTAATTAAGGAACAATGACGCGAATTGCGAACTCTCGCCCTTTGCTAGACAAACAGCCTTCGGGTGCCGACTAAGGCAAACACAGTGCTCGTGACGAAAGGTCTTGGATGCTGACCAGAGCTCTGAAGACGGTACGACGGCGGGTTCGATGGGACGCTGATGTCTTGAACCGAAAACTCTGCCTTCCACCGACGTGAAACAGACTGTTGGCCAGAAACCGCGTTGGGGGGAAAGAATTACAACAGGCGTACCCATGGAAGGCCTTTACCGTCTGCAGTATCCCGCCCATTAGTCATACTGGACCGAAACAGACTGCTCGCTCCTGCGAGGTATGGTCTCAGAACTTTGAGGAAACCTCGCGCAACCATCTGTGAGGCCTTATCGCTAGACCGACCTCGTTACAAGAATCTTTTGGGGAAGGCTCAGAAGTGCCGGGGCTATTCTTCGAGGCTACGGGGCTAGTTGCAGCGGCCCACTCGAGTCCTGCATGCAACATCCAGCCGTCCAAGTGGGGGCAACGGATCCAAGTCACCGGATTTCGCGTTTCCAGTACGCGGTATTTCAGGCGTGAGCCCGTACGATTCTGACTAGTCTCGGTCCCAGGATTCTGACTAAGTGGGAGGGCTTCGAATTCAGAAACTGGCGCTAACGTATATAAGAATTCCACCTGCAGATACATATTTCTACCAGCTCCCCTGGACCATATGCATATTTCACAGTCCAGCTGGCCTATATCGGGACCGGGCAATGAGTAATGATACGGATCAGCCTATTGACGTGAGGTCCGCTTCAATGTCGGGGTTTCATTCTCCCCGCTCCAAGCACAGCTCCCCCTCTCGATTTGCTTTGGCACCTTGTAATACGTTACATTGAGCTTTGTCCGAGATATTTTTACCCCAGCTTCGAAAACGGAACTCCAGGAACTGCCTTATTATATAAACCGAGGCTTGTCCGCAAGCCGCCTTGAAGTTTTTCACCCTCTCTCTCGCCACACAACGCATAATATCCAACATCAATCCTTTCCATTCTATCCACCGTAAACTCCTTGATCCCTCAGTTTAGCCAATCCTAAGATGTCCTCTGCGCCTGAGAAAACAGAAGATAGACACGATGTCACTGGCTCCTGCCACTGTGGTGCTATCAAATTCAAGGCCCAGAATGTCGATTTGAAAAACGTTGGCAGATGCAATTGTAGGTCGCCTTGAATCCAGGCAGGCAATAACAATATATATAATAGCGAGCCACTTCTAACCCCGTTGAACGTAGGTACAATCTGCACCGCTACTGGAATGTATGTATCCCACTAGCACATGGTCACGTCCATATCTTTCTAACAATTTCAGGCTCGGCTCAATGGTCAAGCCCGGCGATATCACTGTTACCAACACTCCTTCCGGCGAACCAGTCGTCATCCGCTACGACAACAGCACCGACTCCTCCCTTTTCCCCCCAGAACTGACTTATTATTCTCCAGCCTACCATCGGGGAGAGGTCAAGAAGGGTGAAGAGTGGGCACGTCATTTCTTCTGCAAGACGTGCAGTACCAACGTCTTCATCATCGGGAACATTCCGTTCAACAACATCGGAGAGATCGCGAACGTCAACCTTGTGGCAGTAGATTTGAAAGCTTTGGGGAAGGACTTGAAGGACGTTGTTAAGCCGGAGAAGATGAAGTACGTCAATGGATTAGAAAATACTTATGCTACCAGCTTTGGCGAGCCTCATTCACATGGGCTCTGGTAAAATCATATGGCCGAGGATATTGCCTGCTCCCCAATCTGAACCGAGGTGTATCTATATATAATATCTCACATTTAGGCTCTAGTCAAATCAGAAACATCAATTATCGGATCTAAAGTCGATGAATTGTGTGTTTGTTTGGATGCCATCTCCTCCTCGTGCCAAGCTATCGTACATCTTCCTTGATTATTTAATTGCAAACAAAAACAAAAGCCTAACAACCCTCCCTCCCTCCACGAGAAAGAGGCGCAAGGTTTCTTCGGCCAACTTCAAGTAGCCATGTGAAGGGGCCCGGGTGTGTGAATTGGAAGGTAGAGAACAAGTGATGGAAAATAAGAAAGAGCCATGAATGCTGCGCAATGAATTGTGGTAAGAATGTTTATGCGAACAATCGGAATGTAGAAATCAGCACAATTGCTACGCAAGAGATGCCTGATGATGATTAAAGAACGAGGAAGCAGGATAGGTAATGAAAGGGCTAGGCTGGAAAGGCTCAAATCATATGAAAAACATTAAAGGTCATAGTGGCGAGTGAAGTATGGACCGTGAAGTGAAGAAAAGAAAGAAAGCGTGTCTTAATGATTGAGGGGCTGTAGAAAAAAGAGCAACCAGAAACTGAAAGCAGCCGTGGTTGTGGTTGTGGTTGTGCTTATCGTTCATCGTCGGCAGCATTTTCCGCGTCATCATCGATAAGGTGTCGTTCCGCAAGAGCAGACTCGATAGATTCATTAAAGCTACCTTGAGAGCTCATAATCGGAAGGCCAACCGCCGGAGAAGGTGCGGTATCCGTCTTGCTGTCACCAAAGCCAGGAGGCCGGGCCCGCATAGCTCGTGCCTTCGCCAAGCTGATGGTATTAGCGGAGAAAGTGCTGATGACCGGTGCAGTCTCGTCTCTATCGATTGTCGCCTTCATAAAGGCGGCCATCCACTCCCGCCCGATCTGTTTATTATCGGTAGCAAAATAATGAAGCTTGGGAGGTGTGAACATGACTCCTTTGGCAGCTCCTGGTTGTGGGGGAACTAGCTTGAAGGTGAACCAACCACCCTTCGATGGCGGAGTTGGTGGTAGATTGGAACCGGATTGACCATTACCAGGAGTCGCCGAAGATGCCTGGGAAGGGGACGAGGTTATCGCCGCAACCGAGGCATGAAGGGAGACCAACCGATCATCGGCAGCAGGTAGTACACGGTGTGAGGTGATATCTATGAGACCTCGTTCCTTCGTATCATCCATCGAGTAGAAGTATGATAGGCGTCGGCCTTTAAGGACAAAGAATCTGTTCTTCCAAGAAGCAACGACAGCGCTACTACCTCGCTTCTTCATCCAGCCGCTGAAATCTGCATCATTGGCTGCATCGGTTGGGTTGACTTCCTTGAGCCCTTCGAGGTAGGCGCTCGTTTGCTGCTTCTTGGACTTCTGTCGGATTCCTGAAGCAGAAGCGACGCTTCGGAGCTTCTTGTCCTTATCTTTGCTGCCACTGCCGTTTCGCTGCTTGGATTCGTCAGATTTTCTCTCCGGGGCATCGATTGTGATCTTTATGGAAGCCGAATGTTCACTGCCGTTCGGTGACATTAAAGTTGAATTCGTATCCTGAGACATCGGGGACATCGCTTTGTCTGCTCCTTCAGATACAGATCTATAGGGATGCCCGGCTTTAGTCTGGATATTGGGAGGAACGTGTCTTTCCTCGACAGGTGCAGGTCGCTCAACAGTGAGCGGCTTCCCTCCTGGCATGACAGCTGCTGCAAGGCTTTCTCTCGCCCGGCTGTCTAATGAAGCGATCTGGGCTTCACTGGTGCTTCGCTTCCGGCCCTTGACGGTGTTATGGTAGGCAATGGAAGCCGGTGATGGCGATGAGTATCCTGAAGGAACGAAGGACGGGTTAATGCTTTCTCGAGAAAATGGTCTGGGTGCTTGGGCGTATGGATAGGCATTCGCGAGGTGTACGGTCTCGTACGCCCTCTCGGAAACAGGGAAAGTCTGCTTGGAGACGACACCTCGCGGAGGCGGAGATGGTGATGGTGGATGAGGAGGATACGGCAGAGATGAGGACGGAGTGGACGTTGAAGACTTCACGCTTGGAGTTGGAGTGTTGTTACCTGAGCGGCTGCGCTGCTCCTCGGTGTAGCTGGACTTCTTGCCATGGACGGCGTGGTGGCCGTGGCTACCGGAGCTGCCGGCTCTCTTGTGCAGCACATTGCGGTCTCTTTTGCTCCCATCTTCACTGGCACCTGCGGTATGATAAGAACGACTCTCGTTGGCAAATACACTCGACGACGATTGCGATGCGAAGCCACTATCACCTGTATGTCTGCTTCTGCCGCTGGCAGAGCTCTCGTTGGCCTTGTGGCTCTTCAGCGTCCAAGCCCGGTCGAACGAAGGGTCCCGTCCGTGCACGCCGAGTACCCTTTGTGGCTGTTGTCCCCCGCTGCTCGAGGCCCGTTCCATCGAAGCTGTCGAGATGGACCGCCCATCGCTGTGAACGGCTATATCAAGGAGGTCAGTAAACATGTCACCGATGGTCTATCGTATAGGAGCAGTTTCCTAACTTACCGGATCCAACGTCAGATTTCGGTGGAGGTACCGGGCCCGGGCTAGATGGGCTCATCGTCGTAGGGCTCATCGCCGTAGGGCTCTCTGTGAGATGGTTAGCGCCCTGTCCTTTTATCTATCCATCAATCGGCCCGTCTTAATTACGAGGCCGGCAAGGAGAACACTTTGTAATGTCGTAAAGACAAGAGAAGGAAGAAGGGAGGAAATCTCTTAGGATCTTACCTCTTATGGGATTCATTTGGTCATATACGGCCTCTTCCATATGTGTGGGAGGTACGGCCAACGAGCCTCCTCGTGCAGGCGGTCGATTGTGGAGACTAGGCAGCCTCGGGAGAACACCAGCAGGTGTGCTGCTACTTCTATGGCGGGCTTTCTTATCTTTGGCAGCTTCACCAATTGCTCCTCCGGCATTCTTCACTATCGATTGCAGTCTCTCGATCTCCTTCCACACCTCAAACCGCTTCCCAAAGCTGCCGAGTTCAAGCTCCTTCAGATGTGCCATCTCTAGCTGGAGAACGATCGCACCACTGATCTCTTGCTCTTCAAACTTATCGCATATACTCAGCGGCAGGTGCTGCTCCTGAAAGTATGCGGAAACTTGAGCAGGCGTCCACAATCGGATTTCTTCCGCTGAATACGCCGGGTCGATTATATCACTATCTTCTTCCGACGATGATTCCGCTGAGAACTGTTGCGAATACTGCAATGGGTGGTCGCTTTGTCGTTGTATCGACTCTCGAGATCGCCCGGTGTAGGTTTGTCTTCCAGGTTCGAGATATCCACTGACAGATGGCTGATTCGCTATCGCAAGAGATAGAGAGCTTTCATTATCAAAGGCGCTCCTCGAATAATCAGACGCGGAATCGTCAAAGTCTTGATCCGCCGCTTGGTGGGTTTCCGGGGTCTCCATAATCGGAGGCGGCTGTTTATTCTTTTGCGCGTGAGAACCTACAGAACGAGGCGCCGTTCGAATCTCCGATAATGCCTCCTCGATGTCGCTCAAAGTGTCTTCGACGACCGGACTGCGGCTCAGCTTCTGTATTTGCGGATGCTCCTTCTTGAAGTCTTCCGAAGCGCGCCGTTTATCCATATTGTTCTCCAAAACTAATGGCGGGGTTTCGGCTGTAACGTCTTTTGCAGATCCTCCAAATTTTCCCACTTCATCCAAAGTCAACTCGCTTGGTGTAACCGAAAGCCTCTTTGGGATCTCCTGCTTAGGTTCAGAGGGCGCCGACGAATATGCTGGTGGGGGAGCGACATCACTATCAGGCGCTACCTGGTCCCCTGCTATGATTGTTAGCCGTTGGTACTAAACACCGCCGGGCGCGAAACATGTGCGCACCTGTTACCGTTGTTTGTGAGAATGCCGATTCTGGTGGCCATTGTGCCGTGTAAACTGCGAACGAGCGTCGATTGTTAGCACCAAAGGGGATATTTTGTCTAATTCTCACCCGGAGAGCGTCGAAATCTATCGATGATCTTCTCGGCATGGTTTCTGCTTGTCGCTTGAATATTCGGAGGAGATGTTGAAGGAACACACCTTGCGGGAACAGCCCAACTTTTCCACTTTCCGGATCACGCCCCTGTTATTAACCATTTGATCAGCAAATCTTATATTTCGCTCAGGCATCCAGCTGAATGTTTCTGCGACGCTCTAAGGAACATCGCAGCACAACGGCAGTTGCAGCCAGGGCATCGCAACTCAACGAGAATGACTGCAATGGGCAATATTGTTGGTGGGGATGTCCTGATTCGGAGGAACCATTTGGATATACGGGGGCGACATACCAAATACCAACCATCGTTGTACTCCTCGTCTCTTTCCAACAATTCGATTTTGGAATTCTTCTTAAGCGTCAGCTCATCCGGCGACCGAGCATCGAAATCGTGCAGGACCCGGAGATAGTCGATGACTTGATGATGGTCGGCCATTATCTGGCAAGGGAGAGGGAGGTGCCCTTCCGGGATATCTCTTGTTCAATCCAGATCGCGCACAAATTGCCGGCGGCGGCGGCGGCGGTAGGCGACCACAGGCTGGACACCCCTATTCCACTCTGTCGACAAAACGTGAGGAGCGGGATCTCTGAAGGCGGCGAAAGGCGCGCGTATCGATACAAGGAGGAAAGCTGTTACTGCTGGTTTTCGCCCGGTACAATATTAATCTGTAAGGATTGCGGAGCGGAGAGCCAGCTGTTTCGGGGCTTATGGATGCGAAGCGAGTTTGATAGAAACAACCAAGTCCAATCTCGCTTGGGTGGGTAAAGCGGGACTACGGCGCCGCTGCGAGGGCTTCGATGCCGATTTTATTCAGTTAGAAATTGTATTAGGTGCTTTGGTATTGGCGATTGTGTCGCTGTGGCTTCGATCATGACATGAATTCGATGGTTTCTATACTCAAAAATCCGATTAAGGACTGTACAGCTACACGATGGCGAAACAGAGAACACAGTTGTTAGCAGGCCCCCCACCAATCTACACTAGTGGCTAAAGTGATAAAAGCCTCAACCTCGGACATGTGATATTAGCACCGAAGCTTGTCGATTGAAAACGTCAATTGAAAACGTCAATTGAATGGACGAACTTCAGATTTCGGTATTTGTGGCGGCTATGACCAAATCGCCAATTCGATCTTCATTGAACCTATCGCCGCAAATTTCATTGCCCGGAACGGTCTCACAATTGCACAATGAGTTTACTTTCTAGCTGGGAACAAGATTATCAGCGGAAGCGGCCTAGGCCTACCCCCCCCCAAAGTGGACCCTTCTAGAAGTTAAGTCTATGCAGCTGTTGATACAGCGGACAGTTGAAAATATGCTAGAGCCTTTCTTCAGGGTGAAGCTTCAACTCAAGGTAATCACCCCGTTTTGAAAGTAGTACAGTGCCTTTCTGAAGCGATGAGCAAGCTACATATTGCCCTCGAGCTACTCCCACCGCTTGCTCCATCGAGACCAGAGCCTCGACCTTGAGGATATTTGATGCGTGCTACAGAGGGCAAGATCAAGAACACTCCGTCCTCTAAATTCGCCATATATGTTTCTGCATGTTTTTATCGATGTCATCCCCTCTACGAAGCGCCCATCTTACCTTGAAGTGCGGGACCTTCTGAATGCAACTATTTATTCTGGAAGCTTTAGCTAGAAAGGCTATCTTATCATGACCCCAGCACTAACCCGAATTGAAGAAATTTGCCTAGCTAGCGATGGTGGCGCGGACACATCTATAGAGCTCCTTCGACATCAGCTGCCCAATAGGAGTATTGCTTTGCGAACACCCCGTGACGGCTATATCCACTCTACTATGTAGTTTACGATGTATCTCGATATACATACCCAGAGTAGATATTCGAGGCAAAACGGTCCAGTATCGATTGCTAATTAAGGCTGGTGAGGGAAACAGAGAGGAGCAGGCAGACGGGCTTTTGAAAATAGTACGAAGTCGTCCTGACGCGGATTCACACGGTGTTTGACCCCAACTCGTATCCCCGAACGTCCTCTTGTATGGGAAATCATTGCAGCATGTATAAATTAGGAAGATTACGAGTCGCCATATATTTCAGTACCTGTTGTGGGAATTAGCGTGGCTGAAGGCTTACGAGTTTTGGGAATCTGTTGCGGTATGATCTGATAGGTTAACTTCCATTTGTCGTGCAGGTTTTCCCTTTATCATTATTGCATGCGTACATGCTAAGAAATAATTATTAGTGGGGGACCTTTGGGTCTTTTAAAGGGTTCCTGGAATTGCATGAACGCTGCTGGCAACATTTCATGCAGCTGGTGGGTCGGTCATGTGAACCCTTAATTCGACAAATGGAATAAAGCTTTGTATGAGGGATTTTTGCCACAAAAGCAAGCAAGTACGGCAGGGGGCGGGAAGGGAACCAGCATGGATGGATCTATACCGATCCATTCACAGGAGGTTTGTTTTTGCATTTGGTCGCCAAAGCGTCGACAAAGAAACCATCTGTGGAAGATGTATTGAGATGTTGGCTGGCAAGGATTCCAACAGAGCTGCTTGGTATCTGGAGGTATTTGGACCACTGAAGGTTGGCGATGTTGGCGCAGCTTGACTTGTCCCAGTCAGAATCATGCCTGATACAACGACTAACTGGCCTCTGAAAGAAGAACAACAGCTAACTGCTTTCAACAATGGTAAAATGAGTTTTATAAGTTGTTTTTTCTTCTTTTCTTTTCTGTTATTTCACTTTGTATAGTGTGTGTGTGTGACACAGCTCGATGCTGGTGAACGAACGAGTAGGCATCAAAGAATGAAAAGATAATAGGAAAAAAGGAAAGATGTCAGATGCACCTGAAAATATATAAGGTCGACACTCGCCGCTGTTTCCACGTATTCACGATGAAGGCTGTCGATTTTATCAGGGTTTCGGGTTGATGCATTTTGCCCGCTGACTGCCAACATGTATTTCAACTACTAACATCCTTAGTTAACTCGCCACCATCGCCACTAGCATCACAACATCCGATAGATAGATAGAGACACTCCTTTATAATAGCACTGATTATTATTATTAGTGCTGTCGTTTGCTGCTTGTGCGAGTCACAAGCTTGCTCGCTTAAGCAAGTCGGACGAGGCTCAAAGTCTCAGGAAAGGAAACCGAAAACTTTGCGAGATCCAACAGAGTCAACAAACTTCGGCCCTTGGGGACACGGTCTGCTGGGAGCTCAGCCTCGGATTCGACGCCGGCGAGTACAGAAATAAGAGGACGAAAAAGAAAAAAAAGGGGAAGAAGGAAAGGATCTTTTTAAAGAACAATTACTCCGGCTCTGTGGTTCCTTTCTCAATGCTCGTCTGGACACAGCTGTCCGAGCTATAAAAGCCAAGGGTAGCTACCATACTTTATCATCGTCAGCACCCCGTCCGTGGCATATCCACTCGTACATCAGAGACTTACTATATTGACAAATTGCACAACGAAATATAAACTCCCGGGCTAAGTCTAAACCTGGTGTCTGTACGGAAATAAAGCAGGATTTAGCAATCTACTCCATATCCTATGATTTAGCACCTCTGCTGCTGCTGCTGCTGCTGCTGCTTCTACTTCTGCTGCTACCGAAGAAATTTCATCACGGAGTAATAATATCCCAATCGCAAAATCCGATCTCCCTTGAAGTGACAATCCAGGGAGCATCTTACAGCACATCCTCTTTGGCAAAAGTTCGGGCTGCTCGCCAATAAGGCGACCATTGCTATCTGTGTGCACCCCTCTACTCCATGATACTCCATACTCTGTCAATAGTCGATCTCGCGCGTCATGCAACGTTATTTCCTAGAGACATTTACTAATCCCCATCTCTCCCACCTAGAACTTTGTTACGGCACAAGATACTGTCTATTCATTTGGAAATATAGAAGTTCGCTACCTCCGATACTTGACGGAGAGATATTCCAAATAAACCTTAAGGAGGACCGTGTAGCTGTAAGTGGCGTTTTCGTTCCGGATACATACTTTCATACCCATACCCATACCCACAGCATTGATCTCAATCTGCGGAAATATACAGCTTTTGAAGCTACCAATGTTTTGGGACATGTATTTGGTTTCCTTCATTACTCATGAGACTTAAGACTTTATCGTGCCCATCTTAACTGAACTCGATCGATCGATCGATTCCCCTGCAACGCTCAGGGCAGCTTGTCGTTGTTTCTTTTTTTTTTTTAGCTATTTTTTTATTTCTTTTGTTTACTTTTTTCCCTATGATTTCTGCCAAGTGTGGAATATTCCCATTCGATGCCACAATCTTATGCGCGCTAGCACGGATATCCCGCCAGTTGTTCTGGTCTGCCTCCCAGATTCATATCGTCTCCGAGTTATTACGGCGTGTTATCGGCCAGGCCTGACCTCTCTTCCCAATTCCAAGAAGCATTGGCAAACGGGGTTGCTGACAGCAAACGGAAATCTCCATCTGCCTTCCTCTACCTCATTTAGATTCAATATGCATGTGTATACTGGAGTATACCGAATATGGCGCCCTTGCTAACATCTCGTCTCAGGCAACCTGGCCTGAACAAGGCCCCCTAAACCGAATCTCAAACCCTCTGTTTGTGAAGGACTTTGTGTGAATTGATCGAGCACACCGGAACCCATAGCTATTGAGGGAGCTCCCTCTCCACTAGTCCTGATTATTCCTCACCTCGGAGAAGCCTTGTTTTCTGCGCCTTCAATGCAGAGAGACAAGAAACTTCCATTGTCGAGAAAGAGAAAATCTAAATCGGTATATCTACCAGATTCTTCGTAGCAGGACCTTTGTGTGGGCATGCATGAAGAATCGATGGCGATAGATGAATCAGACCACCCGCCTCAGGGCGCAGCCAAAAACGACGATTCCACAGACACTAGTCAAGAGACGCGAATCGATGCATCCATATCTGCAGGACCTGGGCGCCCTTCTCTGACTTCTCCGATGTCCCTCAAACGTAAAAGCTCGATATCAAGAGCAGATATCGAGTACGTGGTAATCCTGATTAATCACTCATATCGCTCACGCCTTTTGAGTGTTATTGTCGTACTGACGTATAAATATCCATGACCAGCCTTGCAAATGTCAACAGTACAGTTTCAATGTTTATGGGAGGTCGAAGACACTCCTGGATGCAACAAGGAACTGAGGGAATCACTTCGTATACTCCGAGGGTTCCTCCTCCGAAAAGAGTCAGGACGACACCTTCGAAAACACCGGGTTCAGAACAAAGGTCTCAAGTGGAGGCCCAGAATCCGCCGGCTTCGCCTACCACCCCGAGGCCATCTCCTTCTCAGAAGCATCCGACAGCTGAACCAATAGTTATAACTATTCCGGATACTCAGCCTGATGAACAGACGGCCATCCCTCAAAATTCAGCTATGGATGCTGACCCGTCGGCGCCAATTATCACCCAATCTTCGAATTCCATATCCATATCAAGTACCCCCACGACCACTCGCTCCACCCCAGAAAATACACCATTTACAGCTTCACTTCCTCCACAAGAGGTGACATCTAACCCTGCACCTTCTCTTACCCTTCCCGTCCGTTCACCGTCCGTTCCTGCCTACGCTTCTCCTACCTCCACTCCAGGCCCAGTAGCCATCGGGCAGCAGTTTTTCTCGGGCCCTGCGAATATTACCACTGAAAGCAGTGCAAGCCCAGTAACTGAACCCCAAAAGCCACCTGGAAACCTAGTCAGGATACCATTCGGCCCACGGGCTTTAGGCGCAGAACGGCCAGTACAACGTATGCGACCGACGTTACAGACGGGCATCACTACTGCCTATTTGCAGAACATTACGCCTCCGCCATCAACCTCGCCGGTCAGTGCGACGGTGCTTAATGGGATTAGCGACCTCGGAATGAGGTCAGCACATCCAAGTGCAGCTACGCCGTCTCCAATCACTTCGCCGCAACTGCCTGAATTGGTAACTATTGATGTCCCAAATTATCTTCCAGATGGATCTTGCAGGATGCACACTGTGGATCTACGAAGACCAACTATCGAAGATCACAACCTCCTATTAGGTGACCTCCAGCGGCTGGGCCAACAGATCAGAGAGTCGGCGGCTCCAAATAAAAGTCTCATCGTTCGCTACTCCAAACTAAATCACGCTTTGGATAGTATCAGACGGCGGATCAACCAAAGTTCAGTGCAGTCTACCCACGACTTAGTTTCCGATATTTTGCGCCGGCGGGCCTCGTCAACACCTAATCAGTCACACGCTGTCCCTCCAAATCTTCCCCCTCAGTCGCCAGTAGCCCCGTCAGCTCCTCAGTCACCCATTCATCATCGGTTGTCTATCCCACAAACGGAAAGGCCGCAGACCACACAAATACAACATGGGGCCGTTCCAACCAATACAATGCTCCCGCCACCACAGCCTCACCATCAACCATTGCCTTCTTTGGAGCATTTCCGCGCTCCAGTCTTTCAAGTGGCAGACTTATTTGCACAAGATCCAACATCTGCGGCCCCTTCATCCCACACTCAGTTTTGGCCTAAACTTCCCCTTACCACCAATTTTCCTTCGCCTCAACATGTTACGCCTCAAAGCTCAGTGGCACAGACCGCCCCATATATTGGTTCACAACTTCAACAGCAATCATCAGCCGTTTCAAATCCCGTCACTGGCCACAAGAAAGTTTCATGGAGCTACGCATTCATTGATAAGCTTCACTCCCTCATGGCACAGCCCGGTACTGAACCATGGAAGCCCAATGATAGCCTAAGAGCGAGTTTACTTGAAAGTGCTCTCAAACAAGGCGATGATCTGTTTGTTGTCGTGCACCTCCTGTTCTGTCATGCAGACCACCCAATCCTGAAAAACAAATTTCCCTTCATCTGGGACGACCCTCGGAAAAAGCTTGGCCTCGAGCTGCTCTCTCAGCTCTTATTTTCAAATTCAACACTCTCAAGACGAGCTTTGAATATTTTTGTGCAAATACCTATGGATCCCGGCACAGCAGGGATGAAGGTCCAAGGATTCAACGATGACATGATGGCGGCCCTTAAACTTCTGCAGGATATCCGGCCCATATTCGACACTTTATATAATTATTGTGACTCCAACAAGCTCTCATGCCCCTCGCAAAATTTGATTGCATCCGCTGGAATCGCATCGCCGTCTCTACAGAAAACAATTAACGTCTCGCTATCGCAAATGTTGACACACCATGCTAAACCGAGCCAGCAGCAAAAGCAGCGACAGCAGCAGCAACCCCAGCTAACACCAGCACCCAGACGATTTCCACCGCAAGCAGCTGCTCACACCATGCGAAGCGTCCCTCATAGCATGTCTCCAAGAGAGTCATCCTCCAGCGGCGACGCTGGACCCTCACAACGGGGAGAGCTCCAAATTTTTACAACAGATTGGGGTGGCAAAGCTCCCGGTTGGAAGCTGGTCCAAGAATTGAAACATATACCTGCTGATCTTCAGAAGCCTGAAGGAGATATCTCAGCATATTATACATATTTTAGGAGATGTGTTACTCCAGTGATCAAAGTTTCTGCTAAGGCGCAGCAGCTCTCATTCATAGTCGAAGGTGCACTTTGCAAGTCATACCCTAAAGTTAATCGAGTAGAGGGGACAGCGCTCAACTTTCGTCCAGTCCGAAACTGGTCAAAGCTATATCGTCTGCGTTGTGTAGCTTCGAAGCAGGATCTTGTATGGTTAACCAAACCGGACGACTTTTCAATTTGGAGAAGTCATGAGACCTGCTGGCCATCGTCTATCGTCGCTGAGATATATGACAGGCCAAATTTGATCAATACGTCCCAAGAGAGAGAGTTAGTAAAGAAACGGAGGCTACACTTCCGACGTAAGAGAAACTGGGGGAAGGATTGCGCCACCGACCTTACAGACGGGCTTGAGCACGGAGAGAACACCGTTCAAGTTATGGTGGCGGATAATTCGATGATTGACGGAACTTCTTACTACGCCGCTGTGGAAGAAATCGAAGTGGCGGATTACAATACTCTGTTCCAACTGATCACGCAAACTCAAGCGGTGTCATCTCAGGATGCCAAAGAACGCATCATCACTCGCCTTAAGAAATCTGCTGATACTATAGCAAACGATGATGAAATATCCGTCGTCGAAGAAGACACCGTCATCGTATCGATGATCTGCCCTATGTCTCAGAAACTCATTGATGTGCCTGTTCGAGGCAAGGACTGTAAACATCTCGACTGTTTCGATCTTAAGGGATACCTCACTAGTCGAACAAAATTCCCCACTGGATTCTCCGTGCCGGACTCATGGAAGTGTCCAATTTGTAGTTGCGAATGCACCCCAGCCACACTCCTCGTTGACGGATTTATGAGGGACACTATCTCAAAATTGAAAGATGTCCAAGCTGATGGGCAATACTTAAATGCTAAGAGTGTCATCATCCGTTCCGATGGCATGTGGCGGCCTCATGATCCACCCGAGATTACACACAAGAAGATTAAGAAGGAGGCGCCTGAGGTTATCAGTTTACTAGATGACTAGAGGGTGTGTTTTTTAGGGTTTTGTTTATTTTTTTCTTTGCTTTTATTTTTTCCTTCTTTGTTGAGGTCATCTTGGGTTCTACAAAATGTTTTGTTGATATAAAAGGAATGGTGTAAGTTCTTGCTTCTCTTCCTTTCTTCCCTCTCTTTTTGTTTCAAATTTCTTTTGTCGAGTTTCTCAATCCGTTCTCCCTTCCACAACAGCATTTGAAAGGGCGTTTTTGAAGATTTTCTTTCATTTGATTGCTTTGGATTTCACGGTGTCCCTATTTTGCATACCATGCATACGGTCGTTTCCTTAGCGTTTTCGCCCTCTTTTGTGATTTCTATGGCGTACAAAATGGAAGGGTGGTATAAATGTAGCATATGCCATTATCGGCTTTTTTATGATATCCAAGCATTTTTGTTCTTAGCTTTTTGGTGATAGATACAGCAAATAGTTCAGCAGTGCGGGATATCAGTGGTCAAGATACCCTACTCGAATCAAAATACGACTTGGGGTACATATGCTTGTTGATAGGGCTCAGCCTCTCTAGTGTAGGCTATGGGGATCTCGAGAGCCTTCCGTAAGCCCAGTAATCGGTGTCGGGAACCAGCTTTCTAGAACCTTGTCGTTTCGGTGTTACACAGGCAGTTCGGTGGTATTCGTGGTATTTTTCTTCCACAACGCATATTGTCAGCAATCGTCCGTGCTTTTTTACCGTATAGGTATCACCAGTAGAGGGTAAAAGCTTCCAGCGTATATGCATGGATAGCCGCTCTAAACGCTTCTCCGAGGCGGACGTAGCTTCTGGGGTATTTAAACTCCCTCAGGTCACCCTTCCAACTACTTTCCTCTTAATCCTTTACACTTCACCCCAGCTTTTCTTAAGATCTTGTACGCGGGATGACAACTCGAACGGATCTGAACCCGAGACCAACATTGCTATGAACATTATATATTTCAACATCTAATCATAACCAAATATGATTATCCTGTGGTGCTACTAAATCGCTGCACTACGATATATTCATTTACACGCAGGCCTAGGTATGTACTGCAGCTTGGTTTATCCATGACTTACCCCCGGGATAAATGTTGCGCCTGTCAAATAGATATTATTATATGCCCTCTATCAGCTCCCCTATTTTGTGAGTTATTCTGAGGGGTCTTTATATTGGGTTGTAGCCCCCGAAATGGCGAGGGCGGTTCGTGGGTCGGGCGGCATAAGCTACGCGACAAATATAATATGGAAACGAATTTACCTAGAGCACAGTTTTCGAATCTTGTGCCGAAAATGATGAATACTCTGAAATCATGGCGGTAACGATACCAAATCACCAAATACTAATGTCTGTTAGATCACACTTAACTATACATGCAACACCAGCATAACGACCTGGATCAGAATCCTCATGGCATACTACCATGTGCAGTCAAAAAGATTTGAGTCTCAATGCCTATATTCTGAGTCTAACGATCTGGACATCCTGCGGTAGTTTTTTTTCTGGGCCGCCGACAATTTATATCATCAAGCTCATGATCCTCCCACAGAAAGCTGTGGGAGACTATTCATATAAACTCGAATAAACTAAAATCATATGGCTCAGTGTAGTAGCACAGCCTAAAAAGTCACAAAATTTACCATATCTAGCCCAACGAACAATTTCGAACTAAGATACACTAAAGATGGCTTCAATTCATTTATGGAGTGAGTTGCAACTAATATATATATTCGCGTGGCAAAATTTCTCGAGTCGCGAATTGCTGAATATAATTAAGCCAGAAATCCCCAGATCCACCCTGCTAGCTTTTCCATTGTAGGTGTCGGAATAACACCGAGAAGTTATGATTCCAAGAGTTATCTAGGGGTGAGTCGTTCGATGGCAGGGTATTTAGCAAGCTTCACTCGGATTCAAGGAATCATAGCAAGCACAAGATTTGGTATTCATGGATGGCTTCAGCATGATGAGATGAATACTCGAACACTCAACATATGAATGCAATTTGACTTATCATCAGGGCGATTCTAAAGCTAGTATTACACTACGGACGCGTTATAATGCATAAGTCTACAATGAATCGACAAGTGTGTTAAGAAGAAGACATATGTGTCAGAACATCGAGTGTCTACGATTGAATATTTATGGTTTCGTCATCAGCACGTTCGATGGATACAATTCACCAATTTCTACATGGGTCCCGCCGGCTTCGCGCGTTATGTCGTTCTCAACTTATCCGATATATATACATTGGATATGTCTAAAAAAAACCTCTCATGTTATCAACTGTGGATGATCTTTCGGAACGAATTATGCAGTAATTGAGCCGGTGGACGGATCCTGGCGTGAATGTGCCTTTGGCTTGCCGGGCTGAAACGCGATGGACAGCTTCCTACCCGAAGTTCGACGCGCGAATAACTCTTGTGCACTCCCGGGGGTTTATCAATTCCGAAAAGCGTGGGCGTCGCACCCCTCTATATTAGCCTCGAGTCGACCCTCATATGTCGGATCAACTCAGAATCACGGAAAATTGCAACGACATAGTAATACAGTCTCACTGCGATCTCTCTTTGATTGTCAAGATTATGACAGAGTAGCTATGGATATCAAGGGTCGGCGTGCTATGATCGCTATATTCCGGATCGAACATCATGGAACTGAAAATAGGATGCGACAACAACCCCAGTTCATGGCAATAATCGTTAATATACGGATATATGCAACCCATCGATATAACCAATCGGTCTCCAGTATGCTAAGAGTAACTGATGGGTGAGCAGGCCTTTGGGTTACTATGTAGGATGATATAATTTCGTCTGAGATTGAAGACGATTGAGTTATACCGATGCCTTATCGGTGATTTTCATTCGAGGTCTCGAGATTTTTTTATGAAAATGTTACCGTCAAGATACATATGGCCATATATGAGATACCAGCGACCGCCTTCGTGTTTAAGGACCGTTGCTTGGTTTTGTTTTAATTTGTGGCTCCCAATTGACAATGATGTTAGCCAGGCACATGTTGAACTGCTGATTCTGCCGCCGGATGACACCGGAGGAGTAAGAAAGAAAGAAACAGAAGGAACGTCTATGTAAATAAGACTCCTATGAGGGAAGGTACCCTAGGCCACCGAAGGATTCCTCAATAAAAGTATAGTGGCCTTAGCGATCCATAAGCCACTATGTGCCTAGAATCAGCGAAACAGAAGACGGTAGAGAGATTATATAGTGGGAGCTCTCGAACGAGGACATTATTCCCTTCGAATTCAGTATCAACCACGATATCTTCCAATACACCAGGCATTTGCGAGGTTTTATTCTGGTTAATTCGCAAAAACAAATGGAACAGATATGGGAGAAGGCGGCATAGACGTGCTCAAATGTTTTCCAGATGTGATCATCCTTACGGCCAAGACAACCAATGGAGGTTTGTGGCCGTATCTCCGCCCGTTTAATTGGATATATGGAGGGTAAGTTTTCAGGTGCGGCTATGCAGGCTGGGGTGCTAATAGCTGATAGAATATCCCCGAACATGTTACGCCAGCGAGTTTTCCCAGTGCCTTCCTGACTATAGGGGTTCCACGATACGGGGTAACTATAAATATAGTCAGGGAGATATTCGGAATGCCAGTCCCGGTTATCCCTAATGAAAACGCAAATCCAAAAATAGCATGAATCAGTACCATGCTGCTTGCGCAACTTGATTCTCTGATATCACTTTCACATCGCATGCCCATCCTTAAGCGCGAGGGAGAATGGATATCTCCAATGTGAGAATTAAAGGTTGCATACAGTCACTCCGTCACGGCGTATTCAGTCAAAATTATATTGGCATAGTGGAATTTTGGCAGTCGTACGGGTACACTACTTTTGTCATGATCTAGAGGGTTTGCGTCTGGCTGCCTTTATGCCAGAGCAATGTATGAGGTGGAATCGGTAGTAGACCAGATGGCCTAGGCAAAAATTCAAACCATTCTGGAAGGGCGATAGACCCCTCATTCTATCGACCACAAATTGTCGCACATGCAAACACATAAAGATAGATATATCGAAGATCTCATAGAATGTACCTCGAGATTACAGCGAGCGGATTCAAGTGATTCAAAAGCTACTACCTGATCGTTGCATCTAATTAACTATGATAACATAAAACAATTTATATACATATATATATTTGAACATTCATTGGCAATCGAGCACAAAATTATATATAACGAGGGGAGCAGCAAACAAATGTCTAAAATATATTGATACCACATTTATCTACACCCCCCGACTGCCAGCTGTTTCTGATGGCCATGGTACTACTCTCACTTCGCGTTAAGAATTTTACGAAAGATTTAGCGCCTCAGAGAATGATACGGTAGATTATGACCGGACTAACGGAGGAGGTTGAGGGCAAGATCGAGGGAATCCGATTTTGAGTGTTAATTTACCGTCATGATTTGAAATTGTGGCCCTTTCTTCACGATGGGAATACAGCAGCCAAGGGTTATCCATTGCCCACATAGAATAAAGAGGGGATAAGGAACTGGCTCGTGCTATAAACCAATATCGTGGTATATCGTGAGACTCAGAGCCCGCGGGCTGGTGGGTATCAGCGGCGAAATCATGATATCATACCATGGGTAGTCTAGATAGGTATACTAGATGTTGATAGAAGGTTCAGAGCTAGAAAGAAATCAAGCTACTATTTCATCGATTATGAAGAATCAGGTTCCAAAATCCAAAGTTTTGAGATTCTGAACCAAAATTAGGGAGGACATCCGTAAAAACGACATTGTCGGGACCCTATAGTATTGTAAGCAAATTAAATTTAGTGCCAGCCCTCGGCTTGCAATGACCAGTATCCGTCTCGTATCTCCGTAAATACGTCCCGTGTCCCATAGAAAAGATAAAATAAAATTTGTGGGTATATAACTCCTGTCTTTGAAAAGTCAGGGCAAAAGAATAAATAGTTCCGTACGAGTTCCCGAAATTCTAGTTCTCGCGAAACGAAACATTGACAGCTTTAAATTGTATCATGAGAACAAAATTTAAGACACAAAATTCGCAAAAATATAAAAAAAAAATTGAAGCGACGTCCAGCGCGCGCTAGCTCTCCGTCGGAAAACCCAAATACTCAGTGGTTTGCGAATGAAAATTTTTGTTTTACCATTTTATATAATAGAAACTCCGAATGGAGAATATCCACCTTTCCACTTTGCATATAAAATGGATATGCAAAGGGTGCATACAGCCGCCCCTTGATGGGACCAAGACCCTTAACAGCGGGCCTTCTGTTAATATAAAAAAGAGAAAGCTCTAAGAGTTTCCCGCCACTGAAGGTCTCCGTCGTGGTTTGAATTTCCGAGACGAAGTTTTACCCAAGAGTTGACATGGTGGATATTCTTACGTGAAGGATTAGATATTTAGAGGCAAGTGGATGTAGAGAAAGAACCAAACTAGTGGCTGCGCATGGCGATATCGGACTAGGGATGGTTTGTGCTTTCCCTCCCCGCCTAAGGCCGGGGTCCACAATCTGAAATCGACCATGTGCCTGCGAGCATTGATGTTCAATGGATACATGCAGGGAAAGCTTAAGGAATGTCTTCTTTCCTTTTTCATCACTCGGGCTTGTGCGAGAATGGTAGGAATTCCTTCCCGAGGTATTTAATTATTTTTATGAAATTTTGAATAATTATCTTTGCTTGCTTGAGTCACAGATATCTTTTTATATACTATTCCTTGCCGATGCAACCGAATCTATTATAACGGCCTTCTCAAACATATATGATTCAGCTAAGTGGATAATCCAAGATTTCCGGGAAAGTGGGCCCCTCGCTGCAGTGTCCGCGGAATACTCCCGTTTCGATGTTTGGGCGATGTTTAAGCGGCGACGGTTCTTCGAAGCTAAAACCACTCTCCGCGATCGTGCCGAACGGAGTCAATGTATTCCGGTAATTAACTAAGTTAATTATGAGTAAGGAATTCGCAGATATCGAGATGTAGATTCGAATTCGGCGTCCTTGCATAAAACGGGGCCTGGAAACTAGTAGAACCGACTATGACGGTCAGTAGCGAAGCTTCAGGGTTCCAAAAGAATTTTATATTCTTTGAATTCTTCGATGTCCTTCTAGATTGGAAACTTCTAAAATTGATCGCGATAAATTTGGTGAAGGATCAGACGGCCAATTTAAACGAGTCGGCAGGAACGGACGACATGGCAACACAAAGTGACAGGCGCTGTTTGATTGATTGATGGAAATTCGAACAGCCCAAAAACAAAAAAACCGAAAGATAGAGATTTGGCGGATCATATTACATTTCAAATGGCCATGCAATTACGTACAAATGATACCCCTAAAGGAATCTCTATCAGATGGTCGAGTTAAGTTAGTTCATCACAAAATTGCAGATTACCATTCCTATTCAGAAGTGCTGGTTGATCTCTACCGTACGTTCGATTGCGAAAGGAGATCAGATTATGTCATTCCCGAGCCATTATGTGACTTATCTACCGTATCGCCTGTAGCCACCAATTTACACGGTCTCGATTTCGATCAAGGTTTGATCTATGAGTTGAAAGCAGGCGAAGCCTATGATGCCGGTATTTCTCGAATCGAGAGATGATATTCACTCAAAATCCGGACACACGATTGCGGTTCACCGTTATGCTTGTTTGTCAGCAGGATGGTTATTAATATGCAAATATGCCGAAAGAGGGTTCTAGCAGTCAGAGTGAGAAATTTATCCTTAGAAAGTCACAAGTATCCCAACCCGGTCCGTGATGCGAAAAATAATACGAGATGATGGTTAGGATGTCAACATGCGCCCTAAAGGTCGTCAAAATGTCAAGTGCGCCCTAAATATTTGGACCAAAAAAAGTGAACATGCGACAGCCATTTGGCCAACAAGGTCTCAGAGCTGGGCCGGCTGCATTAGCGGCGTCGTGGTACCGAATGGCTACGGGGCTAACGTGCTAGGGCTGATTGCCGCAAGTGGACAGGAATTCCATACCCTGTCGGCCATATCCAAGAGCCAAGCAAGCGTGCAAGTTGCGTCTTGCATAACGATTGCTGATAAATCAAGTGCCATTTCAATAGGAATTGCGACTGTTGGAGCGTTTTTGGCGACGAATTGAAGGGCTAATCGAAGAGAGGCACTCTCCTGTCCTTTAACGTTATAGATCGGAGCAGCTGGGGTGTCATGAGCTAGTTCTTGCTACCCGTTTACCTGTATCTCCACCTTTGAATACCACAGGGTAGACCACCACCACCACCATCATCCATCTTTCTCCTCCCTTGATGAGTCAGTGGAAATCTTTGTAATCAGGAAGGGTTGTTTGACGAGAGCTCCCTGGATTCGCATTAGCTTCTTCGATAGTTTCGAATGTTAACTAGGATTTCAGTCGAAAACCGTTCCTTTGGGTTTCTTTATGGACAAACCAACCACAGACGTTTAGCCGGGATGGATGACATGACCGCCAAACCATGCTTTTTTGCCGTCCACCGTATCGGGCCCTAAAAACCTTTGATGCTTTTTGTTCAAGAAATCTGGGACACGGCATTTCGCTTTGCTTCTTTACTCAGTTTCATGCCCTGTTTGGCACATCCGAGTGCCTTTGAATTGCTTAGATCCTTCACCACATTGCATTCGTCCCCACATGGGTACGTACCGGTCTACCGCGCACGCACACACACACATGCACGTACAGTGCACATCCTTTGATATTGATTAAGCCTCCATTGCGACAGCTGTGCGGGGGGGTAACGTACTACTCCGTAGAACAGTGTATTAGTAACACTCCGGATTATGGTAATGGTCTCCAGGTCGTCAGTGAATGAATCATGGGGTGGGTTGTAATTTTGGATCGCAGGTGTGAATTTGTATAAAGGCCTGAAGACATCCCGAACTTCCAACAGAACCCAATTCGATATCCCAAGCATCGGACAATAGATCCAACAGAGATCACAAGATCAAAAAGCAATTGATTGCTTGTCGACTCCTTGAGCGTTTTCTTTCTGGAAGACTTCCTTTTTAACCATTTGATCCACCAGCCTATATATAACATTCATACTTCAGCGATTGCATGCATGCAGCTTCGTACCTCCACTTCATAGACGTTTATATTCAATTACCCGAACTGCGACTGAGAATCCATACAAATTCATCGTATACAACATAATTCCACTACACTTCCTCCACATCTCCGTCTACAAAAGAACCTCGTATACGAATAAATAGCGCACGTCGGCGCCACAGCTGCTAATATATAATAGCCAGTTTCAAGAAGAGAGACGCAGACGAAGACAGACAGAATTGACCCGGAGGCATAGCGTACATACATACACAAGTACCCTCGCCGGACGTCCAACCTGCCGTGCCGATATCCCACTAGACGCACCGTTTGACCAACCCCAAGCCATTAGCTCCTCACGCTACCGGATCAATATCCATATCGCTTTTTCTTCTCCCCTTGTTTCCCCCCTCCGTCGGAACGGGTCAAGTAGAGGAGGGGTGCTGCAGCTCCTGTGAGGAGAAAACAAGAAGAAAAAAAAATACATAAAAAATAAAACCAGTGGAGCTGAGTGAGTAGTACTCCACAAAGCACAGCAGCCCTGCAGCGAGCCAAGCTAAGGGCTTGTCATCGACGTATCCCAAGCTCCCAAGACCTCAAAGGGGCCAGATATCGAGACTTCTTTCTCGTCTAAAGTCTTGTGGGAGTGCGGCGTGTGACAGTTTTACCCATCGCTGTCTTCGGTATTGACTGTTGGGCCAAGGCCTGGCGACCGGTATTGGGTGCCGCCTCTTGGGCAGATTTATATACTTAGGTATATACCTAAGTAACATCCGGCTGACGTCTGCTTAAAAGACGATCTATCCCGCCCTGCTCAGTATCTTCTGAGACTTCTCCTCTGCATCCCTTCTTTTTATTTGGTGGGCATCGTAGACATCTTCGTTCGATAGTTTTATTGCGTTCAATCAATGTCAGTCATCATGGGCGACCACACTTCAATCCGCTACACCTCGTCCATCTCCACGGCGCAGAACACCATCAACTCCGTCCGGTCTAGTCTTCTCGCCCAAAAGCCACACATCACCATCACTCTCAAGGGCGAGCGTGAGGGTCAAACGGTCCCCTACTCGTTCACCACCAGGGACAAAATCGAGGGCGACGTCACAATCGTACCCCAGAATGATGTCCGATTCGACGACATCTATATCACCTTTGAAGGTATGTTTCTCGTCTATCGCACAGGCACCCTGGATGCTGTTTTAGTCTACCCGTCGAATCCTCGCTACAGCTAGGCAGCAGTCCTTCTACCCTGCCAAGCTCCCAGGCCCGTTTTTCTTCCTTTCTCTTCCTTTCTATCCTTTCTCTCTTTAAATATTTTGCCATTGCATACGCAGCATATTTCAAATATATGGGGGTTTGGGAGTGATTTCTAATTTTATCTATTTTGGCCTTTGTAGGTGTGGTTCGAGTATGGACGGAAAATACAGGCCCAACCATGGGCACCGCCCGGAGCGAGGTCCGTCGCATGTTCCTCAAGATGAACCAGCCGATTGACGAGGACACACTGCCGGTGCCACGGATTGCTCTCAAGGGCATGGCATACACGTTCCCGTTCAGTTTCGTCGTTCCCGACCAGCTGTTGGACAGCCATTGCGGCCATATCCTGCAAAATGATGTCGTCCGACAAGCTCATCTCCAGCTCCCTCCCACCATAGGAACGGGCAAAGCCATCAACCAGGACGGCACCCTCGAACTGGACGATGTTACACCTGACATGGCAAAGATTCGATATGGTGTCAAAGTCCGGGTGACTCGTCGAAGAGAGGTCGATGGCAAGCAAGCAATTATTGCCGAAGAGCAGCGAAACATCCACATCACTCCGCACTATGTCGAGGCTCCTCCACCGATGGATGATAACACATTCGTCTTCAAGAAGGAGAAGGAAATCCGCAAGGGTCTTTTCAAGGGCAAGCTCGGCCGCCTCATCGCCCAAGCAGACCCTCCTCGCCCGATGGAAGGCAAGTCTCACGACTCTAAGCATCGAGCTAGCACCACCGCTACCCTCAACCTTACCTTCATCCCCTCGGACGATTCAACCGAACCTCCAAAGCTCGGCAATGTCACCACAAAGCTCAAGTATCGTACCTTCTTCTCAACCAAATCCATCAACATCATCCCTCAACGCAAGTCCCACCTAATCGACCCATACATGGGCCAATACCAAGAGACAATCACTCTATCCTCACGGACCCTGAACGGTATCAAGTGGCGACGAGGCCGCGTGGCAGATGCAGATCACGACTCGACCTATGGTTCCCGACGAGGCTCCGATCTTTCGGATAGCGCTAGCACCTCGTCCTTCTCAACTGAAAGCCCGAACCATTACTACGCCGAGATCTTAGTCCCGGTTTCACAACCACAAAACAAGGCTCTCCCGCCAACCTTCCAGTCTTGCCATGTCGGCCGCCAGTACGAGCTCGATATTGGCCTTTCGGTCGACATCAGCTCCCGACTTAAGAGTACCTTCAACCTCAAGTTACCATTGCAGGTGACTTCGAGCGGCGAACACGATCTCACAGCGCAGCTGGAAGCGGAAGAACTACCCGCATTCGAGGAGTTCTTTACGCCTCGGTCCATCGCACCACCGGCTGGTGTGCGACTTCCAAGTTTTGCAGAGGAGGCAGGACAGCTACCTGCACATATGATGTCGAATAACGCCAACATGGCACCACCGCCAGGCTACGGCATCAACCCCGTCAGGATGATGAACATCACATAGGCATGATAAGGGTGTCTAGCCGCCTCTTCGCTTCTTTTGTTCCATCAGTCTTTGTATCACAGATCCTTTTTTTTCCGTTCTAGTCGGGTGTTCACCGGTTGCGGGTGCTCATTGTTTTTTTTTTTTTCATTTGTTTGTGTTATCCTGTCAAGCAGGGAGCGAAGCAAGGAATGATACGATAACGACTTGATACCCTGAAGCTTCCTTCTCTCATTATCGACCCGCCTTTTCTTTCTTTCTTTCTTATCTCTTTCATTGTATAACACGTTCATCCAGTTATTTTTTTTCACATTCAACATAATCTTTCCCGGTATACATACTTAATTTCCTATTTCAATCATCTCTGTTTTGATCTGAGAGTGTACACGATTGTTTGTTTTGTCGTTTTGATTCAGGAAGTTTGCTATCTAATTACTTGAGTTTTCATATGAGCTCTAGCGATCTTTTTGTTTTTTTTTTTTTTTTTTTTTTTTTTTTTTTTTTTTTTTTTTTTTTTTTATTTTTGATTTTTTTTTTTTTTTTTTTTTTTTTTTTTTTTTTTTTTTGTTTTTTTTTTTTTTTTTTATTTTTTTTTATTTGTTTTCTTAGGGAGTTTTTTTTTTTTTTTTCAACATCATCGTCGGGGTTTGGGAGGGGGTTTGAGATTTGATTGTTACTTAACGTTACTNTGAGAGTGTACACGATTGTTTGTTTTGTCGTTTTGATTCAGGAAGTTTGCTATCTAATTACTTGAGTTTTCATATGAGCTCTAGCGATCTTTTTGTTATTATGTTTTATTGGTTTACCTAGGGAGTTTTTTTTTTTTTTTTCAACATCATCGTCGGGGTTTGGGAGGGGGTTTGAGATTTGATTGTTACTTAACGTTACTTGAAAGATCTCAAGTATCCCCTGAGTTACTACAGGAAAATTATATTTATAAAAAAAGAAAAAAAAAAAACTTATTTCAACATCTGATATATATATGCCGTTCTCTCTATGATCGTATAAGACACTGAGCCTGATTGGACTAACCGTATCATTTTTGAGTTCTGCATGCGTACACATGCATCACCGGCCATACATGTACAGTCAAAGATTGGTTATTAATTATTTTGGGACTGGAAAGGTCCGGGTTACCAAACTCGTCACTGGGCGCTCATAATATCACGTTATTATATCAAGTATCGTGATATATAATCGATATCAGCGGGTAAATTTATGAAGTCTGATGGAGTTATTACGGACACTAAACCAGAGATTCATCGAGCAGTTCCTACGGTGTTCACTTGATATCAGTATTATGATCTAATTACCTTAGGCACTAAAGCCATTAGATAGCCGGCCCCCGGTAAGTTGATTGTATATATATAACCCTGTATCTGACCAAACCTCACCAATGTATGCGTATCAAGTCCATAATGGTCAGAAGATTACCACCAAAAAAACAGTATAAATAATATATATCGAGGGAAAAACCCCCTTCGTGATATTATAGGCTTGGTCTAGACTAAAAACACAATAGTGGTGATAAAAAAAAAGGAGAGGAAAAACTTCTAAAGAAAGTGGGAGAGGAAACACACGTAAAAAGGAAAAAGAGAAAGATTTTATCATGTATCATAAGTGCTCCCCTGCGCTGCTGTTTCTTCTTCTTCTTCTTCTTCTTCTTCTTCTTCTTCTTCTTCTTCTTCTTCTTTCCCTTTGATCTTTTTTTTTTTGCTTCGTGAATCCCGGATTTGTCCCCTTTTGTCTTTTCTCCTTGGGAACTAAGACTCCCGAAGAAGGGTGAAGATGAGTAGACTAGAGACAGAACGACCGGAAGGAACCCAGAAAATCTACTAACTATTCCAATATGAGAGCACAAAATGAAAAGGGTTCCTAAGAAAGCTGTAATTGTAGCCTCCTCTTTACTCTTTCTTTCCATGATTTTTTTTTGTTATATTTCTCGATAGAAGAAGAATATCATGTAATTTCCCTCGTTCTTCATTCTCCCATTTTCCCCAGTCGAAAACACGAAAAACGTGGTTTTTTGAAAGAAAGAAAAAAAGAAGAAGAAACACGGGTAATATCTCTATATTTCCATATTGTTCAAGCGTATGACATTTTGTGCATGACTGGTTCTTTCTATTTTCATTCTCCTGCTCCGCTCTCCAATCTAGCGTCTTTGTATCCAAAGAGGGGTTGGAAAAGGAGATCCAGGAAATAACATGGAGACGAAAGAGAAAAGGGGAAAAAAGAAGAAAAAAATGCGGACAGGGTCAAGGACACATCTTCCATCTCGCTCAAAGGACGCCAGAGGTTTACAAGTCGCTAGGTCACGGGTATATTAGCTTCTACAGTTCAATATAAGAGAGAATTGTGGGTTGTCTTACGTATCGTCTTCGTCTGGAAGAGGGGCTTGTTCGGCCATGTGCAATTCCTTGTTCATTTCTTCAATCTGGTCCTGGCCAATTACAACCTCTGGTGCGGCGAGAGCGGCCTCAGCAACAACTATGTCGCGCGTTAGTAAGCTTGTGTAGTGACTATTTTGGTGAACTGGGAATCCATACATTCTAGGGTTGCGTTGCCAGAGAGCTTTCTCGCGAGCCACAAGAATGGCTTTTCAAAGTTGTAGTTAGATTTGGCGGAGATATCATAATACTGTTGTTCCGAAAAGTTAGAGATTCTGGTTTGTGGATTTAAGTTTGAGTGTAACGTGGCCTACTTGGAGGTTCTTCTTCCTGTGGAAGGTGATGGTCTTCGCCTTGACTTTTCGCTCCTTCACGTCGACCTTGTTTCCGCAAAGGACGATTGGGATGTTCTCGCAAACACGGACAAGATCACCTAAATAGATAATTTTTTTTAGTTTTTCCGGGTTCCTATGGATTCGGAGATGCTAGCAGCTGGCTCTGTTATTACGTACGGTGCCAATTCGGGACGTTCTTGTATGTGATTCTGGAGGTGACGTCGAACATGATGATACCGCACTTGCCGTTGATATAGTATCCATCACGGAGACCACCGAACTTCTCCTGACCGGCGGTATCCCAGACATCGAAAGTAATCTGACCAAAGTTTGTGGTGAAGCCTGTTGTTGTTCTCGGAGGTTAGAACAAAGAGACCCTGTCACGTCGGTGGGGCATCATAGGCCGAAGAGCGACTGGAGGGGTAAGACATTGATTGTGGATGTGTTGGTTTGCCAACTCCTCCCCCCCAAAAAAAAACCAGCGCCACCTCAACGAGAGAAAAAAAAAATAAAAAAAATAAAAAATCTGACGTCGCGAGAGGAGCTTGCTGCTGACCTGCTGGCTGGGCATCTGATCAACCGTAACACAAGCCGAGTGGTTGCTCGAGCGGTGATGACTGGCCGGACAGAAGCGTAGGCGGAGGTCGTGGTTTTTGAGAAGCCGGAGTGGTTTTGAGGCTAATGGATGCATACGGACGACTAAGGGAAGACTTGCCTATGGGGTGGACTTCGACACCAAGGGTGGCGATGTATTTCTTTTCGAATTCACCGGTCAAGTGACGCTTGACGAAGGTGGTCTTGCCAGTGCCACCGTCTCCGACGAGGACGAGCTTGAGAGCATGTCCTTCAGCTTCTGCCATTGTGAATGATATGTGTGTCTCTGTGATAGTTTAAAGAGGATGTTCAGAAAGTGGCGTGGAAAGAATCAGGCTAGGAGCGTGATGATGGGATGGGAGAGGGGGGTGAAGAGGATGGGAGATGGTTTGGTTTGTTGATTTTGCTGAAGAGGATGTTTAAAAAATTTTTGGAGGTTCGCTCTAGAAAGCTCGGGGCGAGCCTATCCTTGCCCCTTCAGCAGCAGCAAGCACCGCATCCCGGGAAGAGAAGCGCAGAGGTAGAAAAAGGGGCAGACGTACATTTGAATTCGATGAAATATAAAAGTTACGTGTAGAAGAGGCGATGATGGACGATTACAGCGTCTATGAAACAGATTCGTGGTGGTTTTTATATGGGAAGAGAGGGGGGTTTGCCCATGTAAAACTGGCCCCCGAGAAGGATCCAGAGAATCCTCCGGGCCACCGGGGGAAGGCTGCTGACTAAGAGGTTTCTTTCGACGGCGTCATTTGTTTACCATCCGATGTCTGGCTATACTTCAAGCTCATGGATCCTGAACCCTTCCTTTCTAAATTTCTCACTCATGGTACCACTTTTTCTGGCACTGTTCTTAATTATTGTTGTTTGTTCAATGATAATATATGCAAGGAAAGAAAGAAAACCCAGCCAGCCAGTCAGCTAACGGAACGCCAGGATCGATGCAGAGTAGTAGTCACAGCGCCAGGTCACTTCGAGATTTTAAACAAAACAAGGCGGCTCTTGTGCTGTCATCTTATAAAGGCAGCAAATGGCAACCCAGCAGCCCTCGACCGCCCCAATCTCTCCTAGGTGTCAACTGCAGCTCCAGATCCTGCTCTCCATCTCCGATTGCGCGACTCACTAAAACGGAGATGGTTCGCTGAGTAATGGTACGAGGAGAAGGAGCCTTCTTGTCAGTCTCAACGCGCCCGACAAAGCTGCATGCAGCCGGAGACGGGTCGAAGTCTTACATTTTCATTCTGCTGAACCTCAGTAGCGACTTTGGCTAGCTTTTCATGATTCAGAGCTCCCACAGACCCAAACCTCTTCACCTTGTCGCCCACTTTAACACCTGCTTGCTCTGCCGGCGACGATGGAGAAACCTGATCCACAACCGCGAATACAGCTTCGATCAAATGAGTCTCTTGCTGGGTCGCCACGGGCGGGGGATCTGAAATCGATGATGAATCCGCACTGGCAGGCTCTCCGGTCTGCTCAGCATGAAGGGCATGAAGGGCCTTCTCGATTTCCACCATCAAGGCCTTCATGTCATTGACTAAAGGAATTATACGCGCCCTCGTGGTTCGGACTTTACAAAGGAGAAGCAAGGCATTCCTGTCAGCGATTCCTCGCCTGAAAGCCGATTGGCGGATCTTGGATGGGACTAACTCTGTGCGACATCGATGTCATCTCTTGGATATCCATCGAATGTTGTCAACGGCGTTTGCATATTCACTCCATGCTGGCATTGGTATATTAAAAATCCCACATTGTGGGGGAAAAGCAAATTTGATTAGCATGCAACATTCTAGAGACCCAGATATATGTGCGTATATACGTTTTTTCTGCGATGAAAATGGAAGAAGGGGAGAAGGGGCCCCATACAGTGTCCAGGACAGCGCTAAGGGAGCCTATTTCTGCCTCGAGAGCGTCCTTTCTTTTTATGAGAGCCAGAATGCGATCTCGCGACGAGTTGCCATTTGAAGCAGCAGTAGAGGAGGTGTTTGCAGCCTGGCCGCTGACGGATGGATCGTGAATGTTCGTCTCCATCGGTCTGCCCATGATATGATATGCAACTACGCTATGCTATGTTGTCTCTGCGGTATGGAAGTTGAGTGGGATCGATACCTCTCTCGTCTCGATTTACTTCTTTCTCCCGAAAAATTTTCTCTCTAATACGTAGAGACGAGCGGATGAGATGCAAGAGAGAAAGAGAGAGAAAGAACTGAAAGCGAGGGAGGATATGAGAGGGAGAGAGTGAGTGAGAGAGAGGGAGAGCTAAGCTTGAGATACAAACCAACAAGAGAGAGCTTACGAATTACCAGTCAAATGTCGGCAACGCGAAAACGACAAACACCATTCTCATTTTGCAACATCCCGCCACGGAAACACAATTGTGGATCCCTATAACTCACTGATGACAATGGACTCCAGAAGCTATCGGATTCGGTGCTTTGGTGCTTGCCAACTTTGGGAGCAGATGCATACTAGTGGGAGCTGCTCACTTTATCAGATCAATCGACTATGGCGTGCCGTTTATCCTCATTGTGATCGATACGAAAGACTAGTTAGTCCTAATTGCCTGACCAGCTGGGTTAGTCTCCTCTCCGACGTCATTTGGTCTCGGGAATGTGTTGCCTTGTCGCTCAATTGCCTGTTCGACACTTCCTTCCCACATATTACAAGTACACTTCGAGGATTCACGTAGGAAAGTAAACTCTGAAGTACTTCTTACTCAAGAGGTATGTACTAATATTGTTGGGGGCGGTTTCAATCTCCAATTGAGGTCAATCTGCACCCCAGAGCAGCCAAGCGTCCGCCTGGCTGCAAGATCTCTATTTGGGGCAGTTTCTTCTCCAATGGAAGCATTGCAGACCAACTGAGACTTTCCAGCTGGTCGATTTCTTGACTCTGACGTTGCCGGCCACGTTCTTCGCTCCCGCGTTCAGCCAGAAAGAAAGAAATACAGAAAAAACACCTAAAGGAAAAATGCCTGCCTTCTATTCTTCAAAAAGCAGCCACTCGAAGCGACAGAGTGCAATGGTACAGTAATACTATTCTACCGAACTTGCCTACTTAACGTACCGCGGCGTTCTCTCGAAGGAATGGAATCCTCACTTCCGTCCACCGCCATCTCCATTTCACTTGTTTTGGCTCGTACGCATCGGGCGAGTAATAAATAAAGAACCATCATTAGCCTGACGAAAAAGATCGCCTCTGCAGATTGGTTGCATCCCAGTCTCGGACGGCGGATGCTGCAGGGTATGTTCTTGTCCGAATAGCACTTGAATTGATCAGTACCCTCAGTTGATTGTTGTCAACAGCACCTCCTCGCCCTCATCTTCGTTCTCGTCTGTCTGTTTATATATATTCTACCGGATAAAAATTCACCGCCAGATATAAACAGCTGCCTGGGTGCTCGAATACTCAGGTATCTAATTACTGCAGTAAATCAGTGCTTAGGTACTCAAGTATATAGAGAGAGGGAAGAAAATATCCGTTTATATATTGAAATATATATATATATACCCTATAAATATACTCGACTACTCAGGCTCCGGTCCAGCCCCTCCCCCACAGTCCACAAGATACTCCCCGCTTGGCTCTCAATCAAGGCTTGAGCGCTGGTCGACCGCGTACATACGTGATATCCGATCTGATATGTGCATGCTGCAGCTCAGACAGGATCAGTTCCAGAAAACACTCGGATTCCAAAACCTTGATATTACGGACGCATAAGGAGGTATTCCCATTCCTCTCTCCCACTCCGACATCCCTTCTCCCAGAGAAGCCTCCCATACCCAGACACATTAATTCGAATGAAACGCCCGCTTCTTCGCCTGTAGTACCTCCTTGAGTATATAACTCTCTATCCGCCATTCCACTCCAAAATATACTTTTTCATGTCGGCCTTGAATCGTTAGTTCCGTAATTCTTTTTAACTTCGTCGATCGAAGCCCCCCTCCCATCCAAAGCCGGCGCCTGCTCAAGTACCTCCTGGATTCCCAAGAAAAGGGCTAAGCGGATATCCATAATGGCTTCGGGATCATTGGATCGTCAGGCCCTGGTTCTGAATACCAAGGATTGCGTCCTCCAGAGTGACTGCGAATCTGTGATGACAGCAATGGAGCCGGTTACACCAGTCGATAGTGTCATCGTCGGCCACCAAACTGCCCCTCAGATCCTCGTATCACAGGATGGGGACAACTTTGTCGATGCATCGGAATCTGTCCGGAGGCTATCCTTCTCCACCGAGGACAGCGGTGATACGCAATACGGCAGCCTTCCAACTCCCAAGTTCAATACTTTCAGATCTCGCTCCTCGGGCCCTGGAGGGAACGGGGTTATGCTTCGCTGGATGAAGAGTCTTCGCGGGAAGTCCAAGCTGCCGCATATGCATTACGATGTCTACAGAACCCAGACCGCTAGGAATTCGGTTCATGGAAATCTTTCAATCGCACCTTCAGCAATGACTAGCGCCACCAAACTAACCGGTTCGACAAATTTCCTTCAGAGAGTTGGCACTGCTACCGCGTCAAGGATGTCTTTGTCGTTCTATGGTAGTGTTGCAGGCTTCTCCGGGCGCGGTCCCGTTGATCAGTTGGATTTAAGAGCAGAAGATTCTCTGGATCACGGTCTGGACACCGCTACAATAGAAAGGGCGCAGCAAAGATGGAAGATATTGGCCGAAATTGTTCTCTCGGAAGAGGAATACATCATGGATTTGAAGACAATGATCTCGGTAGGTTTTTAAAGATATACATTGAACCTTGTCATCAAAAGTCACCAGCTAAACATAGTCAAAGGCATTCACAACCCTGAAAGACAGCATTACGCCTTCCGCCGATGATACGCGAATTAAGCGGAGAATCGTCGATAATATGACAGACCTTCTAGAGTACCAGGAAAAATTCCTATCGGAATTGTTCACCAGGCTACCGGCATCTATTGCGCTGCCGACCAGACCGACAGGACTGAGCTCTAGCACCTCTGATATCCCAATATCGTCCCATGATAATTTAGCTGATCCATCACTCGTTAAATCTCTAGCGGATGTCTTCGAGTCAAGAGTAGGTTTTACGACTCTCGCAGAAATCCTAGACATTATGTTGACTTATTTCCAATAGATGGCGTTCTTCTTTGCGCATGTCGAGTATGGCGCCAACTTTAAATCGCTCCAGGAGTTCGTCAATAGCAATCCGTCCTCTCCATTTCGATCAAAAACTTGGGAATCTGGATTCGAGATGCTGGCCAACGCGGTCTCCGCAGAATGCAACAAAGGGAACTACCCAGGCAAGAAGGCAGCAACTGTTTCCGACCTCATCATCAAGGTACCTATCCCACAGTCATACTTGATTAAATATTATTTATTGATGATATCTAGCCGATTCATCATATTTGTCGATATCCGTTACTTCTGAATCGACTATTGGAAGTCACTCCGACGATTGACGCTCCTGAGGCCAATGAATCCCTTCAGAGAATCGTCACGGCAATGAAAGACTTGGGAGGCGAGCTCAACAGCGTTCAATGCAATACGTCCGGGGCTCGGGATCAGCTTGAGAAGACATGGCTTCTGCGCGAGATGATAAGCCTGCCTAGGGTATGTCTGAACTGACGCTTTCTTATAGTTAAACTTCGAACTAAAAATACTATATAGGAAATCGACTGTCTTTCAAATCGTGTCATGGTTGATCGTCGGAAAAGTATACTCAGACACCTCGGGCGGGTCCTGTTATGCGGTGTCTTGCAAGTCGCATATTCTACGAACGACGGCCCGACTGCTCGATATACGATCGGCTCGCTCTACAGGACGCATCTTTTACTTGCTCGTCCTACTGTCGACCCTGCGACACAAAAGGCTGTTTGCTCGACTCTGTTTATGATTCCGCTCGCTGCGCTGAAATCGGATGATATCCAAGGTAGATAGACATGAGATGGCATACCTAGAATTTTGGGACTAACTATTTGTAGATCGATCTCTGCCAGACGCTGAATTCTCTTGGAAGATCAACTTCAGGAAGGCCAATCGCCTGTACAGAATCCGCATCTCAGCAAAGACCGCTGAAGACGCTGAAGTCTGGCGATCTAGTCTCTCTAACTGCATCGATGGAATGACGATAAATGACAATTCCTCAACGAATCACCTGAGCTCTCTGCCAGTTGACATCCGAGCGAGGGAAAGCGATGAAAAGCCATCGGCCATCGACTTGAAGAGACAATCCTCTCAAGCCAAAAGCCAAATAGGTATTCCTCGTTCAAGGTCCCAGCCACTTGGGATTTTCTCCACAGGGTCTAAGGAAGACACGCTAGAGCCTATGCGACCGCATTTGGCCCAGCCGCTTTACAACAAGTCCCTGGAGAAATTTTTACGAAAAAATACAGACTTGGATAGGCTGCTGACGGATAAGAGGGAGGAAGCTGTTTCGCGACTCTGGCCGGAACAGCGGAACACTCTCGAAAATCTATATTCGCATGTTATTTCCACCGATATACTTTCAGGACCTGTCTCTCAGAATGATCCTCCGCGAAGGCTTAATACCATGTCTGTCAGGTCCATGTCAGCATCTTATATTGAGGAGAAGGGATTGATGAGAAAGCTGTCTCTCACGGGCATTTGGCAGTCGAGAAAAAGAAGCTACACGCCTACGAATTTGGAAGCTTCGGCCTCAAAGGGTCGTCCGTCTCGGCTCATTATTCCTAAGCGCTCTGGCAGCTTGAAGCCAAAGAGGAGCAAGTCGGATCACTTTGGAGGGTCCCAAACATTCGGCCTGAATTTCGGGCGATTCGGTTCGGATAGTGCTGTCCCTCAGATTCGAGAAGAAGATGATAAAGAAAACTGGACCTTTCAGACTAAAGCTCCGAATCGCCGGCGTGGTCTACTGCAACGCTTTTCTCCTGAAAAGTACGGCATTCACTCGACAAGCTCTACGGAGCCGTCGACGCCGGGTTCGACTGCCCCGGTTTCGCCCGTCACTCACACTTCGTCATTTTCCGAAAAGACGACTTTTGGGGCCGATTTTGGGGCTTCCAGCCACTCGCTATCGACGATGCACGGTCGAATTAAGAAATCTTTCCGTGGAAAGACAACTCTGAAGAAGCTTTTTTCTGGTTGAGGTTGAAGTCTTCCGCTCGAAATCTAGCCTTATGATATCTTGTTTGGTTCAAACTTGCAGAACCTTTCCTATTCCCTTCTTTTCCTTTCTATTTCTTTCGTTGGTCATCAGATTACCCCTTGTGCGGCAACAACATTTCTGTCAGTTTCCTTTCGCTTTTTTCTTTCTTCTTTCGCCATCATGGCATTCTTTGTTTTCTCTTCCGAACATGGGCTTTCTTCTTGACGATTAATGCTGGGACAGTACTCCTCGAACCTGGTCCACAATAGCGGGCGCTTTTCCTTTGTTATATATTTTGACGTTATTGTCTGGGAACAGTAAAAATCTCTCTCTCTCTCTTTGGCTTGAAGTTTTTCTTTATTGCGGTTGATTGTTATCCTTTTTCTTATTGAATGCCACGCACCCGGTGTATTGATTCGAGGTGGTTAATCCATTAATGAAGTGGTATATCTTTCTTTTTCTTTCTTCCCTTTATTTTTATTTTATTTTTCTAGTACGAATGTACGTTGATGGCTTTTTAGTTGATCTATGATTGATGCAGGCTGTTTTGGAGAAAAGTGTTTTCGGGATGGGATATCTAAGGGCAATATTAATGGGTATGTATTCGAAATGTAAGATATCAAGGGGGGTGGGGGGTAAGGAATGATCCCTCCTCAGAAAAATGAAATAATTGGGTTGGGTTTGATGGATTTGAATTTTGCGTGTTTTTTTCTGCGATATCGTGTAGGCGTTTTGATCACTTGGTTACCATGCGTGTGCTTTTGTGTGATGGGAATGGGTCATGGCGGTACCGGCGGCGTGTATCTAAGATAGTTATAATATGAGCGGTGTGATATCGGTGATATGAAGTATTCCCAACCACGTCCATGAGGACCACGATGTAAACCGTTAGTTTTATATATCTCAAAAGATTTTGGAGACTTAATAGTTGTTATTCATATTGAGTCTCTTAGTAGATTTTTATTTTTATTTTTTTTTTACAAAAACTTCTAATCATCCCCGTCGTCGTCGTCAGCGTCGGCATCACCCCGCCGAGTCTGGGCTTGCTCTCTGGCCACCTCTTCGATATCAAACTTCTTCCTACCCGCGGCGCCACTGAGTTTCGCAAACTTGACACTCTCAACCTGTCTCCCGACCTTCTTCGTCAACCTCTGAATCTCCTCCTCGGCATCCTTCGCCTCCTCCTTCGCCCACTCCAACACCAGGGGACGTCCGTGTAAATGCGTATGCCTCAGGGCTTCCATCGCATTCTCTGCCTCCCTCACGCTCACAAACTGCGCGAACCCGAACCCTCTAGAGGTTCTGTTAAACTTCTTGGGGACCCTGACGCTCCGGAGCTTCCCGTACTGTCCGAACAAACTCCTGATCTGCTTTTCTGATACCTCGAACGCGAGGTTTTTGATGATGATCTTGGTACCCGCTGCGTTTCTGCTCATGTCCGCCTTTTTCCGTTCCGCGGCGGCGTCATCATCGCCCCTACGGGATCCTCGGACTTCGAGCTTGTGACCGTCCAAGAAGTATCCGTTCATCGCCTGCGCCGCCGCGTCAGCGAGGACTTTGGATTTGAACTCTACAAAGCCGTATCCCATGCTCAACGTTTTGCCGACGTTCTTGGGGTCAGGTTTGGTCTTTATCCTGGCGGCGAGGAACCCCTCAAGCGGGGAGAAGGTGTCCTTGAGTTTCTCTTGGGTGGTTCCGAAGCTTAGGTTTTTGATGAATAGAGATGAGGTTTCACCGGGGATGGTGGTGTCTGAGTCGCTTGGGGATATTATGTCCTTAATGGATGGTTTGGCTGTATTACCCGGTGCTGCCGCCGTTGTTGTTTGTGTTTGCTTTGTAGCAGCAGCGGTTGGGTTTGGAGATGTGCTGGTGAAGAGGTCTTCAGGACCCTTTTCGACTTTCAGCATCGAATCCTTGAATTTCCTGCCGTATAACCGGGTGAACGCCGCCCGGCCGCTGGGTTCGTCCGAAAACTCCACGATGGCGATTGTACCCGTCGGCGGCATGAGGACCCTTTTCGTATCACCGAATTCGTTGCACAACCCACGAATCTCGTCCACGGTGGTCCCGTAGGCAAAATTTTTTATCAGCACGACACGGTCCCCTCGTTTCTTCTTCGAGAAGGCCGCGAGGTTGATCCCGTGGGTTTCGAAGTATTGTTTTGTTTCCTGGATTACCCTTGTTTCAGCGTGTGCTTGCTTCACAGCCGCGTCGGTGGAAGTCGGGTCCAAGATGTCCGCTTTGGAGACACCGAGTCGGTCAGCGACAGAGGACATGACGGCATTGATGTTCATGTAGAGCGAGTTCCATTCGAAATCTGCCTTTGAGGCGTTACGCTTCTTGAGGATCTCTCGTTGCTTTTTCAGGGGGAGCTTTGAGAGGGAGAAGTCGTCGAGTTGGGAGGTGCGTTTGGCGGCTGCGGGGAGGATGTGCAGCGACCGGCCTTGGAAGATTGAGCTGTCTAGGGATCTGTAGGCGGATATGGCGGAGGAAGGGGAGGTGAATTGGATATAGGCGAAGCCTTTGGGGGTGTGGGTTTTTGGGTTGACTGGGAGGTGAACCTTTTTTTTTTTTTTTTAATAGTTGTTAGTTTGGGAAGATCATGGAGGGTGGTGTGGGGAGAAGTTGGAATGGAGGAGGATTGCTTTATCAGATTATGTTACTATCTATGAATTGGGATCATCATCGATGGCATCATTTTTTGAAGCATCACAGTTGTCCCTATCTAAGGAGGATGTCATCATGTAAAGAGGCAGTTTTTGATAACTGCTGTATAAACGGGCAAGTGGGTATGTGGTGTACTAAGATGGTGCAGTATTCTTACCTCTTCGAGTTCGCCGAATTGGCTGAAGAGCTCTTCGAGCTCGGATTCGGTGATTGAGTATGTCAGATTCCGGACGAAGAGGCGGCCGGTCTCTGTGATCTTTTCGATGGCGAGTTCGGATTCAGACTTGGGAGCGTCGGCTCCTCCGTCTTCTTCTTCCCCTTCGGCTGCAGGGGCGTCTTCCATCTCTGCGTCACCATCGATGCCACCCCATTCGTTTGAGGAGCCTGCTCTATCGGCTTCCTCATCAGCTGGGGTTTCATCTGTTTCCAGTCTGTTGCTGGTCATGGCTTTTAGCCAGTCGGCATCCGAGAGACCGGTTTGGACGGTATCTGTGACGTCAGGAAGAACTTCAGAGTCCACCTCAGAGTCTGCTTGGGCTGCAGTGTCTGTAGGCTCCGCTTTTTTTGGTGCTTCCGGTACAGATTCCAGAGTGTCCTTTTTCCACTTCTTCGTTTTCTTTTCCAGTTTTGTCTTGGAGAGGTCCTCGTACTCGCCTTCGCTCTCATCCTCTGGAGGCTGAAGGGTGACGGGCTGTTCCTCGTTGACGATGGCGGTCTCGTTTTCCCAGATCTTGGTATTCACTCGACTTTTCATCAGCTGCATGTACTCCTTGTACTTTGGATCGTTTTCGTCAATCGATTTGCCGTTGGCATCTTCCGGCTTCTTGTTCTTATCCTTGGCCTCGACGAGCTCATCACGTTTCCGCTTGAGGCTCTTGGCCGTGAAGGAAGTAGTGTTCTGACCGTCATCCCGGCTGTGTTCCTTCACATAGGCGGAAGGACCGGGAGGCTTTGCACTCCAAGGCCTGGAGAGTGTATCATCCTTTGCGGACCTTGCCAGCTCGACGGAGAGGCGGGAGGTTTTGATGTAGGAGCGGTCAAAGTATTTGACGGCGGCATCGGCCTGATCTGGGGATTTGTAGCCGATGAAGGCTATCCTGCGCTCGGGAAGGTAGCGGCAGTCTGTGATTGTGGTGGAGGGGAGGAGGGATTGGAAGTGGGATCTGAGGAGGGCGGTTGAGAAGGTTGAGGGAGGGGGAAGGTTTTTGATGAAAATGCGGGACGACCTGAGAGGCCTTCTGCTGCCACAGAGCTGTTAGTATTTTCCATTCTGTTGAGGATGTGACGAATGCACAGGTGGTGAAGGAGGAGAGGAGAAGATACCGTACGTGCCAGCGGCAGAGGAGGAGGATTCCTCTGTTGTCATTGTGGGAAGGTGAAGAATGAAGAATATATCTGGAGAGTTGGTTGGTTGGTGGTTGTGGTTGTGGTTGTGAAAGAGAGCGAAGAGAAAAAAAAAAATTAAAATTTTCTGCGACTAGACACCGGGGGATGCACACAGAAATGCTTGGCATGTCACGGGAGTGTGCCAGGTGCTCTGGGGTGTGCCGGCGAATACAGAGAATACCCGTTTCGGTGGAAGGATGGACTCCCCACGGGAAGGAGAGTGCGCCCAGGGGTGGGCAGACACGGCGCCGAGGCTTGGGCGTGTCTTGAAGGCTTGGCGGTGCACGGAATTTCGCGCTCCCAAGAATGTTCCATGCCAGAAGACTCCCACATGTGTGTGTGCGAGTGAGTGTTCGTTAGTTTAGTTGGTTAGCTCCCTCCAATTTAATGCTCTCCAGCTGTTGTTTCTTCTCCCATCGAACAAAATCCCCATCATCATCGCCAGCACCGCCCTGCCTGCCACTGTGTCCCCGTCCCGTCCTTCTTCCTCTTCTACTTCTGCTTCTTCTTCTTCTTCTTCTTATAAATTCACCGTGCCCGATAACCTTCGTCCGGTAAGCTTCTTCCTCTTCCCGTCTCCCATATCATCGTGCGTTTATAGCAGACCCCAACGACTAACGAGCGAGTCCCAACCCGGTCCCATCCCTTCGGATAGTCACCATCTTCCATCAGGTTCTCCCGATCTTCTTTAAAAATACGGCACAATGGTCAACAACGATAGCACCGGTTCCGAAATGAAGGGTACGTCCTTTTCTTACACCGAAAACACGCCTGGTAGTCTTCGATCAAGATGGAAACGTGCTGACCTTTGGCTTGTTTTTCTGTTTGGTTTCCGTTTCTAGCTGTGGTCAAGTCGGCCGACATGGTGAGACCAAGCTCTTACCCTCAACCTGCTCCCTCGATAGAGTTTTCAAACCTCTAACTGTTACCGTCATTACTTCTCCGTTCAGGCCGAACCAATGCAAGAAGATGCCATCAAAGTTGGTGAGTCGCAGTCTTTCCGGCGGAACACCCCGTTTTGATTGTTGGGATTGGGGTTGGGGGTTTTTTCTTTGGCTCCTTGGACTGACATGTTATCTTTTGGTTGTTGTTTATAGCACAGGAAGCTATGGAAAAGTGGAATATTGAGAAGGTATGCCTGGAACACGGCTTCAATGAAGCATGCTTCCGCGGAGAACAAGCGCTTGGTTGGATTGAAGTGGCTGATAGTCTCTTTTCGTCTTGATCGTTTCAACAGGACATCGCACAACATATCAAGAAAGAGGTATGTGACATCAATATTAGCCGCGGCTATGCATCCTACTGGCTTCGCGCCCCCTTCCCTTCTTCCTTTCTTGGGTCTAAATGTGACTAACGCGGTTTCCGCACGGTTCTCCGTTTAGTTTGACAACCGATTCGGGTCCACCTGGCATTGCATCGTAGGCAGGAACTTTGGTAGCTTCGTTACTCATGGTACGCCGTCTCCTCCCCCATCCTCTCCCCAACCATTCCTTCATTACTAGGTGACTCTCAAGCCTCAAAATACTTACACCCTGGACGCCTGTTTTGTAGAAACTAAGCATTTCATCTACTTCTACCTCGGCCACGTCGCGATACTACTCTTTAAGACCGCCTAGAAAGGGCACGACAAAGCGAAACAAAATACAAAATACACCAAAAAAATAATAAAAAAATCAGTCAAACGACACTCCTACCCCTGTTATTTGTCCTTATCTTTTTCTTATTTTCTTTTACCACCATAAAGGCATCATAAGCGATTCTAGCGGATGAAAAAATGGGAGCATGGGTGTTATATGTTATACTATGCTTTTGGGACTAAAATTCTTTGGATATCTTGAATGTTCTTTTCTTGTCAAATGGACGGAACTTGCCTGGGTTCCTAGTTGGATTGAATGTGGGGAAGGGGGGGGAGTGGTGGAGAGGTTCATTCATTCTGCCTTGAACGGGTGGTGGATGGGACGCATATAGTATCTCCTTTGGACTGCTATCGATATCATTCCTTGCGCATCTTCCTTTTCTCTCTCTCTTTTTGATCTACGAGTGCTTGCTATCCTTATTGATCCCTTCTCTGCCGTGTATGTCAATCGCCATCTGCTAGCTCCCTCGGCTGGATCTTTCTTGCATCCAGTGCGAAGGCGGCTCCAATGTCTTTTTCAGTGATTGAAAATGTAAAATATCACGGACATACTCTGAATCTCCAATGGAAAGATGCATGGCTCTATTGATTACAACTCACAAGTACTACTTCCTAAATACACTAGGATAATTACTTAACTTGAATCTCTGGTTGTGAGCTGCCGGCTGGTTATGAGAGATGCCATTGCAGCGGTCTGTCCATGCCCGAGCTTAGAGTTGGGAGCTAGATCCTGTTCCGTTCGCCTGGGCGCAAAATTGGTCGCTTAGCTGAGCACCGTTTTTGACTCGCCAGAACGTAAGTACGAACGAACGGTCTCGCCACAAGCGACAGAACAACCTCCCTCAACATCCAACCTCATCGACCCATCTTCCGCTTCACCTAAACCCTCCTTCATCCCGGGAACCACTCAGCATTCGTTACACCGGAATCTAGAGCTCACGAGTTCACGATCGAATCTCCCATCGGTGCAATCCGGCTTGGGTTAAACGCGACGGTGTGGCCACCTATAGATAGCTAGCCTCCCTCTTCGCGTCCGAAGCTCTCCTTCCAAGCTTCAAACCTCCCATATCACCTACTCACCTTCTCTGTAAACGTCCAGAGTCCGGCTTCGATACACCATCCGATCTCAAGATGTCCGACATGGAAGAGGAATACGAGTATGAGGAGGAGTCCAACATCACAGCCGAAGACTGCTGGACGGTCATATCGTCCTTCTTCGACGCCAAGGGTCTGGTCTCCCAACAGATCGATTCCTTCGATGAATTCGTCAGCACGACCATGCAGGAATTGATAGATGAGGACAATCAACTCGTTCTGGATCACAACACCCCCAGTAACGATGAAGGCATCGCTCTCCGTCGTTTCGAGATAAAATTTGGAAACGTTCTGCTATCGCGGCCGACCTTCACTGAAGGCGATGGATCCACCCAAGTCATGCAGCCCCAGGAGGCTCGGCTACGGAACTTGACATACGCATCGCCATTGTACCTCCAGATGTCGCAGAAGGTCATGGTCGCACGCGAGAAGTCCATGGCGGAGAAGGAAGAGGAAGATGAGGATGAGGATATGGAAGACGCAGAGGGCGAGAAGAAAGAGAAGCAGGATTTTCACTGGCAGGTCATCGGGGACACAACTGAAGAAGTCGGTGACGATGATGATGATATTGATACTTCGAACCATACGCGAGTCTTCATCGGAAAAATACCGATCATGTTGAAATCGCAGTACTGCGTTCTGAAGGAGTTCAATGAGGATGGTCTCTACGGTCTCAACGAGTGCCCTTACGACCAGGGCGGTTACTTTGTCATCAACGGCTCCGAGAAGGTCCTCATCGCCCAGGAGCGGAGTGCTGCCAATATTGTCCAATGCTTCAAGAAGGCAGCACCGTCTCCGATTAGTTACATCGCTGAGATCCGAAGTGCTCTAGAAAAGGGCTCTCGGCTGATCAGCAGTTTGACCATCAAGCTGATGGCTAAAGGTGAGGGAAGAACAGGTTTCGGTAGAACCATAAGGTCTACCCTGCCTTATATTAAAACGGATGTCCCTATCGCCGTGGTATTCCGTGCCCTCGGTGTAGTTTCCGACGAGGATATCCTTAATCGAGTCTGCTACGACCGCAACGATACGGCCATGTTGGAGATGTTGAAACCGTGTATCGAAGAAGCTTTCGTCATCCAGGACCGAGAAGTTGCCCTTGATTTCATCGGCAAGCGTGGCTCCGCCCAGGGTATCAACCGGGATAAGCGTATAAAATACGCAAAGGAAATCATGCAGAAGGAACTTCTACCTCACATTTCACAGGCTGAGGGCCATGAGACGAGGAAGGCATTCTTCTTGGGTTACATGGTTCACAAAATGCTGCAGTGTGCTTTGGAGCGAAGAGAAACGGACGATCGAGATCATTTCGGAAGGAAACGTCTCGATCTTGCCGGTCCTCTTCTTGCGAACCTGTTCCGCATGCTTTTCAAGAAGCTGGTGAAGGACGTCTTCAAGTACTTGCAAAAGTGCGTTGAGAGCGGACGAGATTTCAACGTTACGCTGGCAATAAAGTCAAATACTATCACAAACGGCCTCAAGTATTCGTTGGCCACGGGTAACTGGGGCGACCAAAAGAAACCGGCTTCTGCAAAGGCTGGTGTCTCCCAGGTGTTGAACAGATATACCTTTGCCTCGACGCTTTCGCATTTGCGCAGAACGAACACACCTATTGGAAGAGACGGGAAAATAGCAAAGCCCCGTCAGCTTCACAATACCCACTGGGGATTGGTGTGTCCTGCCGAAACACCTGAAGGTCAAGCTTGCGGTTTGGTCAAAAACTTGTCTCTCATGTCATACATCACCGTCGGATCTCCCACAGAACCCATCCAGGCTTTCATGGAGCAGAGAAATCTGGAGCCCCTGGAAACGTTCGAGCCTGGCAGGTCACCCAATGTCACAAAGGTCTTCATCAACGGTTCCTGGGTCGGTGTTCACCGTGATGCCGCGTCTCTCTACCGGTTGGTGCTTAGTCTTCGCCGAACCAACGTTATAAGTCACGAGGTCAGCGTGATTCGCGATATCCGTGATAGAGAGTTCAAGATTTTCAGTGACGCCGGACGTGTGACCCGCCCACTCTACGTTATTGACAATGATCCGGGCAGTCTACGCAAGGGCGAGCTGGTCTTACAGAAATACCACATCGAGAAGCTCGAGAATGCTAAGTTTCAGACGGCGGAGGATCTCGCGCCAGGTGAGGAGAAGTACGGATGGAACGGTCTCTTGAACGATGGATGCGTCGAGTACGTCGACGCCGAAGAAGAGGAGACGATCATGATTTCGATGAGTCCAGAGGACCTTGAGATTTCTCGGCAGGTCCAGGCCGGCTACGAGATCCCGGCCGATGACAGTGGTGATATGGCGAAGAGGGTCAAGGCGAAAGTCAACCCTTACGCCCACACCTGGACACATTGTGAAATTCACCCGAGTATGATTCTGGGTATCTGCGCTAGCATTATCCCCTTCCCCGATCACAATCAGGTATGTCTTCCCTAGTAAACTCGTCGGACTTATATTTTTCTTTTTCTGACCGTCGTAGTCTCCTCGTAACACCTACCAATCGGCCATGGGTAAACAAGCTATGGGTATTTTCCTGACGAACTTCAATGAAAGAATGGACACCATGGCAAATATCCTTTATTACCCTCAGAAGCCGCTCGCCACCACCCGATCCATGGAATTTCTCAAGTTCCGTGAGCTTCCAGCCGGACAGAACGCCATCGTGGGTATTATGTGCTACAGTGGATACAACCAGGAAGACTCCGTTATTATGAATCAGAGTAGTATCGATCGCGGACTCTTCCGAAGTTTGTTTTACAGAGCATATATGGACTCCGAGAAGCGGATAGGCATGACAACGATCGAAGAGTTCGAGAAGCCGACGCGGAACAACACTCTCAGGCTGAAACACGGAACTTATGACAAGCTTGACGATGATGGTCTCGTTGCTCCGGGAGTTAGAGTCTCCGGCGAAGACATCATCATTGGGAAAACCGCGCCCATCCCCGCAGATACAGAAGAGCTGGGCCAGCGAACGAAGAACCACACTAAACGCGACGTATCAACTCCGCTCCGTAGCACTGAGAATGGTATAGTAGACCAAGTGATGCTTACCACCAATGCCGAAGGCATGCGCTTTGTCAAGGTCCGTATGAGGACTACGAAGGTTCCACAGATCGGTGACAAGTTCGCATCCAGGCACGGGCAGAAGGGGACTATTGGTATTACGTACCGCCATGAGGACATGCCGTTTACCGCTGAGGGAATCGTTCCCGACCTGATCATCAACCCGCACGCCATCCCCTCCCGTATGACGATTGCACATTTGATCGAGTGTCAATTGAGCAAAGTCTCGTCTCTGAGAGGGTTTGAAGGCGATGCGACGCCGTTCACGGAGGTCACGGTTGAGAATGTATCGAGACTGTTGCGAGAGCACGGGTACCAATCCCGTGGGTTTGAGGTTATGTATAACGGGCACACGGGGAAGAAGCTGGTCTGTCAGGTGTTCCTAGGACCGACGTATTACCAGCGATTGAGACATATGGTGGACGACAAGATTCACGCAAGAGCGAGAGGTCCGGTTCAGATATTGACCAGACAGCCAGTGGAGGGTCGTGCCCGTGACGGTGGGTTGCGTTTCGGGGAGATGGAACGTGATTGCATGATTTCTCACGGTGCTAGCGCTTTCCTGAAGGAGCGGTACGTCCCCACCCCCCTCTTCCCTCACCTGCTATACGAAGCAGGAAAAGATATGAAAATTTTGACCTTTTTCCTAACATGGGATATAGTCTATTTGAAGTTTCGGATGCGTTCCGAGTCCACGTTTGCGATATCTGCGGTCTCATGACCCCGATTGCGTAAGTCCTCTCCAAATATTTAATAAAATTTTGAAGGCAATGTAGCTGACAATGGTTCATATAGAAACCTGAAGAAGAACCTGTTCGAATGCCGGCCCTGCCGCAACAAGACAAAGATTTCACAGATCCACTTGCCGTACGCCGCCAAACTGCTGTTCCAGGAGCTGACAGCCATGAATATCGCAGCGAGAATGTACAGCAAGAGGTCTGGTGTTACCATCAGATAGTTGATAATCTTGATTGTTTTCTCTCCTCCACCCCCTCTCTCTTTTTTTTGAACAAAAAAAACTATCTGATGACCCCCTCTGTCTGCCGCTTCCGCTCAATGTTGAGTGAACACGATCACACGTTCCGTTCTTCACGAAAATCCGTTATTTTACAATTTTTTACTACTCTTATTTTATTTTATTATAAAAAGGCATTGCATCTTTTTTTGACTCCCGGCTTTTTGATTGTGGTTAACTGAAAGATGCGGATGAGGCGGACAGAACGAAGTCATGTATATTATGAGGACATAGACCTAGAATGAAATTTAATACAAAAAAAAAGATCAGGGTTTTTGAAGGCACCTCTTGATCCTTTGATAGTAATTCCGTGACGTTGCTAGGGACGACAACGGTTTACATATCCATCATGATAGAATATTCGTGGAATATAGACAGTACATGGGTCTAGCAGGCGTCTTTTCAATCATAAACACATACACATACATGTACACCGATATTTAAAACGCCAGACCAAAAAGCAGTTCCCGTCCCGCTAAGCTATAGTTACAAAATAAACCCAGTGATTCAAAAAAAGGAAACGCCAGTGCAATGCAAGATATCACGTTTCAAGCGGAGAAGAACCATCAATAAATTACAATCATAGATAAATAAATAGGAGAAGAAATTTTTAGCGGAGGACGGCAAAGGCCTTTTTGAGGAACGTCTCCTGTGTGAGCGGGACCTGATATACGGGACCCTCGACGCGGGATTGAAGGTAAGGAGAAGGAGATCGGTAAGAGGGATCCTATTCCTTCTTGACGCCCTTCTGGTTCCTTAGTTTCGTGCAGTGGTCGCAAAACCAGCTGCCTGCTGGCTCTTTGGTGAGGCCTACGCAACCTATTTTTTTAAACAAATATCATAAAGTTAGTTGCTAGTTCTTTGGGGAGATTTGGAAGAAGGAGAGGGTTTAACGCACCCCAGTGGAACCACTCGAACGGACAGCTCTTGTTATCGCAGGCGACCATGTTTCCAAAGCTTACTTGTTGGCAGACGCAGTAAGGCTTCTGATCCTCGCCGGTATCCTCCTCGTCCTCATCGTTGTCGCTGTCGCTGTGATCTTCATCCACGTCGTCTTCGTTCTTTTGTTTTTTGGGCGCCGCCGCGCTGGCTGTAGGACGTCTGACGGGTTTCGGGGGTGGACCGCTCCGTCTGGCCGACGTTTGGCCTTGCGATAGAGATGAGAGTCCGCGGGTCGGGGTGTTCACGCCTGAATTCGCATTAGAAGCGTTCACCAAAGGTGATGGGCCCGGTACCGCGGCTCCCGTGTTCAGACGCTGTCGTTTGTTGGGGTGCGGAGATGCCGATGGGAGGATGCCCTTTATCGTGTGGAGGAGTTGGTCTTCGGCCGATGCCGCTAGGGATTTGGTCACGCCTTCCAGTGTAGATGCCGTGCTCATTCCGGCGCCGCTTGAGCCGCTGCCGCCGCCGCTACCACCACTTCCACCACCACCTGTTCTGTTGGCACCAGTGAGTGCTGGAGGGAGCCGCCCGGGTAAGGCACTGACAGTGATAGTACCACCATTGTTCCCGCTATTCCCGTTGATAACCCCTGTTCCCGACGAAGATGACGATGGACCGGACAGGTTCGGCGGTGCGTATTGGGCGAGCATCTGCGGGGTGATGAAGTCCTCACTGATCAAACCCTCGCGCTGCAAATCTCTGATCTTCATATCCAGCCTCTTGACATGCTTCTCGATCAGCTCGGTGGCACGTTTGGCCAGCTTGCATTTTTCGTCCTGGATGACACCGATCTCCTTGAATGCTTCGCCGATGGCTTTGTTGTAGGCCGCTTCCTTGGGGTAAGGCACCTGAGAGCCGTTCTGGCGGATGAACCGCTGGATGGAGGCGTCCTTTTGGGAGATGGATTGTTTGAGGGTGTGAACGCGTTTGTCCTTGTTGGAGAGCTCTTCGTAGAGGTGGGTGAGTTCGGCGGGGAGGTTGGAGACGTTTTCGATAAACTGTTCGAGGACGGATTGGACGTCTTCGTTTGGCCCGAAGGTCGCCATTTTCGCTCTTTCTTTATCCTTCTACCTTTTCGTGGTTTTTTTCTCTTCTCGAAGGTCTTCGTGTTCTTGGATCTGTACGGTGGTCGGGGGTTGATATATATACTCCGGAGCCTTTGATGGGAGATGTAGTTGATGATGGTGATGTTATTGGTTGTGGTTGATGGAATGGTTGATGGAGGTGATGGATGAGGTTTGATGGGATGAGGTTTTGGCGGAAGGAAGGTTTAGCTCAGATTAGCTAAGCCGCCCAGCCAGCTCTTCTTCTTAAGCTTGCTCTTTCTCTTCTTCGATATCACCACCATCGACAACATCACCACCCTCTTCACCTCCCCAAAACCCATCTTTACTTTGGCACCAACCGGTAAGCTTTGCTCCCATGACGAACTACTAAACCATAAGAGAGATCACAGAATAGACAGCTAACTTCTACCTATTGACCAAAAAATAAGGCCCTCCAAATCGCTATGCTCCGATAGGTTACCGCTAAGCCCTTCTCTCCTCATCGTCCTCGTTCTCGATTGGCTCGAAGCCCTCTTCCATCGGCTCTATCGCAAGATGGTGGTGAAAACGTACGAAACCTTCCCGTCGGACCCTCGCGATGAGCCGCCGCCGGAGGGCATCCCCACCCTTACCGTCGACAAGAAGACCCTCTCATACCGTCCTCTCTTCACCGTCAAGGACAGCTCCTCCATCCGCGTCTCCTACCATCACAACCCCGCCGCCGACGAACACCACTTCGGCGCTACCCACCCTATGAAGCCATGGCGTCTGACTCTAACCAATCAACTTGTCCTCGGCTACGGCATGCACAATCTCATGGACGTGTACGTCCCCCGTCGTGCCTCCGAGGAAGAACTCGCCGACTTCCACAGCACCGATTACCTCGACTTCCTCCGTCGCGTTACCCCGCATAACACCGACGAATTCGCCGGCGAGATGATCACAAAGTATAACATCGGCGACGACTGTCCCATCTTCGACGGCATGTACGACTTCGGTTCCCTATACACCGGTGCCAGTCTCGACGGTGCCCGGAAACTGATAAACAACCAATCCGATATCGCCATCAACTGGTCCGGTGGACTCCACCACGCCAAAAAGGCCGAGGCCTCGGGGTTCTGCTACATCAACGATATTGTCCTTGCCATTCTCCAGCTCCTCAGGCATCACCCTCGCGTCCTCTACATCGATATCGACGTCCACCACGGTGACGGCGTCGAACAGGCTTTTTGGTCCACAGACCGTGTCATGACCCTCTCGTTCCACAAATACGACCCTAAGGAGTTCTTCCCTGGAACCGGAGGCTTCGACGACATCGGCGCCGGTAACGGGAAACACTACTCCCTCAACGTGCCGCTCAAAGACGGCATAGACGACAACAGCTACATCCTCCTCTTCAAATCCATCTCCGAGGCCGTCCTTCTATCCTACCGCCCTTCAGCTATAGTCCTCCAATGCGGCGCCGACTCGTTGGGTTGCGACCGTTTGGGCTGTTTCAACCTAAACATCAAAGCCCACGGCGCCTGCGTCGATTTCATCAAATCGTTCAACCTGCCCCTGTTGGTTCTCGGCGGCGGCGGGTACACGCCTAGGAACGTATCCCGCCTGTGGGCCTACGAAACAGGGCTCTGTCTGAACCTGGAACTTGACAACAAGCTGCCGGAGTCCCAGTACGCGGACTGGTGGAAACCGGACTACACGCTCCATCCCGATCTTGCGACGACTAAGCACGAGAACAAGAATACGAGGAAACACTTGGAGCTGGCCCGGCAGAAAGTCTTAGAGCAGCTCAGGTACTTGAAGGGCGCGCCGAGCGTTCAGATGCAGGAGATTCCGCCGGATATCGGGGGGATCAGTATGGAAGTTGAGGATATATTGGCGGAAGAGAGAGCAGAGTTGGAGTCGGAAAGGAGGAAAGCCGAGAGGGGCGGATTAAAAGGCGGGGAATTGTTCGTGTAGCAGTAGAAATTGCGGGGGGGTGGGTGGNACTTTTGCTCAAGTAGGCATCTACGGAAGACTATTATTGTATACTAACTATTGATGTTTTTGTTGGCTTCCTTTTTTTTTTTTTTTCCCTCCGACGCATGTCGATGTCTTTTTACTATTTTGGTAGTTTTTGTGATCCTTTCCGCCGTTTCAGGGTGCAGGTGGAGTTCTTCGGTTTTTTCTTTTGTACGGAGTCCTTTCAGGTATTTCATCCTGTTATTTACGGTAGAAATGTTTCTGTGTAGACGAGGTTGACTAAACCGTTGACTAGCAGCGATTATGCTCAAAGTTCTAATATATCATACAAGCTTCCAGAATATCATATACTCCTCCAAAAAAAAAATAAAAAAGGCAATCCAAAGTCCAAAATTTTAAACGCCAACCGCAACGCTAAACACTATACCAAGGACAATTCATTAAACAGACATCAAGTATAAATCATGACTACCTCCTACTAACTCCTGTCTTCCACGAATGACACACTCCTAGCCTCGCACCACATCCTTACCACGTCCACTTTGTTCTCTATCGAACTTTCGACAACTCCGCAGTCCTCCCAAACACTATCATCCACCCCGGCAGCTCGTAGCCCTCTCTCCACCAGCCACCCCGCAAACTCCCCTAGCGCAATTGTTTCATTCATAAGGATTCGCTGCCACCAAGATGGATTATTTGGATCAGTAGAGGAAGGTTGCTGCTTTATCGCTGCCGCAATGTGTTTAAACATAGTCGTGGTGTCGATTTGCTGCCCCTTTGCTGCGGATTTTCTCCTCTTTGGCGGTGGAGCCTCCATTTCGTCTTCTCCAGCAGTAGCAGCTTTCGGTTTCCTGCCCCGCTTCTTAGGTGCTGGCGCTTCCACATCCTCATCAGCGGCGGTCTTCTTCTTCCCTTTGCCCTTCGCTGGTGCCTTCGGTTTGATCTCCACAGGCTCTGGTGGATTCGCCACCATAGCTTCTGCAGAGTCCCAACATCGGTTTAGGATATCGATCATGGTGTTCCTCGACTTGACGGGTTTGAAGCCGTACTTTTTGATCTGAGTTTGCAGCTGAACCATCGTGAAGCCTTCAAAGTTGGGTCTATCTGACAACTTGACCGTAGTTGACGCTCCAGTGTTTTCGTTCTTGGACTTGGACCCGGCCTTCGAAGAGTTGGTTTTGGGATCAGTTGAAGCGGGGGTTGGGAGTTTGGTGCAGTGGGCGGTTGGTAGGTTTTCCGGCACTGGAGGTGCAACGTTCTCCTTGACTTTTTCTTTGGTTTGGGCGTTCTGTTTCTTTGAAACAGCTGATTGCTGTGAAGAAGCAGGCACCTTCTGGCTTAGAATGTCGTCCAAATCATCTTCGTCAACCAAATCCATGACCTGGACCGAATGCAACTCCCCGGACAACCCTCTCGACGCCATCGACCACATCCCCGTCCCCGTTTTATCCTTCACCCGCGAACCCTTCGTTATATCCAAATCCGATATCCTCCACCCTGTCGTCTTCACCGTACACTCCGTCTGCACCTTGTCCCGCTCGATACCCTCATCCTCAGCACCGCTAACCGTTTCCAAATCCCAGCTTGCTTTCTCGTGGATCTTCACATGCGTTTGTATAGTATTCAGCTTCCTCCCTGTGGTTTCCAGCGTCCAACCTTCCTCCGGTGGGGCTGTTCTTAGTAGTTGAGAGGATGTGCCGAATACGAATGTTTGGGAGTCCATTCGTTTCTGTACAGACTTTGGGGATAACAGAGGTTGGTGGGCTGGCTGTGAGGTCTTCTTGGATGTCTTCTTGGGGTTCGGCGTCTTGTTCGGGTTCTGATCTCGTTTCTTGCGAGGTTTCTTCGGATTTGGATCTTCCGCTGGTTTGGCGATGGATGTTTCGGGTGGGGGTTGGAGGGCCGTAGGTTCTGTAGATGGTGGGAGGTAAGGTGCTAAAGCTAGTCCGGTTATCGTCTTTGCCTTTTTCTCCTTTTGTTTCTTTTGTTTTGTAGTAGTGGTCTCTGAAACAGACTCCTCTTTCGATGGTAGTCCCTCTGTTTGCGACATGAATGTCGGGTTTCTCCCTGGGATGTTGACGAGCCCGATACGCCTCCCCTTCTTCAGCGGCTCACTATTGTCTCTCGAAGGAAATATTCCAGCGACGCTAGATATGTCTTCGTGTTTACAAGAACTCATCAGGGACACAAAGGATGATCCTGTAGACGCCGCTTTTGCCACATCGTCCGGAGTGCACAGGTCGATGACCTCCGGTGCGGAATTCTCCTTCACGGGCGTCCATAATCTTTTCGCAGGGATATAAGCTTCCAATGAAGGGTTTTTTGTGTCCCTCGGTGAGGTTTCAAGAAGGGCTCCTCCCGGTGAAGGCGGAGTCGGATTCGGCGAAGATGGGATCGCAAGGACATCGAATGTATCAGGTTTTGGAGGTTTTTTGTTTGTTGTTGTTGTTGTTGCGAAAGAAGCAGGTTTTGTAGATTTCCCGCTTATTCTGCCGTTCTTTGAAAGGAAAGATGATGGAGAGTTTGTGGATTTACTGGCGAGGATGGCAGATTTGTTTGGTCGTTTCAGTTTTGTGGGTGATGGTGGTAGCGGGGCCTTTGTGATTGAAGAAGAGGAGGCTTCGAAGTCTTCGGAGAGGAGGAGCATGTCTTTGACACTTGTGAAGCGGCTAGCCCGTGAAGGCGTCGCAGCCATGGCAGCCGATGGTAATGATGACGGTGATGGTGATCGTGATCGTGATCGTTGTAGAGGTGATGATTCGAGGAGGAATGCAAGTGGCGCAGGAGAGGTCGCTGTTGTCGCCATTGTCGTTGATTTGTCGATCTGGCTTAGATATGTAGATATTGGAGATCGAGGTTGAAGGTCCGTTGAAAGTGTTGTGTGGTGGGTGATCTTTTCGAAAGATCTCCGCAGAGCGTGTTGCTTTGGCAACGACGCCTCAACACATGACTTCGTCTCCGTTCTTTTCCTCGTAGACTTTTCTGTGCCACAGACTTTTGATAAGTATCGGTATGATATCTACGATCCTTGCTCATGCATCGTCTAGGCATCAATCACTCACAGACGGACCTGCTCGTCCTGCAATACATCTCACGGATTTGTACACCCTGTAGCTGTATGACCACGGGATTCTTTTGCAACGCTGCTAGGTTATTGCTGTGAAATAATTGATAAGACCGCCCCCAAAATCGGCAGGGACGGCTAACAACGGATCAGGAACCACGGAGACATGCATCACGCGGGAAGACTACAATAATATCCATGATATCAACAACTTTTTTTTGCCCGACTAACCTCAGAACATATCCAATGGGATTTAAATTACGATAAGGGAAGCAAAGAACGGATAATCCGGTGACCCTGTTTGTCGAAATGGTCCTGCGCTCCTTCGAGAATCCGATGTTACTTCCTCAAGTTGATCACTGGCCTTATCGAGCTCTCAAAGGAAGGCCTAGGCCTCTCTCGCTGCTGTATTCAAAGTGGGATAGTCCACCCGCTTTAAGCTTATCTTGCGTTACTGCCATGCAGCTCAGCTAAGCGTATGGTCAGGCTACTACGTTTTAAGAGCCACCCCTTCGCTGAAGATCCGAAGCTTATCGAAAAACCCATGACGCCAGTTTCCAACCCCCCATGCCTTGGCCTGAGAGAAGCTAATGGCTTTGAGTTGAGAGGGGCGGAACTCTTGATCGGCCGGAGAGCTTTCGGACTGGTCTGTGCGACGCCGCGATGGTACCGTTCTCTCTTGTCAATAATTACGTACTCCTTGTGTCTTGAGCCATCGGCAGGACATTTAAAGATCGGAATTTAAAAAGGGCTGTTGCATCCTCCAGCGTTCCTGCTTTCCTGTACTTTTGAGATACTTTCGCGCCGCTCTGCCCATATACATCCATAGAGTTTGAGACAGTCGAGTCGCACTTTTTTTTATTCTATTTTATATCAAAACGACAGCCAGAACAAATATAAACCATAGAATACCTTTTTTTAAAAAAAGAAAAGAAAAAAATATATATATTTATTCTCGACGGCATCTGGGGGTTTCCTAATAACTTGGTGGACCCAAATTGCCATTGTCATCGCCCGTCCCATCGTTATATCACATCACACACACACCCGGAGGAAATAAAAAGCAAGCAGGCAACCCCGGGCGCAACGCACAAAATCCAACAAACGCCGGCAATGCTCCGACGCTCCGGCGTCTCTCTCGTCCACAACCTCCACCACCCCTCGCCGTCACTCTTCCTCCTCCCCCTCCGGCCATTGACATGTCACCGTAGAATCTCCACCCAACGACGTCCAAACTCCACCCTCTCCGCCACCGACTCATCTTCCTCCTCTTCTACTTCATCATCATCATCATCTTCTTCTTATGCTCAATCAACATCATCATCATCATCCTCACTCTCTCACTCAAACCCAACCCCATCTCCCTCCACCTCACTGCTCTCAACCCTTCCAACCCCCTACCTCCTCCGCACAATCCTAATCTGCACCGTCTCAACCTCTCCCTTCCTCTCAAACCTCCTGACAACCGTCCTCCTAAAATACACAACCTTCCTAACCTCAAACCCACTCTCACGGTACCTGCTAAAACACACCTTCTACAACCACTTCTGCGCCGGGAACTCCCCAGCAGAGATTCAATCCACCCTCTCACGGCTGAAATCATGGGGCTTCAAAGGAATAATCCTCGCCTACGCCAAGGAGGTTGAAATGCCCGCCAACCCTTCCAAGGAAAGCATCCTCTCCCAGGAATCCCTCGAAGAGGACGTAACCTCCTGGAAAGACGCAACGATCCAAACCATCAAATACGCCGAACCCAACTCATTCGTCGCCGTGAAATACTCCGGCGCCGGCCCGGCGTGCGTGTCAAACATGGAGCATGACGACCAACAACCCCCTTGCTTTTCAGCAGCGTTGGACTCCATCTGCGAAGCCGCCAGGGCGGACGGTAAAAACGTAAAACTCCTCTTCGACGCCGAGCAGACCAGGTACCAGGACGCAATGGACGGGTACACGCTCTCCCTGATGAAAAAGTTCAACACACCGGACAGGATGCCGACGGTTTACAACACCTACCAGATGTACCGAAAACTCTCGCCGGGGAATTTATCCCGCCACCTGCGGCTCGCCGCGGACGGGAAGTTCGGGTTCGGTGCGAAAGTCGTCAGGGGTGCTTATCTACACTCCGATCCTAGGAGTACGTTCTGGGAAGATAGAGACGGGACGGACGAGAGTTACAACAACGGGATCAAGACCCTTTTAACGTTCGATAACGCACGGGGTGCGAAGAACGGTGGTATCAACATCGGCATCGTGGTTGCGACGCATAACCAAACAAGCGTGTCAAAGGCGATGGATACGCTTAAAGACCTGAAATCAGAGGAAAATGGAAGATTACTGGAAGGGAAGGAAATCACTTTCGCGCAGCTGGCGGGTATGGCGGATGAAGTCTCGATGAGCGTTATCAACGGACAGAGTAAAATCGAAGGAGGGCTAAACGTTGTAAAGTATATCCCGTGGGGGACCATGGAGCAGTGTGTGAAGTACCTGTTGAGACGGGCAGATGAGAACAAAGATGCGCTCGGGCGAACGGGGGAGACGAGGCGGGCGGCTGCTGAGGAGGTTTGGAGAAGGCTCGTGGGGAGGTGGTTTTAGATCCTCCTACTTAATTAGGAGTTTTTTTTTTTTCGCTCTGTGTAGATTGTGCATTACAGGGGACAAGGTAGAAGCATTAAGAATTCTTTGGATATGCAATGCAAGTTTCTTTTTAGGCTATACTATTATAATTATTTCTCAAGATATCTAGAAGTGAATGATTGTAGAATTGATGGGTGGAATTAATAAGGATACCCTAGTGATTATCCTGAATGTTCTTGGTGGTAGCCATAGACACTACATGCAAATGCGCTAAAAAAAAAAAAAAAAGGACATATTCAACTTGACTCTAATAAGAGACTCTTTTTCTAACAGGTAAGAAAATAAAAATAAAAAATAAAAAATAAAAAATAAAAACGCCATGGTAGAATGCAGATGCCCCGTAATGCAAATGAGTGACAGAAAACAAAAGTGAAAAACGAAAGAACAAAAGAACGAAAAACACGTTTCCAGAGGGCCTGGTATTTTCATGATACACGCAGGCTATGCGAAATAAGAACCATATTAAAAGGAAATACCTTGGTTGTGAAAACGAAAAAAAAATCAGAGGGGTATAAAGCTTAGGAAACCCAGACAGACGTTGTGGAAGGAAAGAAATAAAAAAAGACAGAAAGAAGAGAAAAAAAAGAGAAACCCCGTACACATGCCCATCCATACACTGTGGTATCTTTACAAGTGATCTTCTCACTCTCTCCCAGGGTCAATGACAAGCACAAAGGGAAAAAAAAAAAGATGTCTTTGAAGGAATTTGAGAAAACACAGCAAAGAAGGACAGGAATCAGGGTTTATCACCAGGAAAACCCTCATGCCTTCTCCCCTTCGCCGGTTCTTTTCTGCTGCCGCTTCTCGTTGTAGAGTTGCTGACGGCGGAGATGGCGGTTGAGACCCTTCATCGGGGTGGAGTCCGTGGCGAGAAGCTCGGCGTCGCGACGTGCAACTTTGGCACGTGCGGCTTCCTTGCTGACGATGGAGATGTCCATACAGGAGGAGTACCACTATCCATCAAGTTAGCTTTGATGCTCTGTTTATTTTATACTTTATAGGCGTTTATAAAAGGTAGGACAAACCTCAATGTAACCTGGCTTTGGTGGGCCGAAATGCTCGGAGTAATCCCAGAGCCAGTAAACCGTATAGTCCTTGCCGACCTCAGCGTTCTCCGGTAACCTAAAGTAGCTCTTACAAGGTCCGCCGACTCTCCCTTCACCGGCGCTCTCGTGTCCGGTTTCGATGCATGTCTGATCGTCGAACGGCGTGATCTCGAGTAAAACTCCCTCGCCGTCGCCGCCTTTGCCATCACGGGTCCACTTTAGGACGCTGGCGATGTCGCGGTCATCCTTTGGGTTCTGAGTTCCGTACCAATAGATCACGCCGGGGTTCGCCTGAGCGCCGTTCTGGCCGGAGAGGGTTTGCCAGATGTGGCCGTTTTCGAGGTAGAGTGCTTTGACCAGGTCGCCGGGCGTGGCGGTGAGTTTTTTGTATGTGGGGCTTTGGCCCGGGGAGGTTCGACCGGGTGGGCAGACGGGTTGTTTGGAGGATAGATCGAGGATTCTGAATGTGGTTTCGGTATCAATCTGGGTCGATTCACGGCCGACTATAGATATATTAGGAAATTTATTAGTAAGGATTGAAAAGATTATTGAAGAGCGACTTGGGGAATGGGGCTTACCGTAGTTCCTGATGTAGCCTTTTGCAGGAGTGGTAGTGAAGAAAGGGCCACTGGCGCATTGTAGCTCGTCGACCTGATTCGAGAAGTGTTAGGCTTATGTTTTTTTATATTTTTTATTAGATGGTAGGTATATACGGAGCGTGCAACGTACCCAAGAATGGCCATCGACACCGGCGCCTGTCAAAATGGCGAGAAGCAGAAGGATATGATGAAGCCCGAGAAGGCGCGAGACCTTCCAGGTGGAGTCCATTGTAGGAATCGACGACAGTAGTTAGTCAGTCAGTCAGTTGGGTCGATGGGTACGATGGAAATTGTAGGATTTAGTTCTTCTTTGGTCGATGTGGTTATGGTTGGTGTCGTAGTCGTCGTCGTCAAGAGCAAAAGTGAATGATGTTGATAAAAAAAGAAAGAGTTGAGGAGGAAGTAGAGTTGAGGGTTATAAATATAACGCAGGCTACGATAATATTGTGAGGCCGGGCTGATTTATCAAGATACTGAAAAGCGTGGAATGGGCAGTGAGGCCGATAATCAGTTCAAGAATGAGGCAGAGAATGCTGGGGATAGAGCAGGATAGAAATTCTTTTGCTTTCAGCTGGCTCTTGCATAAAACGAGGATTCCTCTAGATAGAGCAATATTGAAGCTTCTTCAAGCTTGCAGACCACCTCTTCTATACACAAGTCGAATATCTCGAGCTTGAGGTTGGGAGTATAAACTGAGCTTGAGGCTGGCGATGCTGACAACGCAAGTTTGGTGTAAAATACCACACTTCAGTCCTGCCCGAGGTCGACTGGTGATATACCAAATTGTCGAATGAATGAAGTTAACGATAGAGAAAAGAAACAAATGGAAAATTAAAATCCAGAGAAAATAGGAATGAAGGTATAAAGCTTCAGATAAAATAACCCGATGTTATCTGATAGCTATCTTTATTTTTAAAACATAAAAAAGTCACAGCGGGTATCGTTGATTTAAGACCGTCTGCTTAACTCTTCGTGCGTGTTGTTTCGTTAGACAATTTGCCAGCGCAAGTTGAACCGTCTACAAAAAAATAAAGAAAGAAAGAAATGAAGAAAAAAGATAAATTGAAATGAAAGGAAAAAAAGAGAATGCGAAAGAAAGTCACGTAAAGCAGTCTTCTAATAATGAATATTCTTCTCCGATAGTACGGGTGCGCAGCTCCTCTATATACATTTTGTCGAATTATCATCTTCTATGCCCATATGACATATACTACCACTGCATCTCGCCTCGTGGCAATTATGGTATACCCATGAATGCCCGGCCGCCAACTTCATCACCCGCCCTTGCAGGAACCAGAGAAGAAAAGAAAAAAAGCCAGATTTTATTTCGCGTTTAAAGTTTATTACTTGGATTTAGAGCTCCGATCGCGATATCAAGGTGAGCAACTGAGTGGATTGGAGTCCTGTCTGTCCCCGGGCGTGGGTATATTTAGCTCTCTGTTCTCTTAATATCGCCAATATGTGTGTGGTTTTATTTTGGGGCGACTTTTAATATCGGTAACTGGAGCTATGCGCTACCATAGGCTATAGGGGAAATCAAACGTATCCATGAGCTGTCAAGCCCTGCTGGGGGGAAATGCTTAAAATTGGAATAAGAAAAAAAAAATGAAAAAAAAAAAAAAACCAATAATCCTCCATGGTATCTGGATGGATGGCCAGAGAGTCGTTCGATATATTCGTGATCGAGATCTTTTTTTTCCCAGATCTTTAACCTACAGTGTTTCAAAAATGTTCACTAAAGATGGGTCGGCCGACTGGTATACAGCCAATGGATGTCAAAGTTCCATGACTACGCCCTTTCTGCGACTCAAAGGGTACACGACGACTTTTTCCCTTTCTTTCTGCATTTGCGATGCCAGCGAAGATGATTCATGCCCTTTCAATCCTGCGCCCGTCGCACTTACCCAAGAAATCGCCGTGCGTGCACATGTACACGCCGATGAATAATCCTCAAAGGAACAATGCAATGCGAATCTAATGGCTAGTGCGCTCCGTCCGCGAGTTCGCATACCCCATCGAAACGACAGGTTCGTAATCAATCTCTGGGTGTGTCCCAACAGCCGCCGTGCATGTTCGCTTAAGCACCTCCCAAAGATTCCCCATGCACCCGGTCAGGTCCACAATTTTTTTTTTAAACTAGGGCGACTAGAAGGCAAAAAACCCCCCAAAAATCAAAAAATAGAACATGCGCAATATTAATCGTCGCCTGGCGAGACAGCAAATTCGGACCAGACCCCCCATGCACCATGTATTACTTTGTACATGTACGAAAATTGTGCATGGGAAAAAAACATCACGAGCTATCAAAGAGAGGCGTGGTCCCGGGGTGGTTGGGAGTTCCACTGGCCGCTGGGGGAGGATTGAGGCTTCTGTTCAATTAAAAAGGGCACCTGGTGAAGAGAGAGAATAGAGCCGACGAATAGGATCACTTCCTGCCATCCTCATTGGGGGAACGTGATACAAAGTTGATAGAAATTAAAGAAAACGCATGAACGGTCGAGCGCCCTGGACTACGTCGGCATTGCTCCTTGTTCTGCTACTAATTAGGTACTTACTCGTGTACACGAAGCTTCTTCCTTGTATCCGTCGATAGGAATCCGCACATGATCACCTTTTTTTTTTCTAGATCCAAAAACCTGTAAAGAATGTTGGATTTTTCTTTCCGGTTTCCAGGCGTCGGCCTGGATGCGTGTTTGGTGGGCGCGGTGGGTTTGACGGCTTTGATTCGCTGGGCGGGCAACTTCAGATGAAACACGGCTTAATTGGACCGTTGGAACCTGCAGTAGCCCCACCACCGCAGCCATTCCAATCCTTCTCGAGAGAATTCGAGGCGACTTTTATACGTCGTGTTGGCGACCAACCCGTCTACAAGCCAGCAGTTGTCCCGTAGACGCTCGAGATCACAAGATATCTTGATGAAGGCCTCCATCGCCATCAACAGGAATTCTCCCGAAACAAATCCGAAACATCGTCTCTCTAGTTCACCCATTGGTAGGATAGTCATTGTGCGGTTAAAAACCGGCTGCGGGTGCATGTTTCCATTTCTTCATTACAAATCGTTATTTTATTCCTCAACTGGCCAAAGCCTCGACAGCTTTTGAGTAGCCCCAGCTCAAGCTCAAGCTCAAGCTCAAGCTCAAGCTCCAGCTCCACCAAGCTCTAGCTTTTTAAAGCAAATAGAAAGAAAGAACCACACCATTTCAAAACTACAGAAAACCACTCTTTTGGGGGGGTAAACCAATCAGTCCGTATCTTTTTTTTGTTTGGTGCTTGATCCGCCCACAAAGCAAACATGATAGAATAAAAGTCCTCCAAAAATCGCTTCTTCGCCTCAAGTTTTACAAAGAATAAAAGTTTTTGATGAGAGAAAAACAAAACAAAAAAGTATATCGGCGAGTAGTGATGATGATTGCTAGCAAAGCGTTTAATGCTCGAGCAATCGGAGAGATCCCTGGACGACGACGTTCTCAAGGATACTTCCTGGTGGGATGTCAATGGTGCTACCTTCGCTCGCCACAATGATTACAGTACCTATATTGTGATAGTCAGCATACGTAATTCTGTAGTGGAAAAAAAGGAGTTTGCAGGACGAAGATGGCACTAACCCTTGAGAGTAACCTTTCTGCCCAGGTTAACAGCTCCAATAATCGTCAAATGGTCCAGCTCCAACATCCTAGGAATGCTCGGAATCCTCTTCTGGAAGTCCGAGACCTTCTTGAAGTGTGTTCCAAGCTTGATCAATGGCGCCGGTCCAAATCTCGAGCCGTCAATCGTCAACTGTCCGTGCTTAAGGGAGTACAAGTCTGACTTGACGAGCATCAGATCGGAGCAGGTCTTGACGGGCAAGAAACGCCGACGTGGCACGTTGACACCGTGCGAGCCCTTGAAGTGTCTGATAGCAGCACCGACAGCGGTTTCCAACTGGACAACCGACAGGTCGGACTCGCCCTTACCGACCGAGACGGTCTTGTGGTTCGGGATGATCTCAAGCTCAAGCTCGTTGTTCTCGACAACGCGCTTAATGGCCTTAAGGCTCAACCAGATGTTGTTGGTGTTGAAGTACTTGAACTTCTTGATAGACTTGAAGTCCTGCTCATGTTCCTTTGGAACCTGTGCGATTTCGAGTAGACGAACAGTGCCTTCATAGTCAATGATGGTACCACCCTTAACGTCTGCCTTTGTCTTGTCCGTGAGCTCCATGATGTACTCAGCCCCTGTGTCGTTCAAGTGCTGCAGGATGTTCAGGTCAACGACAGCTCCCAAGTTGTCGACGTTGCTCAGGAACAGCCATTCAACGCCCGAGTTAAGAAGCTGGTCGAGGATACCAGAGTTGTTCAGGGACTCGAAGACGTCACCGTGGCCAGGTGGGTACCAGTTCTCGATCGAGGAGTTGAACTCCTTGGGGACAGGTAGGGAGGAGTCCTTGTGAATACGTGGGAAGCGGGATTGGTTGAAGGTAAGGATATCAATGTTGTGACCCTCATACTTCTTGATGATGCTCTGAGTATCATCATCGGTATTGAAGGAGTTCATCAGAACAAATGGGACATTGACCTTGTGAGTGTGATTGAGATATTCGATCTGACGGACGGAGAGATCGAGGAAGGACATGCCATCACGGACTTCGATGACGGACTTGGGGCCGACGCAACCCATAGAGGTACCGAGACCACCATTGAGCTTGAGGACGGCGAGCTTGTTCAGGAGATCTGTGTTGGCGCTCTCTGGGAGGGTATCGTAGTCGATAACCTGCTTGGGGTTTGGAGGGGCGATAAGGTCCCAATCCCTGCTCGTTCGATTAGCCAACATGCATATGACAGCCGATAGCGGGGTGATTGAGGGGTAATTTACAGTGTAGCACCCTTGGCTTTGTCCTGAAGGTATCGGCGGAAGAGGGCGAAGAAGTTGTCCATTTCCGTCTCGAACTTCTATTATCCCAGAAGCTTTATTAGCTATTGTCAAAGCGAAATAAGCACCTCCAGAAGAGGGCCTAGTTATAGCGTACCTTCTTGGTCTGAGGATCCTGAACCGTGTCAGCGAGCCTGTTCAAGGCATTTCGCATTTGGCTAGCAGCCACCGATGTCGAAGTATTGTCGAAGGCCTGTAGGTAGAATTGTTAGTAACTGATACTCTGTTGAATTCGTGTGTACATGATTCCACTTCGATTTTGCAGCTAGCAAGTTCGCCGAGGTTGACCACCTTCAACGACCGTCTGCCCTGCCTAGGGGACTCCAGCGCCGAGTAAAGAAACATCGTAATTGTAGAAAATCTACCATTCAATGACGGAGATGATGAGGGATTAGGGACTCACAAAGGCACTCTGGGACTTTGGGTGTCTTCTGGACTTCGTGAAGGCCTCAGGGTTGAGGAGGGAGCTACCGGCGAAAGACAGTTTCGACATTTTGAGGTAATTGATACGTATGGTATTGACGATGAAGTCTACGAGCGATTTCGAAGGATTGTTAGTTTCTCGTGGTCAATAGAATTCAGAGAACCTGTGAAGTGGAAAGAGAAGAGAAGAGAAAGAAAGGGACAGATAGAAGGTCGATGCGGGTGGTTTTAGCTGGGCAGTTACGTAGAAGAGAGACAACAATCGTTCATGACGACCAGGGACAGGACAAGACTACCATGCAATGCACCACGAACTACCACGACCACCACCGCGGACGAACAGAACAAGCCCAGAAATTACTCGACAAGGCAACTGAGGGATATAATAAACCGAGACGGTGAAAAAGCAGCTGAATCAAACTAAAATATTACCAGCATCTCACCGACTTTGCTATCAACCCGTGCAGTTTCGAGGGCGAGATGGCAATTCGGAGGGCCAATTATGTCATGGCGGCCGGCCATGCAGCCTTCAAACGGCTATCGATAAAGGTTTTCGGGAACAGCGACAGCGACAGCCACGCCGACCATCCTTCCGATATTGTTCCATACCAAGTTTCTAACAAGACACAAGGAAAGAAATTTTTTAAAACAAATATTGCCACCGGCGGGCTTACTCGCTTTCACGAGTTCAAGCACTTTAATGTGCATACTTCAATTGAAGTCTCGAAATTTTGAATTTGAAAGGGATTGTGAAAGGGATAAAAAAAAAAAAAAAGGCTCGCATCGAGTGTAGTAGCTCGGACGAATCACAGTGGGGCCAACCTTACCTGAATAGGACAACGGGTCTGAACGAGCTTCCCAACAGCTACGCAATATCGACACTCAGAGAGAAACTAGGAGAGAACAGGTTTCTACCAATCACAACTTGTGTAGGATGTGAAGATGAAGAAAGGGGGGGCGGCGTAGAGACAATTGACCGTATATACGCTTGGGAATGCCTTTTTGAATAGAGGAACTCGAATTTTCGAAGGCCCTCTCGCTCAATTGAACAGGGACTAGACTGGACTGGAAGTTGCGACGGTGAAATAAAAACCTCAGAGGACTCTACACTAAGTGAGGGACACTCGATCCTCTTTATATAACCAGCTCCGAACTCTACGAGGACAACCAGCGCATCAGTGCAGGGAGGGAGGAGGGGAACGACATGCAAGAGACCTTGAACGCGTTCCTTTCTCCTCAACAACATTGTGGGTTCAATTCTATACCAGTACATACATGACTGGTATGTCATCACATCACCTCTTTACTACCCTTAATTGTTCCGAATCACCAATCCCAAAACCGAGCTAGCTTACCTCAGCTAGCCGCAGATAGAAACTCTCTCGTTGGAATAGAGCAAAATCCCTTGGCTCCCCTCTTATCACACATTAGACAGCTGGGCTAGTAGCTCTCAAGCTGCAAGCCCCGCTTCACAAAGCTAAGAAGTTAAGCAGATTATGCATCTGCCAGCTGCTGCTGCAGTGCGCGGAACCCTCTAGAGCTAATTCTATGCGTTCGCGTCGAGGATCACAGCCAATTCTATAGTTCTCTCTGCTAATACATACATGTCAAGCGGTGGTACTTAAGTAAGTGCATATTCGACACGCATACCTTCTACATTATATGAACATATGCCAGTCAGAGTGCATGACCGGCAAGCAATAGTATGTATATCAACTACGCCAAGCATACCGACAAACGAGCCTCGACTATACACATGTTCAGATCGCTGCACCAAATTGGTCTGTTCATGTAATGTTTCTTCTACGGCAGGGGCAAAATATTCTAAAGGCATCTATGTCCTATGCAAGGTCTGGAAGATAAATACCTCTTTATCTGGTTTTAAAATTTTTTTCCCCTTTTCTCCTCTTGATCTTTGCTGGCCCGCCACCGTCATCATCGTCACACCCCTTAATATCTGTTGAGGTATCTATCGTGAAGAGGAAAATTTTTTCGATTTTCTGAGGTTTTATTCCGAAGAAGGGTGGCGGTCCTATCCTTTGCGCAATTTTTCCACTTTGTCTCATTTCTTTCGTCCGGTTTTTTTCTTCTATAGACGGTGTCAGTAATCCCTGGTCTCCCGTACTCACCTCAGCCCGACCTAGGCCCCGACCCTGGGATCGATTTCGGCCGGTCGACTTAGGATTCTGATATCAAGTGACAACCCTCACGGATGGGGGCCTTATCCGTGGCAGCCAGGATGCAGATGCGTGATTAAATCATATTCGCGCTCTATTTATTGACTCCCACGAATTTATGAAATCCTCGAAACCCATCATCTTACTTTTTTGACGATCTTTGTAAAGGCGATAACTTCTGAGGAACAGGTACATGGACAATGCTCCTGTCGGACCCACCAATGCAATGTGGAAGATCTCAAAGATGAAACTCGAACCGGGGCGAGGAACAGACAACCTCAATCACGTGAGTGAGGCCTTGCCCACCATTTTCAGCGGGGTGAAAATATCGCGGGCGTCGACCGGACCGGGCGAATATCTACAGTCTAGCGAACTTGAATATATCCACCGAAAGTTGATTTCTTGATGAGATCAGGGCTTACAAATATCTACTGATGTCTCTATGCGTTTTGTCGGGTCACAACGCACACACTCCCTTACGATATATCGATTTAATGATATATATATTGCTCATGGAATCTTGGGACATATGGTATGGATATGGAAGTTTGTGCCAGGTAGAGGTTTTCAAGGCTTCGATTTCCATTCCCACAAAAATTATTATTGTTTTATTTGTTTTTATTTTCGTTCCCGGACTCGTAGAATCATTCAAACTATCGATATTTTTATTGCAAATTTTGATATATATGAAATGTCGATCGAAACATGCTTCTGATGTTCAATCTTTCACCGAATAATATCCAATACGCACCTGTTCCTTAAAAAGTGTCTACTTGATAAGATGGGTAATAACTTTAGAATTTCCGTAAGTTTGCTAATTAAACCTATATAGAATCGAAGGAACTGTTAGGATTTTATACATATATACATCAATCAATGCGTAAGAAAAAATATTGAATTGGATATATATGCGCATCGCGTCTGTTTAATTAATGGATATAGAAAACACAAAATATCAGATTAATCGATATAATCGTGGAAAGCTCAGATAAAACTCCATCCCAATACCATTCAAACGCCGGATTTTCAAACCTGGAAGAAAAAGGAAGAAGAAAAGAAGAAAAGAAGAAAAAAAAGAAGAAGAAAAGGAAACATAAATATTGCATGTTCAGTTTTCCCATCGACCAATAACTCAAAACACCATGATATTACCAATGAGAAGGTCTTATTCATTTGTGCGACCCTCGGCCATTTCCTTGACCTTCACGCCCACTTGTTTCGTACTTAAATTATTCATCTCGCGTGTAACCAAAAAACTGATTATAGTCGCCAGTCAAGTGTTAAGCACGGTAATATATGCCGAGTTCCTGCACCACCTTATGTAACAAATGTCACCGATATCGCCTTGATGAGCGACATCTTCACACCTCCCTCCCTCCCTTATCGGGGGGTGTACGCAGCGGCACGGATGGCCGGCTATCACTCGTCGTGAACCGATATTCGGTGTGAGGAAATGAAACAACGGGATATAAAGATAAGGAATGAAAAAAAAGAAGAAGAATAATCCTGCTCACCGCGAAAACAGATAGAGTTTGTCCAACCGCTTCCCTCCGATTCACCTGCGGATGAAGCAGCGGATCATACAATTACTCCTGGCTCCCACAGGAAGGTGGGAGATATATTGCAGCGTTTAGGGGGAAACTCTTCAGTGTTATGAACATCGTTCGTATGTCGTTTCTTCGTTATATGGATTTGATGGAATTAAATTTTTCGAAGCATCATTCGGCTTCTTCTTCAAGCCTTCTTCACTAGCAGGACTAGGACACCGGCTGCTATGCCTCCGATGATTATGAATGATAGTAATAAGATAAATAGCATTCGTAGCTGATGACTGGCTTGGAAACGATCGAGCATTGAGACTCTACAATAATAAGCCGGTTAATAACTATGATCCTTGGGGCGATTTAGGCCTTAAGAAGACTCACTGTCTGACTTCATAAACACTCTCGACATCGTGCACTTGCGCATGCGGTGGAAGCATGTATTCTCCAGTGCTGCTCTTCTCATAAAAATTATTTGTTCCATACGCCGGTGGTGGCAGCGAAGGCGGTGGTAAAGTGGATGTCGCTGAAGTAGCAGTTTGAGGAGCACGCATGGAATTTGCACGGCTACGGCTGGCGGCTTGCTCCAGATCGAGATGTAGAGACTCAATGCTAACCCTTGGGAGAGAAGGGGGCAGTTGATTTATTGACGAGTCTATGGAGGCAGCGGAACTCATCGTTATAGTTGTGGATTTTTTGATTTTGAGTGAATGAGCGGACTTTCCGAAGGGGTTTGGGTAGATTTGCATTTTGTCTTTCTCCAGAAGAGAGGAGGGAATTATTATTATTGTATTTTTCGATAACGAGAGAATTATATATTATTCAAGTATGGAGAGAGGAATGGACGAAAATGGAAGGGCAGCGAGTAGTAGAACAGAAACGTTGTGATATCGAAAACGAGTGTTGTGGTACGAAGAGCACAATGAAGGCCTTGATACTGGATATCTTCAACGGGTTCTTTCTCTTAGAGATCCTTTTTCTAATCAATTCGACCTTCTCAAGAAAATATAATTTTCGAGATGTTATTTTGCATTCCTTTTGTATCCTCAGTAGTGGCTATCGTATTGGATTGCGCACATATGGTAAAACGATAATTTAACTATTAGAGGATTTGGCGCATGAACCGTCCGTGACTCGACGGTATGCGACCCGGGCTCGAGCGCCTCATTGCAAGATCGGCCGCCGGGGCTAGAGAGGATTAGGGTATAGTTTGAAATGCAAACGGCGAAAACAGAGGGCTATGCCGTTGAATTAGGCCCACTATTGTTGACTCTCCCATCATTGTTACTTTTGATAAGTATCGGGTATTCGTTTCTGTGCGTGGGTAAGAAATTGGATAAATCTAATCTCCACGGGCGCGCAAAGAAGCGTGATGGAAATAACCATATAAAACTTCTCTATTATAGTTTTAATGATCAACCTTTTGTCGCATGTTGCGCCGCACATACGAGTACCCGTTTTAAAAAAAAATTGTTCATCAATTGATGTCTGATTCTGCGATATCATATCTGGTGTGAAATCTCTAACTTCTGTAGGGTTAGTATTAGACATCAATGAACTCATACTCGTACTATATGAGTCCAAATGTGGAGAATATTTTGTCTGGGCAAAACGGTAAGACCATTATAGCTGAACTTCATCGTTTGATAACGGGGCTTTCTGTATAACCCTGTTGAGATTAAGTGCCTCTTGCGTATATGTTGGGAGGACCCATTGAGCACATGGCTATTACCCCATCTTTGATATTGGGCCCGGTCGCCTTTATTCTGTATCTTCGTGCACTGACTTCATGGATATCCCTGTTGGTTGTAATCTCGATTAGACTTTCGTATATAGGCCATCAATTTTTGACTTTCTCTGATGTGAACGTAAAGAAAAGAGTCTGGGTTCAGCTGCAGGATAATGAGCGGGACCTGGGTCAGGATTAGCGACTTTTCCAAGGACTCGGTGACGAGAACTAATTAGCGAAATCCGGCTGGTTCCCTCCGAGACTTCCTTAAACATCCATCCCTTGAGCCTAAAATGTATAGACGGTTAGGGAGTATCTATCGGTGCCTGAGATCAAGCGGGGATGCAGGTACTGATTAATTTACTGACTGCCTGTTTGGAGGGCCTGCATTCGATCGACACGGTTTAGATGAAAGCATCGCATCGCTGCGGGTCACTAGTTTTTTTTTAAAAAAAAGAGAACAAAAAAATCTTTATTTCGCTCGTGCTTCACTTCCCCGTCATAGAATCCTTTAAGGATAGCATCGGTAGACGAATCGAGATAGTAGATTCGAGGTCTGTTGATGTATTTGTTTTGAAATATGTAACATGTAGAGTAGTATCCGCTATGCATGTGTCGAGGCTTTTTATGAGGTCGACTCCAGCGTTTGACGGATATATATTTAGCGATGCAAATGCTCCTTTTTCATGCACGTTATTAGGTATTTCGCCCCGGCAAAAGGCTTGGAAAATACAAAGCAAAAGAGTTAGGAGACTTCGGCTGGCGGGCATATGGAGGATATTAAATACCATGCCACAACGCCTGCGGCAGGCGTGGTATATACACCTCTTTACGTCGTCCTTTCGGATTTACACATATGCACATTCAAGATGTACATATACTTCGATTTCCAGCAGCCGGCGGGCGGTGCAAGTAAATTAATTGATGATTAATTTCCTGAAAGCCTCATCGCATGGAAGAAGTTCAAAAGCCACAATCCCCAGGGATCGAGAACTTTGGATGAGGCTAGTGACTAACCTATCAATCTCAGCTACTTGTTTTTCTCACCTCAAAAAATAAACATCCGCGAGATCTTGGACATGCTGTCACAGAAAAGGTTGCAAAAACGTTTAAAGCCTGCAAGTTTATCGACATTTGGGGTTTAATGACGGAACAATTACTTCGTTTTGCCCCGCTGCTTAAGCATGTCATTTCAGATTGAGATTTGACAGTAAATTTGTTAGAGCCATTCTTCCAAACCGAGCTATGCAACTAATATTGATCCGTTTAACAGTGACGATGCGGAATAATAAACCCGATAAGATCTACTAGCATACTAGCTATCTCGCTAGCTAGGCTGCAGGGTGAACGATCGTGCTCCACTTTCCTCAATTGTTCTTCAATTACCCCAACTGAAGTAGTTTGATTATTATTTTTCGTCGTGATAGGGTCGCCTGATATAACCGTAACGTTCGAGATCTCAGGTTTATCCGTATATTCCTTAAGACCACAGGTATTAAGATGTTCATGAGCTATAACCCTATACCGCCGTCAGTTTCAACCCGCCAAGAAACTAGTTATTCGCATTATAACGATGCCATGACCGACCCAAAAAACGGCAATGACTGGGCGTCCTGGCGATATGGATCTATGACCCCACCAGAGGGTAAATGGTATACTCGGATTATTCCAGAGTCGACACGACGATTGAAAAGAATGATTCCAGAGTCTATCAGGCAGATAGAGCGAGTAAGACGGTCCCGACTTTGGGACACTAAATCCGATGAACCGAAAGAAAAGCCGCCATGGCGGTATGGACCTATGTCGCCGCAAGAGAATTGGTATGAAAGGATCCCAGACACGGTAAAGCGAACGAAAACGTGGATTGACGAAGTAGAAACTAACACAGCAAAAGCTGATGAGCCAGAGAGAGGGGAGATGAAGGAGAGACATTCCTTCGATCTGGATGGTAACGTCGACTCCGGACACTGCGCTGAGTCTAGGGACTGGACTGAAGAAGGGGCATGTATGTGTACCGTAACTTGGACCATGCCTGGCAGGTTCCCGCGGCCATTTTGCGAAACAGTTTGTAACGGGGTTATAGATCGCACATACGTCGAACAGTCTACCGTTCCTACGGAAGAAACCTATGATCCGGGTGAACCATGCTGGGATGGCAAACCCGTTCCTGAAGATCCGCAAACTAGGCTATGCTGGGTGAAGCAATATAATCCTCAGACGCGGCGACATGAGTACGTCTCTAAACCGTGGCGGCCACCGATTACTGTTGAGGGAGCGCAAGAAGAACATAGTGCCGGTTTCGAACATCCTGAGCAGTTAGAACCTCAAGACGAATTCATCAATCTACCGTCAAACCCAGAGGTACTCAAAGAGCCATACACGTGTAGCAGAAAACCCTCTTGGCTTCAGCATGTCCACAAGTTCGTCCGGGCCGAAGAACTCGCATCCCCTCCTCCTCCAGCTTCAGCATTCGTAAATAAATCTGGAACGCTCTTGGGGAAATTCTCAGAAGGATTTTTTAAAGTCCCTTATTATGACCCCGAATGTAGAGCATTCCGGTATGCAGAGCCGCGTACCATGGATATGAAGAACCTGAAACTGAAGTTTACATCGAGTGCACCGCCTCCAAAACCGGTCCCCCCGCAGGGGCCGAAGCCGTTACCGAAACGTCCGTTGGTGATGGCCCAAAAGAAAGAACAGACAACATTACGAATTCCAGAATATAATCCGAGACTAGTATATGAGCCTCCGCCAGTCCGAGTACCGGTGAGACCGCAACCGAGACCATCACCTAAACTACCCGTTGAAAATTGGTTCCATAGACCAAGGGTTGTCTCTTTCCCAGCAAGTCCAAGACCTTCATATGACGATACGCCTTGCCCCCCAGCCCGAAAATTCAAACCGAAAGCAGAGCCGAAGAGAAGGAGAGTAAGGTTTAAAGATGAAGATGAAGAGTATCGCCCGGACGAGAATGATGAATCTTATGAAGTTGCTGACAAGTTGTCATACTTGACGAAAACAGCTGGTGTACCAAAGAACAAAATTAAGAGGAGAAGGGCGAAGAACTCGGACCCCACATATAGACAGCATGGTGTACGTGAAAATAATAGAATTGAGAAAAAGGATCTTCTGCAGATGTATAGCGAAGAAACCGGAGATGGTGACTATATGAAACCAGATGAAGGGAGACCGGTATCACAATCTACTAAACCAAAACTAGATTTCAAGCCGAAATCGATCCTTAAGAAAGGGGGAAGAAAGAAAGCCGAGCCAGCGATCAGTAAGAGCAAATGGCATGATATCGAGGTATTCCCATCCAAAACTTCAAAGCCAATAGGACCAGTGGGAGAGGCACCACGAGATGCCACACCCCATCCGAAAGCGACCCGGAAGCTGAGAAGGAGCCAGGATGGCGAGTATGTTGCGTTTAGAGATCGTGAGGAAGAAATGAGAGAACGACTTGATATCCGCGATATGAAAAGACAGGTAGACGACCAAGCTGAGAAAGAGTCAGATCAAGAACCAGAAATTGGCGGCCATGACGATGAGCTTTCGATGCTTGCGAATACTTCAAGAAAGACGCCGCGTAGACGGAAAGCCCCCGAGGACCGTGCTTATAGACCAGGAAGGCGGCTATAGGTTTCAATTGACCGCAGCCAGAATAAGCCCTGGTGGTTCGTAGAGTGGATTGTCCGTATTCGCAAACCTATTCTATCCTGAGCTGACGGGCGGGATTATCCCGACCTCATCCCCATTTTGAATCACCTTCTCCGCATCTTCAATCAAATCTACATAATCTAGATTGACGGATAGAGCGCAGCTACTGAGGACTTTCTTCCTGAAACCGGGATACTTTTCTTCCAGGTACGGGAAGAGCTTCGAGACGGTCATAGGACCCGGGACAGCATCTTCGGCTTTACCGGTATATGTGTGCGCCGAAGCGAAGTAGAGAACCGTAAACGTGCTTGCCATTATATTGATGCTATCTTTTAGGCCATGTTAGAATAATATTATCGATTTTATTCTATTACTAGATAGCTAGCTATATTCTACTCACGCTGGTACTCTGAATCGATGCCCTTGTGGCGTGATGTTGTGTCTGTCGTCAACTACGCAAAACCAGAAGCTCCCTTGGCAGAATGTTTAAATTCCCCACACCGGCCGCAGCTGCCCATTCCGTCACAAGCACGCGTCGACACCAGAGGAAGGCCAGCGCCGAAACAGCCTCGGCTTATCGTTCGCGGTTGCTACTTCTACCCCGGATTTCCAACATGCATGGCCTCTCTCGACATCTTTCCAAGAGGCCTGACGCTGGAGGCGCTAGAAAAACTACCCCGGATTGATATCGAATAATAGTGACACAGACACAGACACGATGTCTCGTCCAACACCTAATTCCGCGACCGAGGGCTTCTTCCAGGAGCAACCTCGTTTGGGGAACCAGTATGATGAAGATCTATATCTTCAACGTTTGATCCAAGGTAATACTATTTATCGTTCATTTTTTATTTTATTTTTATTATTCTCGTATATGGATCCTACTTGGAATTCCATTTCTGCTTCTGAATATAATAACCGATTAAAACGTTTTAGCATACCTCCCTGCCGAACTCTCACAAGCCGCTGGGTCGGACTCTCCAATTTCTCTCTTCAGAGACATCGGCGCGAAGACGGTAGAGCCAGAAGTTTTCCGTTGGATAGATGATGCCGAGAAAAATAAACCATATGTTGAAGAACTCGCCACTTTTGGTAAACCGAAGGGCGTTCTGCACACTGCCGCCGGATGGAAAGAGTTAGGTAAAATGGCAGCTCGGGAGGGTATCATTCAAACCGCCTACGAGGACAAATATGGTCCATACAAAAGGGTTGTTCAGTTCACAAAGTATTATATATACTGCCCTTCCAGCGCTATATATACCTGTCCTTTGGCGATGACAGATGCGGCGGCTAGAGTTTTTCAACTCCAGTTAGGCAATGCGTCACTATCCTCGACGAAAAGATCCGTGTTTCAAGATGCATATAGGAATCTGACTACCCGTGACCCAGCCAAATGCTGGACGTCAGGCCAATGGATGACAGAACGTGCTGGCGGCTCCGATGTTCGGAACAGCGAGACCACTGCCTTCCAGCATTCGGATGGGACATACAGTATATCTGGCCACAAGTGGTTCTCATCGGCTACTGATTCACAAATGACCATCCTTCTCGCCCGGACGCCGACTTCGGCTGGGCTATCCTGCTTTTTCGCTCCTCTAAAATTGGCGGATGGCTCCTGGAACGGCGTTCGAATTGTGAGGCTCAAGGATAAACTCGGTACTCGCGCCTTGCCCACTGCTGAACTCGAACTAAAAGATATGAAAGGTTACCTAATCGGCGAAGAAGGCAAGGGTGTCAAGTATATCTCCACAATGTTGAATATCACTCGAGTACACAACTCTGTTTCTTCAATGAGCTTCTGGCGTCGAGGACTAGCAATTGCCAAGGCGTTTGCGAAGGTCAGAAAGACTCAGAATAAGGAATTATGGAAGAACCCTCTGCATCTTAGTGGGCTGGCCAAGATGGAGGTGCAGTTTAGAGCGAATATGCAATTGACGTATTTTACTGTTGCATTACTTGGGTTTGACGAACAGGGGATGCCAGATAAAAGGGCCGCATGGATGCCAAAAGATGGAAAGGAATTAGCATTGATGCTGAGGGTCTTGACCCCATTGGTAAAGATGGTGACTGCGAAGGCTACCGTAGCGGCTTTGGCGGAGTGCATGGAATGTCTGGTATGATACAAGCTAACCCATTGACCGAGGAGATTGTGATTGCTAATAGGTGTTTGTTTAGGGTGGTGTTGGATATCTTGAGAATGAGCAAGAGCTTAATATTGCCAGACTTTACCGGGACGCTAACGTTCTGCCTATCTGGGAAGGCACTACAAATGTACTTTCGGTGGACGTTATTCGTGCGTTCACCAAAGGTGATAGTTTGGCCGCCCTGAGTGATTGGTTAAGCCGGGTATTTGATGGGTGTGGTCACCCGTCCCTCAAGGAAGCCATAGCGGCATTGAAGGCTACATGGAACGATATTAAACGGTTCGCTGAAAAGGCATCAGCTGAGGAAGCCCTATCGAAATGTAGGGATATGAGTTTTGGCATCGCGTTCGTTGTTATGGGAGCATTCCTCGTGCTTGATGCTGATAGAGATGGTGACGCACTAGCGATTGAGGTCGCACTGCGCTGGATACTGGAGGGTATCGGACGTGAGGGCTTTCAGATTGTAGGAGCCACGAGCGCACCAGCCATCGTTCAGAGACGGTTCGGGTGGAAAGAGAAGGCGGAGGTAGATTGTAGATTAGTCTTCGGGCATGGGCTCCAGGCTGAAGCGAGACTTTAGTACATACATGTCAATGCACTCGAGCGGCTTCATTCATCCCATGCTTTTTAAAACACTAGGACATATATTTTTTGGTCGTATGATTATGTAGACTGGGGCCAATTTTTCGTATCATCGTGGATAGAGCATGATCACCTGGTGATCTAATCTTACCGAGGCCTTTATTATATGGCGCCACTTTAACAGCAGTCATCCCTTGGATCTTATACGCGTACAACGGCCCTAATTATTCCCAGCATGTTCATCGTGTTCTACTATCTCGTCATTCTCCATGGGTAGTCCCGTTAAAGTGTCCACTTTCGATAGTCTTCAGCTGAGTCTTAGACTCTCAATTACTATATGCATGTGATAGATTTGTATCGATCAATTAATCGGCGTTTTCCATCAACTTCTGTAAGCCTTCTCAATATGAGCAATAATAATATAAAAAAACCCCCGATGCTCTGCTTTATTCACAAGCAGACTAATGTAGTCTTGATTTATGATCCCGATAGCTAACTGAAGATCCAGCGGTATTCAAATTAGTCAGTCTTAGGCCCAGGGACGCTGCACATCGTGTTGAACGGAACTTCCCGTTCTGTGAGGGTGGGACTCCATAACCGAGTACCTGGGTATTGGTATCTTGCCGATATCTATGTACTAGTTATCCACGTTTCTGGGACACGCTCGCCGTATAACCAAACCGCGGTCGAAATCCCTTGGCGGCCTGTCAACAGTGGACCGCCTGCTCTGGCGAGAAGAAACTTGAAATTATACCAAAATGTGTGGCTGGACTCAGGAGTAAGGAAGAGGCCGGACTCGGGGAATAGTTGGAAACGGTATGCGTGGAATTGACAAAGGTTAAATTAAGAAAATACATGTTTCACAGTCGATAGGAGTGGCGGGCGCGTAAGTTATATCACATTTATCCCACGTCCGAGCTTTTATCGCATAAGAAGCGAGATTTGGCGGATTGAGAGGGTGTAGGGACGTGTACACGCCTTTTGAATGATGGAAGCTCGGGGCCCGGTGATGCATATGGCACCTGGACGTTTTTTTAAAAAAAATTTTTTATATCATTGAAACGCGATCGGACTCAGGGTCTCATCTTAAAGGGGCTTGCCGATGGCTAGACTACTATAAAATATCACGGCACGCAAGACTAAAGCATTGTTTCCTTAGGTACATGTATGTACACTCAAAACACGCCCAACCCAAACAAGCTAAAATCTCAAGGGCATTCGTACTACGCTTCGTCATGTGTATGAGGTGTGAAATGCGTTGGGTGTGGTGTTTTGGAGGACAGATGGATTAGGTAATGGCTTGATTCGAGGGCTGGGATTGGACGTCGGCTGCTCGGTAACTCTTGGCTGAACGCACGGGTCTGGTGTGCAAAGACGGGAGATATTTTGAGATTTTGAGAGACTTTTTTCTCAGCTGTCAATGCGCACCCCGTTTGTAGGATGTTTGATATTGCAGATAGCCGCCGTTAGGCATTGTGGATGTGGAAATGGTTTGTGTACCGATCCATTCGAGGTGACATGGACCTCATACTACGTTTTCGGAATCAGATCCGGGGTACGCCAAGACAAACCCTTTGGATCAGAGGCGTCCTGAGCGCAGGGATCAGGACATGATGGGGATCGATGGTCGGACTTTACCGTCCAGGCGAGTCCGCCAGTTATCCGATCCCGAAATCGAAACATTCTTTCGGTCTTAGTCTGCCTAAAAAGTGGAGATCCACTTTGGCAGCATGACCATACTTGATCTTGCCATGAAGAATGTATGCAGACACGATAAAGTGGGTGCATGTGCAAGCAGATCCGCGGAGCTGAACTTTTGGAACATGATATCGAAACCAAGAGTCCGGCTCGAGTCACCCATATCGGAACCGTGGTTCTGGGAACCATAAACCCCTATATAATATACCTTTAGTTACGATTGTATAGATGTGTAGACGCCATGCCACGTACCTCCTTACTTCCTAAATTATCGGCAGGGAGTTTAGTAACATGAACTCCAATATCACGCAGGTGGTTTGGAAACGAGTTTTACGTCAAGATGTGACACAAAATTATGAATACTTTGGAAAGGATGGGAAATGGGCTGATATGTGAGACAACTGGCACAAATAACACAGTCTCGAATCTAGGCGTCGTATTCGAGGCGATATCGAAGCCATGGATCCTCGTTTGTCAGTGCTAGCGAGCATTATGCACTAAGATCACTTCGAGCGCTGCCATTTGCGCTTTGACAGTAAAAGATACGACTGCGGAGTATCTGCAAGCCGGGACCCTTGTGTTACCCATATTTACTTTCAAAGCCGCGGCTTTGGATGGTGCAGGGCGTGATAATTTTCACACTAGTGCTGGTATTAAAACTGTTATGATCCCCGTTCGAACATTCACATATCAACTTCAGGTCCCTTCTGCATTTCTCTTGTGCAACCTGCAACTATATTATCCGGATGCTGTTTTAGCCCGATGAGCGAATTTTAAGGTTCTTAGAAGTACAGATCTACACCGCTATCTAAGGCTTGCATATCACTGGATTAACTTTAAACTTAAAGGGAAAAAAAATTTCTATAAGGGGGGGGTCGATGTTCAGGGGAGCAACCTAGCTCGCCAACTCAGCGAAAACATTTCGCCATGGTTGAAGTGGGGGCGGGAACCGTTAGTGAATCGAATCTTGGAACACTGACGGTAGCTACTGCCGTCGTCTCGATAGTTCTATGCACAGCGGGCGTGGCTGCTCGACTGTTCACACGACTTAGGGGTGCAGGTCAACATCTATATCTTGAAGACTGGATCTTGATCGGGCCCGCATACGTATGTGCATTTTCTGCCTCAACCTGCCTCGATCTTATTCCTCTTCATAGGCCATGGGGCCGATAGCTTAAGGCTGGCTTGAGAGCCCGATATTGACGGCTTTTATCTAGATATTCACTACGGGTGTAGCATGTACCATGATTGTTGCGACGACCTACAAACTAGGGCTACATGTCAATAAGGCCGTGGATACCGACGATATTATAAAATTAATGAAGGTAGTACCATCATGCAAGCCCCTCATTATATTGACATCTCCCTGCGCCATTCAGTAGTATAATACTAGAGATTTGCTAACTCAAACGCGTATGTATCTCTAAATATGAAACAAAACAGACTCTATGTAAGTTCAGCGGACAATTTCGTAACCCAATTTCGGAGTATGCACCGATACTAACATGGACGAAATAATAATAGATGCACTTCAAATATCACTATTAATTGCCTTAGGCGCTGTCCGGGCCTCCCTTCTTCTATTCATCAGACGTCTTTCGGAAACATCCTCCAGATCCATCTATGTGACCTCGAATTGGCTGATCTATATCAGCACGACGCATATAATCGTCTCCATATTCTCATCGGTCTTTCGATGCAACCCCATCAGCACAGTCTGGACTCTTAATCTCGTAACTTACACCTGTACGAGCCTCACGGCCATTTATGTACTCGTTATCGTTGGACTCACGATCGATGCTGCCATGTTCATCTTACCGGCAATACTGATTGTCCGTTTGAACATGACGATAAAAAAGAAGCTTCAGAGCCTTGTTATGTTTGCTCTGGGTGGTGGGTAAGAGCCCTTTTCTATATCCCACTCGCTCAAAGTCGGCTACTCGCCGCTTTCACTAGTCACGTATTTTTATCGAACATCTACTAACTAGAATTCTCTTATATAGCGGTTGCATTATCGAGTCACTGAGATTTGGTCAACTAAAAGAAGCAAAGAAAAGCCATGACCCTACTTGTAAGTACAACTCAGCAAATCTACTTTCGGTGTATATCCCATAATATCAAAAGTCCCGAATATTAATCGCTTTGATTATATAGATAATGGTGGAAAGATAGTCATATTCCTATTTATCCAAGTCGTTCTAGGAATGCTGTGTTGCTGTGCTCCAGCGATAAAGGCTTTTGGAGCTAGAGTAGTTGGCTCGAGGTTTAAAGGGACGGATAGCATCGCATCGATCTCTGATAACAGAAGCCCTAATCTTGGCCATGAATCAGGCAAAACGAGATATACAGGGGACGATGGAGAAAGTGGCATATTTGGGGAGAATTCCTCACATTCACGCTGGGAACCCCGCACTGAGACCATAGAACTGGATACGCAGGGAGCGGGCTCATCGAGTAATCAAAATGATAAAGATGGGACAAAGACGGTTGTGGGGCGGATTATGGATCTCGAGGAAGTTTTGAAATTTGGCAATGATGGGACCGAGGAACGTTCGTTACCGGTCCCACAGGGCAACAAGGCCACTGATCGAGCGTGGAGTGATAGCAGCCAAACTTATGAGGAGTTTCATGCTAAGCCCATCGAATGGGGGAAGCAGCTATGAACCCATATCGGGCCTTATGAATTACGACTGGGATTTGCGTCTGTTGGATCTAGTAGCCCCGGTTCAGTCGACGAACTTTGAGGCACGGTCCTTTTTACTTGCTGTCATTTGGGCTGAAGCGCTTTGCCATTTGTCTCTGCCTAGTTACCTTACGGTCATAATATATGGAGTACTGAGGGATATATACATATGTGGATATTTGAAAAGTATTGAATCTTGAACTCTGGGAGACGGCTAGACTGAAACAAGGTTTTAGACATCGTTACAACATGGTTGAGGCGTACTCTCCCTTTAATTATAATTATTGCAATGGGTGTCTCAATGCGACAAATATTAAATGAGTTCCGGGATATTCGAGTTCTGCCTATCCAAGTTTTACAGTGACTTCTAGTTGTGTATGCCGATACGAAGCTAAACCAAGATGAATATATACTTATGTATATACATCAGGCAGGCCTATGTCAACCATAATTAAGAGTACGCCGCTTGTATTGATTGAATTCGAATGTATTTTAGAATATTCGCTCGAATATATATTCTCCAGAAGATCGTATAAAACCGATCGGGTATTTTCCTATAAACACCTTACGATGTCCTTTCTCTACCTTTCAAGATCCTTGGGCTCCACCATGGGTTTCTCATACGCTGGTCTGGAATGCTCGTAAGTAAGCAGATAAGCGGTATGGTCGTAGATGTTGTCGCAGGTAATGGGCCGGAATATATGATGGATGCAGATGTGTTGGCTGTGGTGTTTGCCGGTGGGCAAATCGGAGAAACGAGAGACATTTTGAGAAGCTCCAGTTCTGATGGGCCAGTCGAGTTAAACCTCCTGCCTGCTCTCACCAGCCTGGCCAGTTCCACACAACCTCACCGTCCTTACGCCCACGATCACTCCCATCGAAATCTCACCCTGATAGCTCGCGAGGCAGCGCTGCAATCCGTCAACAATGAACTTCAACGAGCTGAAAAACCAGGTCACCAACCTGACCCTCTACGATGTCAAAGCCGCCGTTCGCAAAGCCCAGAATGGTAAGGGGATAGCTTTATATGACACAAATGCCAAAAGCACACACCCACATACAACTCCCTCCTTTTTCGCGCCTACACTCGGATTTCGCGATACAACCCCGATCAAAGACTCTAGGAGAACATTTTTGGAACTGATGGCCTGTGCTCACGAATATAGTGGTGATGAACTTCACCGAAATGGAGTCAAAGGTATGTTCTCTCGATGCTCAATGCTTCGGTCTAATCGTGGCAATTTGTTTCGATGTGCTTACTGGAGGCATCACGATACGGAAATAGGTCCGAGAAGCCACCAACAACGAACCCTGGGGAGCTTCATCTACCCTTATGAATGAGATTGCCGCCGGTACCTTCAATTAGTATGTCCTTCGAAACTCCCCCAAAATGACACCGTATCCCCACACGAAGTTTTCGCTAACCCGTATCACAGCCAGCAATTGAACGAGATTATGCCCATGATTTACAAGCGATTTACCGAGAAAGCAGCAGAAGAGTGGAGGCAGATTTATAAGGTAGATGGGCACTTGTAGAGCATTGAAAGCTGCTGAGTCGCAGTCGGCTAATTGAGATTCGTCAAGGCCCTCCAATTATTAGAGTTCCTCGTTAAGAATGGCTCCGAACGGGTGGTCGACGATGCCCGACAGCATATTTCGACCGTTAAGATGCTTAAACAATTCCATTTCATAGACCAGAACGGCAAGGATCAAGGACTGAATGTACGGAACCGAGCTAAAGAGCTAGCCGAACTTCTTGCCGACGTCGACAAGATTCGCGCCGAACGGAAGAAGTCGAAGTCGAGTAGGGGCAAGTTCCAAGGTGTAGAAGGTAGTGGTGGCGGAAGCTTTGGCAGTATGAGTGGTGGCTACGGTGGGAGCAGTGGCGGATTTAGCGGCGGAAGTGGCGGCGGAAACCGTTATGGTGGATTCGGATCAGAGGACCTGGAGTACGGAGGGTACTCCGGCGGGGTCTACGGTGACGGTGGTGGTTTCAGCGGAGGTGCAACATCTACCTACGCGGACACGACAAGACGAGCAAATCAGTACGAGGAATACAACGAATTCGACGAGGGAGCTACCTCTCCGGTGTCTCCGCCACCGAAGAAACCATCACGACCGGAGCCTCCAAAGGCAGCCCCGAAGAAGGCTCCTGCTGTGGATTTGCTGTTCGGGGACGAACTAGGCGCTGCTCCGACTAGCTCGAAGAAATCAACCACGAACGACGATTTTGGTAATTTCAAAACCGGTAATGATGAAGATGAATTCGACGACTTTATTTCCGCCGCACCAGTCTCTCCACCTCCTTCGAATATGGCTAACCGAACCATCACACCAATCCCTGCTCTTACTTCTCTGCCTGCAACGAGCACTGCCACTTTTGTATCCCCGAAGCCAGTTTCCGCTTCTCAGAACCAAGGTATGCAAGACCTTGTTGGATTCAAGACAGCATCTCCAGCACCATCGCTCGGCTCGCAGGCAAGTTCAATCGCGAAACCAATGCAACCGATTCAACCGATGCAGCCTAGTGGATACCAGCCCGCCCAGCCAAACTACTTTACATCAGTCCCATCAATTACGTCTACGAGCTCCACCCCCATGTCTCCAACCCTAAGTAGTGGTGTAGGACGGACAAATACTGGAGCTACAACGCCAAACTCCGCCGCCGGAGCCAAGAAAGCTGGCGGCGATGCCTTTGGAAACATCTGGAACACTGTGAGCTTGGGAGCGGGTATCAAGAAACCCACTACGCCCACTACCCCACAGACTAGCATGGCAGCAATGCAGAAGGAGAAGGCGTCCGCCGGGATCTGGGGAACTACAGGAACATCCACTAATAACGGCAAGTCCGCAGGCAACAACAGCTCCTCGAGCGCTTTTGATCTGCTTGGTTAGGAGGGGCCGTAATCTATCGTTCAATTCATTTCACAATGTACTTATATGTTGATCCATTAGTTTTGTGGTTCCTACCTTGCGATGTGTTCTCATGATATGACTTTCCTTCCTTAGTGCGTTTCCCTCGTGTGAGCAGAGCATACGCCGGCTTTTTCTTCTTCTTCTCAACTTTGCGATAAAAAGATTTCTTTTTTAGTTTCTATGTTTATAATTTGAGGTATACGACAGTTCAAGATCTCATTGGGGTGAATTCTATTAAAAGAGACCAGCTCGTGACCGCAATATACGACAAAGGCAACAATCTAACAGAGCATAATATAGCCAGATAGTTATAATTAGCCCGGAATATTTCCTGGTGCTTGCGATGTGGAGGTCAGGTGGAATGTTCGCGAAAAAAGAGCCGCTTCGACGAAAATGTTTAAACCGCCAAAAATTTCTGCCGTGGAAGCGCATTCGAAAAATCCAACTTCCAAGACTTCAACCTAAACTTCAACTTCCGGTCCCCGGAAGACACCCTCGATTTTTGAAATTCCCGACACCGATTGGAGGCTAACACTAGTCAATTGCCAGCTCGATTGCTGCAGGTACCCTCACCCGAGCTTCCCGTCGGCCGTTCTTCCTTAAGCTTCCAGAAGTGCACAAAAGCAATCCCGTAGACAACCATTGTCTCCGTCCACCCCATCATAATAGATTGGTTATATTTGCTATCACTTAGGGCGACTGCAACAATGCCACCCCGCTTTCCCACATTCACTATCTCCTCCCTACTATCCGCCACTACCAAGTCACACACCTTCCGGACTATACGCTGCTTCAGCGTATCGGTAAACAGCATGGTTCACTCCAAGTGCTACTTTGACGTCGAATGGCAACCCACCAGGAATAATGATCGTGAGTGATTTTTTCATGTTCTCTCTCGAAGCCAAAGGATTCTGGAAAATTCAGTTGTAGAAATGGAACGCTGACCGACGGGGCAAATTGATGGAATGGGAAACAGCCGAACCGTGGGGCCGCATCAAGTTCAACCTCTACGACGAGACTCCCAAAACCTCTGAGAACTTTAGAGCTCTCTGCACTGGTGAGAAGGGTTTCGGATACAAGTCATCGCATTTCCACCGTATCATCGATAACTTTATGATTCAAGGCGGTGATTTCACTAACGGTAATGTAGGTCTTTCTTTTTTTTCCCTTTTACATATAATCACCAAATTAAAGCGGGTATATCAGGATGCTAATCGATCATGAAATTGAACACAGGGCACGGGTGGAAAGTCCATTTACGGCGACCGTTTCGATGACGAGAATTTCCACCACAAGCACCACCGCCCCGGTCTCCTCTCCATGGCCAATGCCGGCAAGAACACCAACGGCTCCCAGTTCTTCATCACCACTGTCCCGCTCTCATATCTTGATGGCAGGCATACCGTCTTCGGAGAGGTAGCTGATCAGGAAAGTATGGAGGTCGTTCAGAGGATTTCAAAGAAGGGAAAGCGACAAGATGGGAAGATCCTGGATGGAAAGTTCGTAATTGTTGACTGTGGAGAGCTATTGGAGGATGAAATTGCACCTGGTGACCGTAAAGAGCTACCGGAGGATGGAACTGCACCTGGTGACGCTCGGAAGACGGCCACCTAAGCCTAGATTTCCCCTTTTAAGGCGTTCTCACTATTGCGGATCTATGGCCTAAATCTGTTGGATTACTTACTACATAGGTAGATATCTGGCATAAATTGAATCCGGGATTATGTAAATATGTATTTTGACAGGCTTCATTTAGAGGTTCTGACGGTACTTACATCTTTGGCCTAACGTATAGATGGACCTTAAGCTTAGTCGTACGGGCATAAAGAAAGAAGAAAAAAAGAAAGAAGGAAAAAAAGCGAAGAAAGGAAGAAAGCCAGAAAATTGGATAAAAAATTGAATCTCCATTCTCTAAAGTTACAAATCATAATAGAATCTCACGTATCATTTGGCAATATACGATTGTTCGAGTGGTGGTGGTATAAAAATTGCGGGCGTCGGTGCGTAAGACCCTTCCGAGCTCCATACAAAACCCGTTTTTTTTTCTTTTGTCGCAAAACTTCGCCTGCTAAAAAACACAACCATCCCACTTCAATATCACCAACTTCAACTAGGCGTATCTCAACAGCATATTCATAAACTAGCATCTAGAATCCTAAAGGTCTGCATATAGCTTTCATTTTACTCCCATAGTATTCTAACAGGGTTTAGTAAGAAAATCGCCCTTCGATTGATTCATCAACATCCAGCACCTGTAGCCCCTCCACGCCACTATCAATAACCAATCAATTGATGCAAAACCATCTATACGCTACAACTTCGAGAGACCGATACAACGAATTAGGGGTAATCCCTTTATCAGCGACTATTGATGTCGCTCCAGTGCCCGAGATGCAGTTTCATCGCCACTCTACGGGCATCCCGCCCCCGCCTACAAGCCCGTTATAACCGCATTTTTTCGACTCCTTCCATCCGAACCCTCACTACGACCCTTCCGCTCAGTCGCGATAGGAAATCCAGGCTGAATTGGGAAGAGCACAAACAATCCAAACAAAGGGAGACCGAAAGCATAACTGCCGACCTCCTCGCTCGAATATCCCGACTCAAACCGAACCAACCACTCGTCATAAACGAAGACGAAGTGAAGTTTATGAAAAATGTGCGGAAGCACTATCAAGAAACGGAAGGGAAAGTGCCAAAGTTGAATTTCAAGGTTGATGCCCGACAGGGAGCGACCCTACAATTTCCGGAGGTCGATAAGAGACGTAAAGATCCGAATGTTTATGATTACTTGCGCGGTCGAGCTGAACATCAGATGGAGGGTGCCGTGGGAGATCTGGATAGACCTGTTTTGCTGGCTGGCCAGGCCAGGAATTCACAGCAGAGGGAGGGCAGCGACATGACTTCTCTTCAAAGAGAAGGGAAAATTGGGATCCTGAACACTGCTCCTCGCAAGATGATATACGAAAACCAGGGCTCCGAGTTTTCAGAACGAATGCCGAAGCCCAAAGGTATCATATTCGAAAATCAAGTTTCCACAAGTACGATGCGCAAACAACTCGAACTGGAATGGCGTAGAAAGGAGAGAGACCATGCTTCTGCGTTTAAGAACGGTGGAAACGTCGATCTGATCATGGAGAAGCTGATCGAGAATTACTCATGGCAGCTGGGTGAGGATGAGGACACCAATCCCGGAGATTTTGGCGGCGGGGCTGGGTATGATGAAGGGGTTGATATGGATCCTGAGACATATGCGTCGAGAAACTCGGATTTGACACCGGGTAGTTTGGTGGAGGTCAGGTCAGTTCACTGAGCATCCCTTTGTTCTGATATCTACGTAATATACTGATTTGACTTGCAACCCCTAGCTACACTGACCAATCGGTCCCCTTCCTCACCGTCTACCTCAAAAGCAAGTCGGGAAACTACTCGCGCGAAGCATTCGTGCTAACCTCGCAAGGCTCTCTTCAACTTGCAAAGGCGGATATGAGCCGCTTCATCCTACCAGACTACATACCAGTCGAACTGATCAATGTACTCCTAACATCTATTCAACAAACGGGAAGGCTCGACCCGGAGGCCGTGCAAGCCATTACAAAGCACGTCCGCGAGTTCAGTGCAAAAGTTCACCTTCTATACCCGACATATAGCACTAGGGTAGATCGTTTATATGATGAATTAGTTAAAAATAACGAAGGCGATGAGACTTTGAAATCGAGAACCATTAGCACGACCGAAGTTGCTAAGAGGCTTACAGAGAAAACAGAACCCTCACCTCAAGATAGATACGCCGCGCACCTGGCATTACTCGCCCGGAGAGATCTATTCGCGGTGATGGAGAGCTGGGAGGAGGAGCCTCTGTGGGAGGTTAAAAGTGAGGAGAGCGTTCAGAGGACAAAGAATATTGAGGCGCTAATCAGGCAAAGCATCGAGGACAGAGATTCGAAAGGGGGAAAGATGATACAAGGATTTGTGGAGAAGGCGAAAAAAGTCATTGATTTTGGAAGGAAAGCTAGAAAAGAAGGGAAGGGAGTTGACGAGATGGAAGAGAAGCTTGATGTCGAATGGAACGATGAGGAGCTCGAGCTTTTGAAAGCATTGGAGGGGGCAATGGAGTACAGACGCGGCCAGACTACGACGTTAAAGGCACTTTATCCGCATATACTAGGTTTGCTAGACAGGTATGGTAACGACCTGTTGCTGGATGAGCAGAGACTGTTTGACTTCCTGGGGGAAGTGGGTGTTTGTTCACCTTGGGAGGATTCGGTGCTGAGGGAGCCGGAGTTGGGCTTACCAGGCCATCGGGCTAACGTGGAAACCGAAGACGACGGGAAGCTGTATGAAGCTATCGAGAAAGAGGAAGGATCGGTGGAAAAGTTGGGACTGACGGATATGATGGAAGGCCTACGGCATGATTGGGCGGATATGCCAGTATACTGCATCGACGATGCAGGTACCAAGGACATCGACGACGGTGTCTCGCTGGAAGAGATCAAAGACTCAAAAGACGTGTGGTTACACATACATGTTGCCAATCCGACGGCGTTCATACCGATGGATCATTGGATCGGAAGGATTGCATCTAAAAGGACGCAGACTTTTTATGCGCCGGCAAGGAACTATCCTATGATTCCGCTGAGGCTTTCGGTCGAAAAGCTAGGACTGGCGCCGGATCGGTCGGCTATGACCTTCAGTGTGCGACTTGACGGCGAAACTGGCGAGCTGAAGGACAAGAAGATCCAGGCGTCGACGGTCAGGAATGTGAAGAGAGTTTCGTATGCTTACGTGAACAAGCTGGTTGGCGCGAAAACTGTTGAGAGCGTGGTATTATCGAATAAGCCGCTCCCGGAGAAGGAGGAAGAGCCCGAACCAGATCTTAACGAACAAGATCGCAAGAGCTTAACAAAATTCTACAGGCTAGGATGGGAATTATTCCAACAGCGCGTTAAAAAGGGGTGTACTGAGGTGGCGAAACAAACTAGCATCGATATCAGGGTTGATAACGGACACGGAAACGAAATTCACCCGGGGCTCTCTATAAAACCAGTCCTGGACGTTTACGAACCCACAATCACAATGAGGTTTGAGGAGATGACTAGGTCAAAGGAATCATTTACTTCCGCAGGCGCAGTCAGGGAGGCTATGACTGTAGCTGGAGAAGCGGCGGCGATATGGAGTCATGAGAGAGGGATGATGCAGATGTACCGTCAGCATGCGTTTAAATGGCAAACTGAAGATGAGGAGAAGAAGTGGACTTCTTTGCTGAACAAGTCGAAGGATAAAGATGGGATTGTCCCCATTGATTTCTGGAAACTCTACTTCCCGGTTGGTGGGTCTACATTGACCCCGAAAATGGCGAGGCATACGGCGCTCGGGTTGAACGGGTATATCAAGGTTACCAGCCCGCTACGACGGTATGCAGACTTTGTGAGCCATCATATTATCCAGCGGCAGTTATTGGCAGAACATGAGGGGTTCAAGGGGGACAGAGAGGAGATGAAGAAGCCGATGTTCACGGAGGAAGAAGTCGAGAGCTTTTGCAAGAGGATCAGGCAGCGGGAGAAGATGATTAGCAGTGCTGACAAGGCGCTGATCAGACTTTGGGGTATCAGACTCCTAAAGCAGCTATGGGAGAAACAAGACCCCAGGTTACCCGCAGAACTCGAAGTGGAGATCATCAGCGTCGCTCAACATCCTGCGCCTGCCTCCGGGGAGATCAAGGGGCTCGGGCTCTCTGGTGCCAGAGTCTACATGCCGTCGAATATCACAAAGCAGGTGAAATACGGCGACATTGTGAAAGCTAGACCAGTACCGTGGCACTGGTCTGCGAGTTCGAACAATTCGCAAATTGTAGCGATGGAGTATACAGATTATGTCAAGACGATGGTGCAGACTCAGAAAGAGTTTTATGCGAGGATCGGGGAAGGGGTTAGATGGGAACGGCTTGGTATGTCGACTGAAACAGATTAGTATTGTAGGATAATTGTACATACGCTTTTGTAGATATAATCTGTTTGGGATCCCTGTATATACATATTTTGATAGACGATGTGTATAAGTAGATATGAACATATACCCCCTCGCTTTTTCCTTGTCATGATCCGAGCATACGGATCCACTGATTTCGAAGCTATAGCGCTACCGACACACCGCACATACCTTGCAAATGATACCATCAAAATCCGCGGGACTATAGGCCAGACCGTCGGGCAATATTAACCGGGCACACCAGATTGGGCACGCAGTCCTGCGCGAGGTTTCCTGCATGCATGTCTTTGAAGTAGCGAAGAAAAAAGGCCCCGCTGACTAGGTAGCTACTTTTCACTCGACCTACCCTCACCAGAGCTCCAGCGATTAGAAAAGAAAATTCTAAAATAAAGTTATAATGAAGGATCAGGGCAAACTAAAAAAGTGGATTACCTAATTGCCGCCTGTTGGAACGTTTGATATCGCAGTTCCGGACGGGGTGGACTTGGGCTGTCTATCGATAAAGGTGGTGTCGACGGAAACTATATAAAGCAGCGAAAGATATCATCAATTGACTGTTATTTTGGATCAGCAGATAATTATTATAATATCTTTCTTGTCTTTTATCATCAATCCTCAGAAGTTGTCAAAAGATTTGTGGTATTTTGTGCGTTGCCATTTCCCCATACTATACCAATATAAAACACCGTCTCTGAGAATGAGCAAGTTCATCCTCCAGCCATCCGCCGTCACCGGCAACCCCGCCAAATACGCCGCGGACACGAACCTCGTCCACGCCGACGAGTTTCTGAACGAAGTCAACGACGTCGCTCCTCCAATTCACGTCTCCACGACTTTCCGCTACCCGAACGATCCTTCAAAGCTTATCGCTGCTAAGGACTTTCCCGTATGTCTCATCTTCGCGAACAGCTACGTATCCCATTGGGCGATGATGAACTGACAACCTTTTTGCGTAGATCGAAGATTCGGACTCCCACGTCTATTCCCGCCTCTCCTCTCCTTCCACCGCCCGTCTAGAGGCCCTTCTCTCTTCCCATCTCAATGGCTATGCTCTCGTCTACTCCTCCGGCCTCGCTGCATTCCACGCTGCATTGGTGCACCTGAACCCTCGCCAGCTCTCCGGCAGCCTCTTCTACCACGGCTGCCATGGCGTCGCAGACATCCACAGCCGTCTCACAGGGATGAAACAAATCCCGTTGGACTGTCCCGTCGAAGATCTCCAACCCGGTGACGTTGTCCACCTCGAAACACCGCTGAACCCGCTGGGCACGGCGTTCGACATCAAACACTACGCCGACCGGGCACACTCCCGCGGCGCGATACTGATGGTGGACGCCACCTTCGCCCCGCCCCCTCTGCAGGACCCGTTTGAGTTCGGAGCGGACATTGTGATGCATTCAGCATCCAAGTACATCGGCGGGCATTCTGACATGCTGGCCGGCGTGTTGGTCACGAGGGATCTCAAGACGAGGTGGAAGTTGTGGGAGGAGAGGTTGTATCTCGGTGGTGTTATGGGGAATTTGGAGGCGTGGTTGGGGACCAGGAGTGCTAGGACCCTGGGGTTGAGGGTTTCTAGACAGAGTGAGAATGCGACGAGGTTGGTGGCATGGTTAAGTGAGGAGCTTGGAAAGGAAGGGAGCGTGGTGGGGAAAGTTGTGAGTGAGGTTACGCATGCGAGTTTGCAGAAGGAGGAGTGGGTGGGCAGGCAGATGAAGGGAGGGTTCGGACCAGTTTTTGCGATTGAGGTAAATCACCACCCCCTCTTGATATTCACCTACCTGTCATGGTTTTTCAGTGAGTTGTGCTAACTATTCTGATAGATGAAATCGGAAATCCTGGCGAAGACACTGCCATCCCACCTCGAACTATTCGCCCACGCAACCTCACTCGGTGGCGTAGAGTCACTGATCGAGTGGCGGGCGATGAGCGACGAACACTGCTCTATGGGTCTACTGCGCATCAGCGTCGGTGTCGAGAACTGGGAGGATTTGAAGAATGATCTCTCACAAGCGTTCGAAAAACTGGCAAAGGGGGAACAAGTTGTGATTAATGGGAAGCAGTGATGGACTACACGAGATAGAGTATAATGGATCTGGAAATTCAAGTCTTTTCTTTCCTCCTTGGAGGCTGTCGAGGCAAGGTATCCACCAGTAGGCGTGATGGAGTGATATAGAAAAGCCTTTAACACTGTATCTCGCCCCGATCTCTCTTTACTCACCAAGTACCCATCCTCGCGAACGGTGAAGTATGACCCTTTACCTCCATCGGGCGTGAGGTTTCAGAATTTCCATTCATCAAGACGTTCGAATAACTTGGAACGGTAAAAGAATTAAAAAAGAAAGAAAAAGGCAAGATTAAAACCCCATCCATCACCAGTAAACCCAGTCAGCTGCGGGTTGAAAGTTTTTGGATTATAACGTATCAGGGTTCGATTATTCGAATCCGCAGAAATGCAGAACAAGCCTCTAAGGACCGCCGACCTAAAAGATCCATAGGTTATGCAAAATGCCTTTGAGCGTTTGTAGGCTGGTAGTATTATGGCTTGTACATCCACATAAATACACACCCATGAAATCTGTTAATACACTCGCTTGGATTAAAAGGATTCAAATACATGTAAAGTAGTTGCCATCTATCTACTAAGGGAATTAAGAAAAAAAACGAATATATAAAGAAAAGAGCGCCAACCAGGATGGGAGAGATAGGTACTTTAAATAGGCAGGAACGTCGGTGGGAACACAAATACGAATACTCCAGGGGGATAAACGGACAAAGAAGAAAAAGACAGCGAGCTGTAGTAAAACACAATTGGATGGGTAGTAAGATAAATGAAAGTTTCCGGTTTTCCATGAACCCGCTATATCAGCAATACCTAGATAACCTCACCGATCAAAAACTGAGAAAAATAGAAGGGGGGAATCGAGCAGTCATCGAGAGTTCTCTTTCTCGATCCCTGGATGCTCCGTGCTTGCGCTTGTAATAATGATAAGAAAAAAGTGTTACTCCGCTAATAAAACTGTGACAAATTCCAGAGAATAATGATTGATTACTTGCTGTGCTGAAAGGAGAGAGACAAGAAAAAAGGAATAAAAGTCCAGTTAATGAAGGCCGGGTATGTCGAAAGAAACTCCACGATCTTTTGGAAACCGTTTGGCATAGAAAATATCACCCGCACAATGTTACTCATTCATAGCATGCACTGGGCACTGGCTGTCTGTTCGACGGTTGAACCAGTCCGTGATGCATTTCTATCTTAATAGTTAGCATAAGCCCAATCTAAACAAGTAGGGAGATTTTTTTTCGTACTTTGTGATACCGGCAAAAACACTCTAAGCGGGCAATAATGTCACCGGCCTCAAACTCTTCGAAACAAATAACACACTCGGCTTTCTGTCCGTCCGCCTCGGCATCATTTCCAAGAGCAAATGTATCTTTCTCTGTGGCCGTATAAACTACCATTCTGCCGCTCCCGCCGGCACGGTTCGAGATAGTGCTTCGTCTGCTTCGTTCGTGGCGAGGAGGTTGCGTGTACGTTGGATCTTGGTTAAATGGCGAGCTGGAGAGGGCGTGGGCCGGTTGGGAAGACATCATAGCGTTGGCAAGACTGGAAGGATTAGATGGCGTTCCAGAGGTTGACCTTGCACGGGAGACATCCTGGCCGCCCACAGCGTTCTCGATGCATTGCTGAATGTGAGCTTCCCGAGCACTTTCGTCTTTTGTCACTGGGTTAGGTGGCGGGAGAACGGTCATGCATATCGGGCAGTAATCCTATTCCTCTTTGTCAGTCTCTGTAGACAGAATTTTCCGAGATGAGGGGAACATACCGTTTCCTTCAATCTCGGTTGTGGCTGGGGAGGTGCAGAATGCGTCTGCTGCTCCCGCGAGCTGCTCGACATGAATTGGCTGGCAATGGGCAGATTCTGCGTGTGATCAGGCATGCTGAAGGCTGGTGTCGGCTGCTGTGAGGTATCTAATAACCCTCGTATGGGTTGATTAACGGGCGGGTACTGGTTGTAATTATGAGACGAAGATATTGATCTCTGATGGTGGTGGTGATGATGGTGATGGTGATGACTTGGCGGTTGAGGCGATGGGTAGAATTGAGCAGGTGTGAATGTGAATGTTTGATGTCCGGGATGAGGATAAGAGGGAGTGGGATGCTGGAGAGGAGGAGGTTGATGTACCGGGTGTGAGTGATACGGTGGATGGTGCTGTCCTGGGAAGAAGTCGTGGGGATGGCCTCTCGAGCCAAGGGAGTGAGCCTGCTGTAGGCCCTGATGGTGGTACACAGCACCTGGGAAGCCGCCTGTGACGGTAGGGATGGCACCATGGCCCTGTAGAATCATCAGCATGCGGTGTATTCCAATCTGGCTTCAAAGTGTGCCTTACTTGTATGAATGGGTTTGCACTGGAGACCGTTCTCCGCCGGGGGGTGCTCGGGATCCCTCCGTAGCCTACACCCTGCGGTGGAACATAGTTATTCCCATTCCCACCAGCCGATGGGCCTGCATCCTGCCAAAACCTTCCTGCACCTCCAGAGGGTGACTGAATCGACTGCCTCCTATTCTGGCCTATCCTCCCAGAAGACGGGTTCTCGCCGGCCAGACAGTTATTGCAGATCCTGACCTCCACACCCTCATCACCATCCTCATATTGTCGGCTACCGCCAGCACCAATGTAGGACTGGGCGAGCTCTGCATCGATGGAGTTTGGAGGGTAGACGACGTAGGACTTGGGAATTACGATTCGGTGGGGGGAGCAAGGTGCGCATACGACGCGGCCGCATTTACTAGAGAGAGTTTGCGAGTTAGCCAGAATGCTTGCAGTGCAAAGGTGGTGTGGGGAAGCCAAAAAAAAACAAGGTGCTGATGATTACCGGCAATGGTGCTTCCTATAGAAGAATGAGAACCCTGATCCACAGATAGGGCAACTGTTGGCTTCAGAGTCCGGCTGCCACGGTGGGACCTCCGGTGATAAAGGAGCCTGCTGGATCCGTTGGTTCCTTGACGATGTCCGTCGAGGGTCAGCGGGTAGCGGGGTTGCATATGGGAAGGAGTAATGCGAGCCGGTCTGGTGAGGTTGGAAAGGGACCGGCGGAGAATGCTGAGGAATTTGAAGGTTGGTGAGTTCGGAGTGGTTGGACTGTTGACTGGAACTCGAAGGAATACGGGGTAGTTGCGAAGGCCTCTGCTGAAGATGGACCGGCGTAGGGACCGTATCAGCACCGACGGGCTGCCGATTCTCCTGTTCGGGACTATCCATCTGGTCGGCTTCGAGCATGAAGGCAGCCTCGTTCGAGTCGAGCGTGGGGACTCCGTCGTCGAGAATCGAGGAAGAGGAGGAGGAGGATCTAGGGGAGGCAGGAGACGCGGATGCCCTATCAGAGAGAGGCTGACCATTCTCGACAACGTATGGATCCTGGACAGGAGTTTGCACTATCTGCGATGGATTCTCCATAACGATATCGGCTGCAGCCTGTGGGAAGGCAGCATCCTCGGGGAGGGTGCTCGGTGGAGTCGGCTGTTGTTGCTGGTGCTGGTGAATCGACTGGGATGGATTGGAGGGGCCAGTGGTGGCGGCGGCAGGAGAATCAGCCTGGTCCGGTACAGGGTTACTCAGTAGCGGCGCCATGGCAGATGTGGGTTGCTTGGTGGGAGCACCGCGCTGCGACGGAGAGGACGGCGGGGTCGGCCCATTTGCAGGTCTGCCAGTCCTACCACCGCTCAGGGCGGTCTTGGTGATGTTATCCGGGTGGGAGGAAGCGATAGTGGTGATGGTGTTCGAGGACGAGGTCGCTACGGAGTCGTGGATGTACTGGAGCTGCTGCTGGGCTGGGGATTCTGTCGTAGCCATCTCACACGGACATGTTCTATCAGAATTCGAATTCTACGATGCCTGGACTCTTTCTATGCGATGTATCCCTCGGCGATACACCAACAGGGTGTTGAATATCCAGATGTAGAGTTTTGAAGTTGAAGTTGAAGTCGATGGGTTTGATTTCGAGGGAGAGAGAGAGGGATACTATGATATATTCGATTCCTCTTATCAACCGCCCGGATTATGTTCTTCCTCCCTTGCAGGAGTTTTCTCCTAATCGATATGCTCACGCGGGCAGGGCACCCAAACTAACCAGATCCGAAACAAAAAAAACCCCTCTCCAAACGGCATCCGATGTACACATGTATTTTTTTATATTAATTCCTCAGAGACGAGGAATGCAGTATTTAATCATCAGTCTGCCTTACTTAAATTGCAATGGCGGTGGCTGGAGATAATTATATCTCGATGTTTGGATTATATAAGACTACCACGTTTCAACACAATTTTAGATCTCGAAGTTTCGATCGCGCGATATCGACATTTCCCCTCTGGAAGGTGTCCAGCCAAATACCTTATCGAGTGCGAAAGAAATGGCGTTCAAGCATATCTCATACTGTGCGATCTGACTAAGAAAATTTTGTGAGCTAAGCCGATTTCAATCCGTATCACTAATCCCGATTTCATCCACACAGAGCGTTGGAATGTTATGAAGGTTGATATCCCGCCGAATCCTACTTCAGGTGCGCTTGTATACCCTTGTGTTATGTGGGCTGCTTACATAATTAACAGAGCATATCCATGCAATATATTCCGATACTATTCCTTCTTTTGTTCAATTTAAAAAAATATATATATGACATCGCACCAACAAAAGCGTTAAAAATCAATGGATATGGCAACCATGCTCACGGTCAGATTCGAAGTAGATTATCTCGATGAATACCTACAGAAAAAGGCCAGTCGTTTATATAAAATGCGAATAAGTGATTGTTTGATTGTCAAACTCACCATAGCTACTTCGGTACTTTTATTCCGAAGCGGTATGGTTGCCATTCCTTCCGTGCACGTGCACAACGGTCGTATAAAACATAACCCCAACTGGCAGGATAACCAACATGTACATATGTTCTCTTGCTCCGCCCTGTGGGATCCAAATGGGCTATTTTATATTGTATTTTAAACTTTGTGATTCTGCTGAATCCCGCGGGTGGCCCACTATTGACTATAGTACGATTCCTTCACAGCCTCGTGAGTTTGAAAGAGTATGTCAGCATCAATGGAGCGAGAGAAGGGGTAGAAAGTTAACATATAGTAAGAGGAGATATTTCAAATCTATTGTTCTAGGATCTATACTGGATAGGGATCAGGGTGGGGGGTTGAGGATATGAAGGTGCGCTAGTGGCTGCAGCGAATGGCCTGCAGGCCTAGTTTTCAGGGACAACGTCTTAGAAGTTGGAATAAGATAAAGAATGGCAACGCTTGTGGGCAATAGACGCCTATGATTGAGGTCTGTGCAGTGTTGTTTTTGTTACATTTTTTTTGCTGGCATCTTGCTGGCGTAGGAAGGCATGATGGATATATGTATCCAAGCTATATTGATACAGCTATAAACTGTGGTGACGATACTGAATATGACGAAAACTCGTTCTGATTGGCGCCCTACGAACTATTTATATTAAAAAAACAATATGAAAACATGTTAACATATATTTGAGTCAAGAAGTTCGAGTTCACGTGAAAATCTGTGATGTCATTTGCATCCTCTACGTTTTCCGACAAGATCTACTACCCGAATATTCTGGTTCCGAGCATATCCATGGAATGTTTCCCCAAGTTTCTGAATGGAACTCCAGGTAGCTCTTAGCTATGACCTCTGGCCGCTCGGACCCATGAATACTTCCAAAGATGCTCCATTCACGATCACTCATTAATTACCGAAAGAAGAACAATTGAACACCGAGATCGATCTTCTGGGTGCTGTAAGCCTTTTCTGAAATATAAACCGCTAGAGAGAATCGAAAAACGCGAAACCAACCGATCTTCATGATGAACGCTCATATATCTAGATGCTTACTGGTGTATATATACCACCAACTTCAAACTATAGCTTATGTTAAGTGGAAGCATAAACCAAATTCTAGCTAGAGCGGGTTTAAATCAACGTTTGCGATCAAACCGAGCTTGAAGTTTAGACTTTAAATTTGGTTGAGACTTTGAGAACAGGGACTTCAGGCACGTTGTGATTAGATAATTTAGTAGATGAGGCTTCGCTATTGATGTGAGTTGCCATATAGAGATCTTGAGATGTACATAATGCTGTGCTGGGCAGACGCCGTATCATATATAGTCATAGATTCTGATAACTCTGGGACTCAGACACTCATTAGATATCGATATATTACGGTTTATTTCGAAATTGCCGCTAAAGTAAATCTGGGTGCAAAGTAGATCACAGAAATAAAATATCCTGGAGCTCGTTAGTGTGTGTGGCATCTTGCTTAGTAACATTTTTTGTAACCCGGGGTCGAGTTTCTAACCAGTACACGAACACCATGAATATAGACTTTTCCGCAAGACCGGCAATATGGTTGACGTGAAGAAGAAGATTGAAAATATTATTGGATATGACTTCAAAAACAATAATCTCCTCGTTGAGGCTTTGGAGTCCAGAGGTCATGCCCGGGTAGTTTCTCATAAACAAGATGGCAACCCACGGCTGGCGCTACTCGGAGATGCAGTGCTAGGGTTGGTACAATTTGATCAGTAGTATCCGAAAAAAGAGTCTACAGGTATGCAGTACTTTATATTTGTATTGAGTTTTTGATCAAAGCCCGCTAATGTGAAACCAGCATTCAGGAACCGGTGATTACCTACTTAAAGCTCACGTAACCAATGTAAGACTACAAGAATGCGCAGAACAGCTCGGGATCACAGATGAGATTCTGTTAAATACCGCCCAAGCATCATAGTCACGGGTTCCCAAAAGGACTTCGGCTTCGACGATAGAAGCTTTGCTGGGAGCTATGTGGGTAGATTCCGGCAAGGATCTTGAACAAGTCCGGAAAGTTGCGTGTAAAATGGGTATCCTGGAAGAGAAATACATTGCATATTTATCCAACGAAAATTTATTTATATATTGACTTGGGTGGATTCGATTTGCAATTGCAGGTACCGCTGGGTGCGATATTTTACCTTGATTATGGAAACATGCCGAATGATAGGCCATTTTACGGACTTTGGCCCGGGTTTATTGAACGAAATACGAAGTATCTGGTGTGCTTTCGCTTTCCTTGAAAACGACCTTTTGGTTAAGCTTAACCCGCAGAGGCAAACCTGCATCCCAGTCGCTACCTACCTGAGATACGTATTTCCGCAAAATACAAAGGATGTAGGTAAAGCCTTTGGCAATTATCGCCGAATAAGCTATAAGTTTATATATAGCTCTACCTTGGGGTGCAGCTATCAAGGAACTACGCTAGTTGACAGTCATCCGACTAGGAGAGAAAAAAAAAAAAAGAAAGAAAGAAAAATGCAACCTCGTCATTTGCACTTTGCGATAATGCGCCAACTGCATTTGCAAAGCGTAAGTTTCCCCAAAGGACACAGAATATACCTCGACATCGTGTGTGTGTGTCTACCAAAATAACTTTAAATTTCAGAATGATAAAACTAGAAATCTTTCCTCGATGGGTTAGCCGTTGCCAGAGAAATAAGTAGAATATTGTGAGGAAAGAAGTACTGGAATGCAGAGGAGAGTCCTGTGATAACGTCAGTGGGCACTCACTGATCAATTTTGTTCGTTGTGAATATTCTATTTATAACAAGCGAAAAAAAGGCTTGCAGCTCAACTTCCATGTTTCTCTCTTCCTATTTCTCGTTCAAGTGGACATGGGTCTCGGGCCATCTTGTTGTTCCAGATGTAACGATAGCCTCGATCATGACAGGGCCTTCTTCTTCTTCTTTTTTGCGTTTATTTCCTTCGCGAACACCCGATATCAAAAAAATAAAAAACTGGAGTATTCACAAAGGTTAAATTTTGACATGCAAAGGGATTTCGGTTCCATGGTACGATCGATGGTAGTGAGATTTGGGGGCCGCATCAGCGCGGCTCTCTAGAAAGTAAAAAGTCGAAGGGTGGATCCGTGAAGCCAGGAAACTGGCTGAAACGGGGAAGGATAGATGTTCCTGATAGCGACGGGCATAGCCACTCTTCGCCCTCTCTTGCATACATGCAATTCAAGATTACCTGCAAACTCCGCGCGCGATTGCAACCCCAACGATACGCTTCTGTTAATCTCCTTTTTCCTTCTTCGTTTCTTCTTGATTTTTCCTTTCTGTCTCTCTCTTTCTTAGACAAAAAATTATTTTCATTCTGTAATTTCCAATTTATTGCGCTAAATTTACTTGGGGTTTTGTTTGTTGTTCTGAGAAGGCGGATGCAGATGCCCGGGTTTCTCTTTTGATTGTTCATTCGTCATTCGAGATAATAAGAATATACCCACCCGGACAACAGCTAAGAGTCGCGGAATCGAATCGGACAGTTTATTCGGATTTCGGCAGCATTGGAAAGGGAAAGGGAAGGGGAAGGGAAGGGAAAAGGGAAGGGAGCATCCAAAGAGCCAGCTCGCTTACCCTGAATTGACTTCTTGGCTGGGCAATCCGACTCCTTCGCGAATTCGCATCATCATCATCTTCATCTTCATCTTCATCATCGTGTAAGTCAGCATCTTCGTCTTCACAACCATCACATCAGCACACCTATGTATATTTGCCTATCCCGATCGTAATCTCTGCCGCTGCCCCCCATTGGCTTCCCGTGTGGAATCCAGACATCAGAAGACCTTTGTCACGCCGGATTTCAGCCGAGTTTCAGTTGTGCTTTCGAAGGCCCCACCACGCTGCATCGCCATCGACTCTTTTTTCTTTTTCTTTTTCTTTTCTCAGTCTGTTTCGATCGCTCTGGACATTGAAAGAACATCGGCGACAGAAAAAGCGAAGAAGAGAAAAGAGGAGACGAAGAGAAAGAGTGCCAATTGCTTATTGCTTAGTGACGAGTGTTCCTGGACGGTTCCTGGATGGTTTCTGGACGGTTTGCATACCAGCCGGACAACGGTCACAATTGCAATTGACAAGCGCATTGCGGGCACACGAGCAATGCGCAAAGGAGTTCTCTTCCAATTGCAACAATACCACTAGGTATACTGCTACTGCTACACCACCCCGTCGATTCTATTTAATCAATCAAATCAGTTGATTGATTGATTGATTGAATTTTATCCTTCCTTTAGAGGTCGCCGGGATTCCTCTCTGCTATTTTTGTGCGCTTCTCATCAGTCATCTGAGATATAAATATATATACCTAGGTATATATATCAATACCACCGTCCGGATTCATTTATAAATTTCTACTATGCCCAGCCAGTCTCGTCAAAACACGAGCGAATGCCTGCAAGTTAAGCCATCGGCCTGTCGCTAACTAACTTCACCCTGGTTGCTTCCCAGTTGCCTCTGTCTTGGGTTCCATTCGATATAACAACTTTCCAACCACCCGCAAATTTCCCTCTTCACCGTATCTTCCTTTCAATCCTCACGGCCTCGTAGAATCAACCTCCCCTTTCGCCTCTATCGATCTATAACCGCCCAAGTCCCGGATATACGTTTTCTGGACCCCTAACCGTTACGTCAGACGAGGCGGCGGCCGACCACAGACCAACCCTGGGAACTTGTTTGTTCGACACCCTTCCAGAACGAAACACATCCGTCTCGACAGAGCGGGACGACTTGTTCCAAGACCGCTACGAGTGAGCGGAATTGATATCAAGCGATGATAAGGCACTCATAGTTTTCTTTCCAAAATGCCAGTCGCAGTTGCTTGATTGATCGATTCCGTCTCGTCTCGTCTCGTTTTTTCTGTTCGTTTTCGAGCTTTTCTTTCTTTCTTTCTTTCTTTCTTTTTTTTTTGGGAGTAACGCCATCTGTTCTGTCCGTCGACCGTCCTAAATATCTCGTATATACCTCTATCGCCGGCGGAAGGAACAACCTTTTGCCACCACACATATACATACTCCGATATGAAGCGACGGCGGATTGAAATGTCGAAATTTACACCCATGGGCCTTGCGACGGTGTACATGCTGTTATTTGCCGGTTGGGCAGGCGTATCAACTGCGGTACAAGTCCCATTCCAGGATTGTCTCCGAAGCACCTCAGGCGCCACACACTTCAAACCTTTTAGCGTTGATGCGAAGTTTGGGGATGATGCGGATGGCTATGCACTGAGGATTGAGGTTCACGGAAACTTGACAGGACCGGGCCAGATTATTCGGAATTTTGACGAACGGCAAAATGCTCTGAGTAGGTTATTCCTGCAGATGCTTTCCACATGAATGTTTTACTAAGATAGCTAATTGTTGGATATAGCGACGCTGCGTCAAAAGATCAACGTCCTTTCGTATACCCCCGTTGTCGAAAATGTCGCCTTCTGCGAATCTCTCACCGAGGGAACAACTTGCGATATACTCCCCAAACCTGATGCGTAAGCCTTCTATCACTTCCATTCTACCTACGTTTCTTGGACTATTTCGTACTAACATTAATGTTGGTATAGCGGCGACGATTTTGAACAACTGCCTGGGTTTGTTACAACTCGGAACCTCTCCAGCTCATACGCCTTTAGCACCTTCATAAACTCATATCGTATTATCCCTGCCGACAACGAAAGGATTAATATCGGGTGTATCCAAGCAACCATTACCCCGAAGCTCGGAAGCACCATCTCTAACTTGTTAACATTTATCCCTCTCGGCATCGTCGTCATGACCGGTATCGCCACGATAGTCGCTGCAATCTTTAATCCATGGAACGGAACCAAGGATGTCTTCCAATGGAGCAGTAATTACCGAAGGGACGTGGACATGTTAAGACTGGTTACACCTGGGTTCGCGGACTGTCTGCAGTATCTACAATTTATCGTTCTCACTGGGGCCCTTTCGTTGAATTATCCCGGATTCTATCAACCTGTGGTGGCGAATGCGGCGTGGTCGCTCTTGATGTTCAATTTCTCAGTAGTGAGTGATGAGTCGACGCAGAACCCAGTGGACAACATTTACTTTACGAGTCATAAACACGGCCTAGGGCGATTAACGGAGTTAGTTGGGCAGGGTGATCCGTCGGATGCATGGGCTGGCTTTATGGTCGTCTTCTCTGGGATTATCGGGGCCACAGTTTTCATTGTGGTGCTTATCGCCGTAACCAGGTGGGTTATGAAGCGGATCAAGTTGCATGAGAGTGGTGACCTGCGGGCTAAGAATCTCCCTTTTCTGGGAGGACTTTTGATTCGGGTTGTATACAACTACCTTTTACTACCAATCTTATCCTTCAGTGCTTACCAGCTTATTATAGCTGGGAGCAGTCCTTTGGGTGTGGATGTCATCGCTGGTTTGGTATTTGCCGTGGTGGTTGCGGTGGCTGCGTTCTTGGTCAGTAGGATCAGTACTTATAAGCCTAGGTCTCCGCTCTTTGACGACCTTCCGACATTACTCTTCTACGGGCCGCTCTACAACACTTATGACGAAGCGGCGACCTTGTTCTGTATTGTTTATTTGGGGATTAGTCTTGTTCGAGGCGCATGTTTCGGTTTCCTCCAACCGTCCGGAATTGCGCAGTTAACGTTACTGGCTAGCTGTGAAATAATTCATATACTAACCCTCAATGCCTTCCGACCTTTCTCCCCGAAGACCTCGATGAACATCTATCACAGCTGTTTCAGCGTTAGCCGATTGATCTCTGTTCTATTTCAGGTGGCATTTGTGCCTAGCCTCGAGGTTGATGACTCAGTGAGGGGGTGGATTGGGTATGTGATTTTACTTTTGCACGGGGTGGTTTTGGTGTTTGGGTTTTTCATGAATGCTCTACAGACTCTCGCGGAAGTTGCGGCGAGAATCGCGGGCGCCGGAGAAGGAAGGGACGGCGCCCAGAGAGGCGGGCTGTCAAAGGTATCTACTAAAAAATCCTTGTTCTTATTCTGTCGGGGTATTAATTGCTGGTACTAGGTCTTTGGCTCAAGACAGCTTGCGAGACGGTCAAATCGTCCCGATGGACCGAGTCCTGAACTTACCAACTATCCAGGAGGCGGCTCGAATATGAACGAAGAGAGGAAGGCGAGCTTGATGACCGGATCTCGCCACGGAGGATCGATCTCCGGCAGCTCGGCCATTCTGCTCGGTCAAGGCAATATAGTTCCAAACGCGGCGTATGTGCAGACACCTAGCACAGAGTATGCGACACCGATTCAAGAAACGTCTTCTATGGGGAGAGGCCACCATCATACAAATAGCGGTAGCACGACTTTTGGACCAGCGACACCGCGCCACATTAGCGGGCAATCGTACTTTGAAGGCTCAAATTCCCAGTCAGCGATGCAGAGTGTGAATGGTAGTTCCCCGCGCCTGCCTCAGACAGCTGGGCTCGGAAACGTGCTCGCCAATCTGGATTCTAATGGACGACCGAATGATGCGGCTCCTTACTATCGACAGCCCCGGAAGAACAAGCCTCGAAACCATAGTAATCCTGGTTCCATGGGAGGAGGTGCAGAATGGGATGTTGCCGGCCCGTCAAGTTTCAAGTACAATACACCTACGGACTATACTACCCGAGAGGCACCGGACGGATATTCAAGCATTCAGTTGAGCGATATGGGCGACGAAAACGCTAGATTTGGTTACTCGAATCCGGCACTGATGACCGTTCCTGCACCGCAACACACGGACTCCATGGGATCTGGAAAAATGCAAGATTACACGCAACGAGAGTCAGATTTCTATTATGGGGTTAGAGGACCTGCGCTGTCGGCACAGCCGTCGAGAAGGTTGAGGACTGGGCCAGCGGATCCGACAAGTACGGTTGCGAGTGCCACGGGATGGTTGAACAAATTTTCGAGGTGGACGAAGGGGAAAAACAAGGAGAAGGGATTCCAAGTTGTACGATCTGCGAGGGCGCCACCGCCGATGAGGTCGGCAATTGAAGGTGATGATGGGGACGACGAGGTCCGAGGCGGAACCGCCGCTGGGAAGCGACGTCAATCTGCTTCTCAAGAGCAAGCGAGAGATGGTGGGATGCAGTCTAGGGGTGTTGACGACACATCCTCAAGTGATGAGGATGACACAGACTCTGACTTTTCGGATGATGACGAAGGGGTTGGAACCCCGAGACCGACGTCGCAATTGTCTCCTTTACCTCCGCAGTTGCCGGAGATTCAGACGGGAGATCCGTTTGCGGTACAATCCAGAGTGAATAGCAGAAAAAGCGCGAAGAGTATGAAGCCCCGAGTGCCTAGGAAGTCTTCTAAGAGGCAGTCGGCGCATCTGGCTCCCCCGCAGCTATACCAATCGTTACCGCAAACTCCAGAACGAGCAGCTCACTCGCAGCTCTATGATCCACCCATGCACGAAAATCGGTCCACGAGCTCCACACACAGATTACCATTCACGAGGGCGAGTAATGGGCCCTCAGGCCTAGGGGGGGAACAATCCGAAGGTGGGAACTTGGGAGATGGGAACAGCAACTATTCGACAAGCAGTTCGATGCTCATCTCGCCCGCTATGATTGCGGTGGATGACGATGCGGCCAGTAGTCGTCCTGCGAGTTTGGGGACGGTGAATCGGTACAAGGTGAGCGTGGCGAATACCAACGAGAGGGTATTTGGGACAGAGAGTCGTGCGGAGGTTGTGGACGAGCACGATAGGAAGGGGACGTTTTGAATAATACCCCGGGAGGACTGATAGCGACGCGTATATGATTTCTAATATTTTGGGGTTCCCTGCTCCTTTCCATAATACATATTTCCTTTCCTTCTTCTTTTTCCTCCTGTCTTTGCAGTCGTCGTCTTGGAAGCCTATTCTCTTCTTCCATTTTTTTCTCCCATGGCATTTTGGCGTTTACTTGATGGCCCTTCCTTGTTCAGTTCGAATTCAGTAGCATGCTCTATTCGCTCTGCTTCTCTCTGAGGTGTCTTTGTTGGTTTGTCTCAAAAGCATGAACTGCGCTGCCTTATCCAAGTATTTATTTCTTAATAGCTCTCTCTGTGTGTCTCCGTCTCCTTTTCCAATTCGCTTCTCGGGATGTATGAATACATGATTACGGATGCTGGCATAAATCTTTTTTCTTTCTTTTCTGCTTCTGCCTTCCTCCCTTTTTCGATACACGATCTTTGAAGATTCTGATATTACTGGCGGTTGTTCAGTATCATCTTCATCTTATTCAAATATGTACATACACTCGAGCGAACAGCTAGGAGAAGCCCGATAGTACAATGTAGTATTTACTAGTCCGCAGATGGCAATGTGGGGCCCAGCCGATACCCGATTTGGATTGTTACCGTCGGTTCCAAGCGCGAGTCGACGATAACCGTCGGCATCCATCATCCCACTGCCACGGTCCCCATTAGTTACTTTTAGTTTGTTGGCAGGGGGACCCTTTAAATAGTGAATGCCTCTCCGCCCAAACTAAGCTTGAGCTTGAAACCTTGAGCTTCTCTTCCCAGCTCTCTCTCTCCCAATTGATCAGAAAGTTGCACACGACCGGCTGCTTTGTATATAGAAAAGTTCATATATCCTCTCAAGATGTTTTCTTATCTTCAGCATCGGAAGAATTGGTACGTCATTAGCTATACCGTCGGAGCACATCCTTGTCCACCCACACCTAGCTCGTTAACGGGTGTCGGGAATATACCACACTCTCCAACACGGTTTTATAACGGATCCGACGATATCGAAACAATCACCGCTGATGATGGACTTTTTTTTTAACATAGCAAAATCAAGCAGCAGGACCGCGCGAATCGGATTGCTTCACTACCGTCCTACTATACCACCCCTCTCACCACCCAAGACCGCTCAATCCTCTCCACACCAATCGGCACCCTTGCCTCTAACATCCGTAACAAGGAATGGGCCGCTATAGATGTCCTCAGAGCCTATGGCAAGAAATCAATCCTGGCCCATGAGGCCACAAACTGTCTTACCGAAGTCATGATCAAAGAGATGGAAGAATACGTCGAAAACAAGGAGTTCACCGGACCCCTTGCCGGTGTCCCGATATCCGTTAAAGACACCTTAGCGATCAAGGGATTCGACTACTGCATCGGCTACTCCTCAATGGTCGGGAAACCTGCAAAGATCGATTCACCGCTCACCCGTCTCCTAAAAGACGCCGGGTGCGTGCCGTACGTCAAGACGAACGTCCCCATCACGCTTCTGAGCTTTGAATCCACCAATGATGTCTTCGGACGGACATCGAATCCGCATAATAAAGACTATAGTCCCGGTGGCAGTACCGGTGGTGAGAGCGCGCTGCTAGCGTACGGTGGCAGCAGGATCGGTATTGGTACCGATGTGGCGGGGAGCGTGAGGGTACCGGCGCACTTTTCGGGGATATATACTGTTAGAGCTGCCACAGGCAGGTTTATGAAGAGTATGAATGTTAGTATTACCCTTGCCTTTTCTTCTTTAAAAAAATCCTTTACGATTTTATTTTTGAGAGGTATTGTGGAGGGTTGACGGTGAGCTTTTATTGTTTGGGGAGGTTTAGAATACGAGCATGGCGGGTCAGGAGGGTGTGTTGGCGGTATACTCCCCCATGGCTCGGACAAACGAAGATTTGATATACTTCTGGCGCAGTTATTTGGCTATGAAGCCTTGGAATTACGATCATCATACCCACCCTATCCCCTGGCGTGAGGAGGAGTTTGAGGCCGGTAGGTCCGGGAAGCTTCGGTATGCGGTCCTTCGTGACGATGGGGTTGTGACCCCGGCGCCTGCTTGCGCACGAGCACTTGACAGCGTTGTAAATGTGCTTCGAGAATCTGGTGAAGAGGTTGTCGAGTTGGACCTCAAGGATGTTCCTAGTCCGTACGAGGGTCTCAAACTCGCCAGCATCCTCCTCAACAGCGACGGCGGCAAGACTTATGAATCGTTCTTCACCTCGTACTTTGAATACAACGACGCGGGAGTTGCGAACATGTCCATGTGGTTCAAGATGCCGTGGCTGCTGAAGAAGTTCTACGTCTGGTGGGTTCGGTATATCCAGAAAGACGAGCTCTGGGCTGGGTTGGTGGACACCCACTGGCGAGAGCAGACGACCCCGGAGCAGTGGAAGCTTGTCAGTCACCGCGAGGATTATAGGTATAGATGGCACAAGATGTTGAACGATCTTGGGATCGATGTGCTGCTGACGGTGCCGAATGCTACGCCCGCGGTACCTGAGAATGGAATGGATACGGCGGTTTCGTCCTGTGGGTATACATTTTTGTTTAATCTGGTATGTGGTACTCCTTCTCATTTAATATCTTGGGTACGAACGGGGTTCATTAATTGGTGTATTTATAGTTGGACTACTCTGCCGGTGTCCTACCGGTTACAAAGGTCGATGCGGCGAAAGACGCACTACCGGCTACGTTTAATATCAAAAAGTTGAATAAGATTGCACGAGGCGCGTACGTTCACTATGACGCAAAGAAGATGGCCGGATTACCAGTTGGCGTACAGATCGTGGGTAAACGACTGGAAGAGGAGAAGGTGCTCGGAGTTATGGAGCGGGTTGAAGCCCTATTGGAAAAGAAGGGGGAGAAATATGAGCTTCTGGAAGTTGATTAGGTTGTTTACACAGTTCGTGTATATATCTTGGTACGCCTTATAGTACACTCTTGTATTTCAAATTATTGAGATATATATGTAATACACAGCATAAAACTTTTGACTGCCTTACAATGGATGCTGAGCTTGCCTTTCTCTTGAACCTTTATGTGTATGCAAGAGATGAAGTTATTAGTCATGGGCTTTGTGCATTTTTAAAGTTCGTCCCTGGCGTGGTGTATCTTTTCTCCCTTACCCTGTACCTTCAGCACGTCCTCGGAAGCCTCATTGAATCGCAATGCAGCCATATCGTGGCTTTCAACCTGAGTTGAAAATTCCTTTTCGTAAATGCCCTATATTTGCATGCCATTAGGAAGTCTTTTCCTGATAAGTATATTTCTGGGTTGGAAACACGCACGATATCTTCTCCGGTCCACATGTCGTGAACGATGTATTTCTTTGTAGAATCCAACCCGGGGACTTCGTCGAACACTGCGGTTTTCGTAACCATTTCCGACAGCGTGTTGAGCATGAAAACGTGTAAGCCGGCCGAGGAGTTTCCGGAGTAATATTCCGCCGGGTGAGTTTGGTTCCTACGAGGCCCAATATCGTCAAGACCGATACTACTTTTTCTCTTTCTTTCTTTATCGTCTCAATGAATGGCTTGAATTCTTTTCACCTACCAGGTCCAATCCGCATTGACACCCCACTTATACGGCCAAGCGGGTCCTCCAAAAACCTCGTCCTGATTAAAAGCGATCAATTCCTTATTCTTAAACACCGCTAACGTTTCCTTCGAAATCTTGTCCAGCGGGGTGCCTATCAGCAGGGGGGATTTCAGGATGGCCCAGAGGGCGAAGTGCGAGCGGTCTTCGGCGGGGGTCAACCCGTTGCCGACTTCGAGCATATCCATGTCCGCGTGGCCCCAAAAGTTGGTTTGGGAGAGGTGGAAGAGGGCGTGGTTTAGGATTGGCACTTGCAGCGGAAGGGTCAACTAGGTTATGTACGGTTGCGGAAGCAGCGGGGAGGGAAACTTACTAACACCCCAGGCTATGTAGTCTTTGTGACCAGTCCATTCTGTGCACGGCGGGTTAGTAGATGCTTGGGGCTTAATTTGAGTTGTATTCTTAGTGAGCACATACGGGGTAATATATCGCCCCAGCTGTTTCAATACAGGTTCGTCAGTCGGTGTATAATTTATAAGGATACTGCAAAAAAAAGTTATTTCTCTTACATTCTCCAGCTCTGTGCGGTTTCGTTGCCCCATCTCTCAACGTGCGCATGGCCCCAGTTACACATCCCGAATTGAATTATCCTATCTTGCTTCCTTAGAGCGTCGCGCATGATGCGGTATCGTTGGGCGGAGCGAGAGGTCGAGAAGTCGTAGGAATCTGGGGCGTGGACTTTGTTGCCGCTGTATCATTATTATAAAAAGCATTGATATGAGTGGTTGGTCGTATTGTTGTATGTATTTGACTTAAAGAGGAGTTTGGGGGGTTTCGTACTCGTGGGTGGTGTTCCACCACTCTGGGGCCCATGGGTATTGGTCTTCTTCTTCGTCCGGGATGAAGCTGGATTTGGGGGTTTAGTGGTCCGAAGTGCGCATCATATTGGGGTGTAAAATATAAATAGCGTACCAGTTGTCATATTTTAGGTCTTAGTGTGTTAGCTAGATGCACCGATACACTCCAAGAAAGCGATTTAAGAACGTTACTTACAGTCCACACCCCAGTCCGAAAATGTCTTTGCATCAATTTCCTCATCTTGACACAATTTTAGAATACCCGTTCCATAACTCTCCCGCTGAGATTACTTACAGTCCATACTCCCTGGATAGCTAGCACATGTCTTTATACCTCTATCGGAGTATATCCCTAACTTGAGTCCCAAACCGTGCACTTTATCCGCCAGCCCTGAGATCCCGTCTGGGAACTTCTTGGTGTCGACGATGATCCTCTTTGTGTCAGGGTCTCGCCAGAGCTCCTTATCCGACCAGCCATCTATGATTTACCAAGGGGGTCCCCTCTTTGTCAATACAAAATATATATATAGGTTTTAAATTATATTCCGCTTTTGTATTGTTACAGATTCTTACCATCAATATTAATATAAGTATAACCCAGGTCTTTTAATCCCAAGTCAACGAGTTGCTGGGCCGCAGTTAGGAATTTTTCTTCATCGATGTGTTCATTGAAGCAGTTCCAGGAGTTAAAGCCCATTACGGGGAGGCGGCCTTCTGTTGTTGACTCCAGCTGGAGGGAGTGTACCAGGGGGGTAGAGAGAAGGACGGTTAGGAAGGGGGAGAGGAGACTTGAGCGCATGGTTGCAATTGACGCCGGTGATTGTATCAAGCTGTTGGATTTTGCGTGTTGATCAGTTGTTGGCTAGCACGGACTTTGAAGCAGGTTGGTTACAAAGAGACCAGAACGGGCGGAATAAATTCAAAAACTCCTGAGGCTCGAAATCCCATGCAGTAGCTGGGTTTATATTGAATTCAAACCGGGTTTGGCTTTTCGACTAGATTAAGCTTGAGCTGTAACGCTCACTCCCGTCTGGTGGGGCATAATATTCGAATCTGAAGCTGTTACCTTTTTTTTTTCAACCCTATGCTCGGATGCATTGTGGGTAGCTTAGAAGCTAGAAGCTCGGTACCAGTCCTGCCGAGTGCACGCACGCATGCAAGGAGGATCGTTTTGAGATGTTCCGAGCCAACTGTAATGCATTGGCTAAGTAGGTTATTTCGTTTCGCAAAAATTTATCCGTTCCTTTTTTTTTTTTTCTTCCTTGCTTTCGACCAGGTTACAGGTTTTCTTGATTCTTTTGGCAACGGGCTGGTACCGTTTTAATCAAGCACTTTATTTGCGATATGGATATTTTAGGCTAAATAAAAAGGTATTACCTAGTTGGATGCTTCTCAAAGCTATTCCAGTTTGATTGTATTTCGATCTTCACTTCCTCCGAACCAATTGTCTACGAACCCACATTGTAATATTGCGGCACGGGTTTGGAGAAGTTCGCCTTTAAATTTATAAAATGATCTGGGATGTACGTAGAAGACCATTGTGAATCTGATAGTGTTGCATCTTATAACAGAGCTGTTTGGATCAGTGTAGAGTTATAAATTGTGTCAACTAGCTAGTGGAATCAATAAATGATATGCATGGAATTTTTGATACTATATATAATTCAAGGTATACAATGGAGTCTGATCAATTGTGGGTCTATAATATTAAAACAGTCTAGTAATACATAGGAGCTATGAAAGGCAATTGAAAGGGAGTAATCTAACTAAAAAGGAAGATAGCTATCCTAGTCCATACAGAAGGTTCATCTCATGTAGTCTTTCCAGCCTCCGCACCTCCTATGCTCTCATCTGTAGGATTATCCTCTTCAGGGAAGAATCTTCTCATGAACAACTTGACATAAAATATCGTCTCCATGGTACAAACGATGCTCAATGCGATGATAACGACGATTTTGACGGTTCGTGAGGCTCCAAGATCTTTCCAATTTATCTTTGGCATTTCGTGACTGACTTCCTGATTTTGATTCGGTCTCGGTCTTTGCGTGCTGAATGCCGCTCTCTTGGGAAGCGGCCTGAGCATGTGAATCCTGGCTACGGGGAACGGAGCAATAGTACTCCGGTGTAGGGTTGATCTGGGGAGAGCCGAAATGCGGGGCTGTAGCCGAGGCGGCTTGATGGTCCTGAGCAGGCTATGCATGGCGGTATAGTTGCTTTTATTCTATTTGTAAATTCTTATTAACATATACACCCAGGCTTTTGCTCGCAGTTCTTGAGGCGGGTCCCACAGCTGGCTTACGTTTGAGTTCTGGGTAATCGGAGGGTTTTTGTTGGATATTTTGCGTTGGGTTCAACGGCTTGTTTCGAACGGCTAAAGCATTCCGTGAATTGTGCGCCGTTTTATAGGGGCGAAGATCCCAACGCCGTGATCACCAACGGAGACCGCGGACAGCGTTACACACGATATCAGGCGTGAACGAGAACAAATGTTCTTCTCATCCTTGCTCTTCTTTAAAGATTTGTGGAGTATCCCGATATATTCACAACGTGTGACATCTCTCAAACCTCAACCAGGGTTGTGCGATTGATCGAGATGGATGTCTCGCCTCAAAGTTCAAAACTCAAAAAACAGGAGATGTGTTGCAGATGTCTTCAGCGCGAGCAGGAGCCGAGGCACAGGATCTAGGTTCAACAATCGGGTCTCAGTTCGCATTATAATTAGTAATGCATCCTGTTAACTCCACTTCCCCGGTCATCCCGGGCACTGCATCGAGTGCTTTCCAAACGGACAAGTGGGTGCAACGGAGAGAATAAGCCCCCGATTCACTCATCGCCCCCAATTTACGCCATAGACTTATTATGTCAGCTTTGCTTAGCCGACTAATCAACTGTCCAAAGTCGCGAGCCTGGCAATTTTTTTAAAAATATCATTTGTTCTCCTAAACAGCTCCACTAATCCAGCGATATACAGATATTATAGTTTTTTTTCCCTTTCTCTGTCGCAGATATCACACAGATAGCTCTAAACCCGCTGAGTCTTGGTCGAGTGAACATCTTGGCCACCATGGCGATTGAACGCGAGCGGGCGCAATCCGCTGGGATCACGAAGAAGAAGTCTACGACTAGTCGCATCAAAGTTCCTGCGTGCATGTCATGCCATTCAAGGTACGGCTTTGTAGGCCCGTAGTCTCTGCATTCTACATTCTAGCATTCATGCTGACTACGAGTGGGACCTTAGAAAAATCAAAGTAATTTCCCTACCGTGCTTTCGTATACACTGCACCGAAGCTTCCCATCGCTGTTCTAACGTATACGCGCGGTCAATAGTGCGATAAAGCCCGACCTTGTAAGAATTGTGTTCGATATGGAGTCGACTGTACATCTGCGGAGGATGATATCGCATACCCCCCGAGTTCTACCGTCGAATCTTCCGACCTTCAGGCCCTGAAAGATAGAATTGCGCATCTCGAAACGCTGTTGACGAAGCAGGCGAGCAATGGGATGTCGATCTCCAATACTACCCCGGCCTTGAGTCCCGTTACACCCGTTTCCTCAAGCTCCCGTAGCGAACCTGCGACGCCTTCAACAATCTCGTCTGAGAGTACTAATAGAGATACCAACAGTAGAGTGTGCTAGCCCTCCAATTTTCTATGACTAGAAATCATAACTAAACACTGCTTATGTACAGCCCTGCGAACCGAAAACGAAACCAAGTGGCGGGGGATTCGGAGTCTGGGAGATTACATGGCAACCGCAACATATGAGCTACCTACCAAGCCTCCTAAAGGACGAGTTGCCGCCGGTCAAGTTCTTCCCTAAAGAGGATGCGATGCAATACCTGAAGTCTTTCGTTCGTGCGGTCTTTCTGCGAAAGCGATATACCTACCTCGACGAGCTTATGGGAACTTTCAATCAAGTTTATCCGCCGCAGGCTGGCAACGAGGCGCCGACTGTTCCAGCGACAGCTTCGACGTTGGGATTATATCTGGCGCTTCTGTCCGGGATGTATCCAGATAGTTTCAAGGCATTTTCGGCGTATCTTCTCGTAAAGCCAGCTTTAAGGTTGCTATGGTCGCAGCTTTCGATCGAGACATTGGATACGATCTTAATGGAGGTTTCGTTTTTGACGACGACGGGGAGATTAGATGAAGGTTAGTCTACTGGTGTCCATAGGGTTGCTTTCTTCGATATCTCATTACACGTCTTACAATTGTTTGTTTTAGGTTATCTTTGTTCCGGCGCTGCTGCTCGGGTCGGACAGGCTTTGGGCCTTCATGTTTCCAATTCTGCCATTTTCCAAGGTCTGGATGAGGATGGGGTGGATAAAGCGAGGATGATATGGTGGGAAGTATATGTAGGTTCTAAATTTTACAGACTCGATGGTGAAATATGCTAATATAGTTTTAATAATAGTGTTATGATCGATGGTACTCTCTAGCCACCGGTCGGCCGCTTGCCATTAGAGATAAAGTATGTATAGTCTTCGTGAGATCGCCTCCCGATTTGTATCTAACAATTTTTCAGGATTGCAATACCCCCTGGCCAACTTTCACATATAAACCGAAAAGCTTTGAGCCTCCTCGCTGGCAGCCCGATCTCTGGAAAGCAAAGATCAGACTAGCTGAAATAACCGGCAAGATTACCTCGAAACTTCAGAAACCTGCTCAGAAGGAACTCCCATCATTTTACGCCGCTACGACTCGAAACCCTTTCCGCCCCCCGCCAGAACACATCGGCTCCAAGTTAAATGAAGAGCTTAATGATCTCGCCAAGGAACTTCCTCCGGATCTTTCAGATCCTGTCGCACATGCTCCGGGGTTGTACCTTGCTCTTAAATTCCAAAGCGCAAAAATGATGCTCTTCCGGAGTTTCCTTCATCACCAGGATGCTACCATTCGTCTACAAGCCCAAGAAGAAGTGTTTGCTTCCGCCTTGACCGTTACTAGGCTATGCTACGAGGGGCAGGAGGCTCTTAAGCAACTGACATGTGGAACAATATCCATGATTCTTCTGACCTGTGCCGTCGCGCTTGCTAGCTACTCGAGGGCGCACAAAGGCAAAGAATCGGCTAGGGCTTTGGAAGCGAAAGAAGCGTTTGACACTCTCAAGGCCAGCTTGCGGTGTATCGATCAAGATGACATGAGCGGACCCCTCAACAGCTTACACATGAAGAACAGCGAGGCAATGAGAAAGCTGCAAGCATTCCTTGATCCTTCAAGTGTCACTCCAAAACCTGCCTCGCCCACGAACCAGAGACCTTCGGGTCTCTCACCCACTCCGAATAATCCCATCTTTGGAGCTGATACGACGATGCAGATGGATACAGCCTATGATAATAGCGGATACAGCACTAGCGTATCTACCGGGTCTACCACATCGCCTGAAGCAATGAATGCGATGCTTCCCCCGCAAACTACACAAACTTCGATGAATAACTTCTACGCCGGTGATCCAGTCTTCAAGCCGCCGCCGCCGCCGCAAAGCCTCTCCGCCTGTCAGCCATCGCCGATGGGCCAGAATATGAGCACGAATATGGACTATGACTTTTACAACCCAGATAACTACAACCCTGAACTTGAATTTGGGCACCTGGTGGATCCGTTTTCTGAGGCTTTCTTTGCGGAGCTGATGAGCATGAGTGAGCAAACTATGACACCCGAGGACTGGAGTCGACTACTGGCATAGCGGAATTCCAACTGCTTGTCTAAGTGTATGTGTAACTTGGAGTTGTAATTGGTGGCGTTGGTGTTGGTGACGACTTTTGGCATTTCTTTGCTACTTAATGATGGTTTTTTAGCTTTTGGATTTTACTCATTACCCGCGTCTCTGGGTGGCGCTTCTCTTATATCAATATTGTATACTTATCAATGCATGACGTGAGACGAGTGTTTATGTTATCTTTTGCTCAGTGATCTATGCATAGGGTTGCGTGTACTTAAATCCTCAATCTGAATTCTTCCTTCAATTGTTCCTAACATTCCATCAAGACTAGCTTCTGTAGAGATAGATTTATAGTATCTACTTGAAATTACTAGCTATATAATAGGTAAAAACGAATTGAAGCTATAGACTCGCTATTTGGTATACAGAAACACGACAACCACATGAGCTACTGATTCTTGGACTAACCATATTAAAGCTATACGCGGAGTCCCACAGCATGTCTGGACGTCTGATATCCGTTCCTAGGCTATCTGGGTGGCGATAACTAAGGCTTTCCTCTCCAAGAGCCAGGTGGACTGGGAATAACCCCAAGCCCTCCCTGCCCATCGAAGCTCTCACTCCGTGCCTTCGTTAACAAATTTTCCGGCTTACGAGGCGACAACGGCCAAGCTGGTGAAGAAGGAGCAGTCTCAATTCCACTCTCCAACTCAATCATGCTATCCGTCCTCGTCCTGCTCGCTGACGACCCCATAGATTTCAACCCATATTTCAAAGACCACCTCCTCAGGGGCCACCTCTTTCCTACATTCCTACCCCCCGAAATAGTCTCCACCCCGCTTCTCGTACCATGACTCCCTGGTCCAGCGCCAGTGCTACCAGCTAAAGTGCCAACCCTCCTCTCCCTCTGTGAAGTAAACAGCTTCCGTATAGCGGGTAAACAACAAACAATGATTGCCGTTGTCTGTTCAGCGATACTCCATAATGCCACCCATCGCGGATCGGATTGTGGGTATGCACCTGATCCGCCGGCGTTTATTCGAATCGTGCGGGCGAGCGAAAGAATGACCACTATAAAGCCGAGACAGAAGAGACATGCTAGGCCGACTCTTTGCCAGCACGACATTTGCAGGTGGCGGATTAAGCGGAGAGGGATTGCCATTACTAGAAAAAAGGGGTTTCAGCGTTTAGGAATGATGAAAGCGCTATCTGATAGGATTTGGATGGAGGAGACTTACTCAAAAGGTCGCTGATTATATCTGTAGCAGTAGACCCATAGAGAGAAGCGTTGCTCCGACCAGTTTCGCTCCGACAGGTCGCTTTTGACGCCACCGAATAGATCAGTATCAGCTTGAGAGTTTATACGCAGCCGGATAACCTACCGTCAAAATAGCTGCTGAACGGGATACAAACATAAAAGTATCCAACGATGTTCCCAATATAGCTCAAGACGCAGAACCCAAACGTAAAGATCCAGAGTTTACTCCACGCCCTGCCTTCGGACAGCCGCTTGTAAAAGAATAGAAACGAAAATTTGATTAGCCAGAGTGACGTTAGGAATCCAACGTGGCTGCTGATTTGGTACTCGAGCGTGCGCTTGACATAGGCGCTTAGAGCTGTGGTGGATCGGAAAGAGGTAAGAAGTTGATCGGGGGCCGTGGTGGTTAGGAGGGTGTAGCGCGGGGTGAAGAGGCAGGAGAGAATTGATTGGATTAGCAGGATGATGCAGGCGGCTATTGCTAGCCACTAAAGTAACTATTTAGTTATTCAATTATCTTATATATTCTTCTGTTCACTGAAGCTTACATCTTCGGTGTGGAGGCCGCGATTGATTTTCTTGCGGGTGTATGCGCGAGTAGCAGTTGCTACTAAGGAGATAGTAGAGAAGGTGATAAAACAGGTCTAGCCGCGCATAAAATATTATAATTAGCTTCATTAGAAATAATTCTGTCAAAACTTGTTTGTTACTTACGTTATACTGAAGAACATTCATTTCGTAGACGGTTCTTGGCTAACGCATGTATCATAAAACTTCTGATATTATCGACAAAGGGTTCGAAAGCTTGGGGGGTTTAAAAACAGAAGACAAAGACAGTCATAAATGGACGGGGTGAGTTGGTATATTTTACTATGCTATACTACGCTTCAAGTTCCTATGAAGACAATGTGCATATGCCGACTTGGGGGAATGGGAAGAATAGCCGTCGTATCGGGCCTAACGAAATTCGTTTCCATGAAAGCCCACTTCTTAACGGAAGATAGGATGCTAGTAAGGTCAGTCTAGATCCTCGAAAGAACTAGTCCTCTCTTGGAGGGACCAAAATTCATGGAATACGTTGTGTATATGGGTGATAAAACCGAGTCCATTTAGAAACCACAAGAAAGAAAGGTTTTGAGAGCTGCTGCGGTACACCTTGGCTACGTAGTCTTTTATCTCCACGACGGGGTTAGGTGTATATATACGCATATCCACCCCCCTTACTTGATTATGGTGATTCGCTGCAGATTTAAGCTACATTGTGCAAGTATACAAAGCCTGGGCTATACTAATCCCCCCCTCCCCCTCTCCTCGGCTGTAACCCAGATCCCTTCGCCTGCGGTATGTAAGCGAAAGCACGATTTGAAATTAGAGAGCACAAGTAGAATCGATATTTGACTTAGCGGAATTTCGATATAATTGATATTTACACTACTCTTTTTTTCTTATCGTAAACGGGATCAAGACTGGGAATTGGCGAATAAAGTGTTCCTTGATTGATATTATTGAGCCTGTGAGGGGACCCTAAGCCATACGGAGAATGGAGGCGGTCCGATCTGGGTAATGTGTGTTACGTTGTAGAAAAGCATGCCGGGGAAAAACTTGGTGCAGATTTGAAATATCATGGCTTCGAATGGTTGCTCAAGCTCTATAGACGAAGTCACAAAACTTATTTTGGAGGGTCGGGGCAGCAGAACCTACTTCAGATGTTGAAAGGTAGTAGATGTTGGTGTCTAGCTCTTTCATGAATTCGAAACACAATTTGGACGGCGTTCGATGTTGCATTTTGTTGGTGGCCGCAACAAAGAAGCATTCCCTATCGACCGGTAGCGCTAAGTCTCAGGTGTTTTTCAACCTGCTTCGAGGGCGATAAAGATTAACGCACAGTTTTTCCAAGATTTTAGGCTATGGCAACGAGTTGGATCCCGTTCGTTCCATTGACCGATTTTGGTCGAAGTTTCGACCACTAGTCTCGTTCATACACAACCTGGCTCATGCATTCTAACCTATAGACTAGATACGTCCTGCCTGCATGCATGCAGGGCAGCCCAACCTTCTACCCTTGCTTGTTGGCTATTCGCAAGGTTCGGCGACATTAGCTGGCTGATGCAGAGTATTAAATTTCACATCATCAAGTCGTCTGCCCGATTGTTCTAGTGAGGACTTGAAACTCGAACGGTAAGCACTGCCGACCCGGTTTCGAAGCCGGGCCTCAGGCCAGCCAAAGAGGCTCCTCCGAAGCCGGTATTTTGGTGAATTAAATATCTAGATCTTTATCTTCCTAGCAAGCTTGAACTATTGACTTCAAGCTAGCTTGTGATATTCGTATACGTGTACCTTTATACAGCCCATTATCAAATTTGATTTGACCACAAATGCAACCCTTTCCATGCGACTTGCGTGCGTGACACGATTCTACGTACCACAAACATTTTATAGACATCGAGTAAACACATTAACTACGTGTGACAGATGCCGAATACTGAACTCTTTCGCTGTGCTTAACCAATAGCACGAATTTCAAGAGGGGGGATATTCGTCCGAGCCAGGTTCTGGTTTGTGCGCTTTTCCAGATATGGGGTATTTGTCCGAAATAATTTTTTGGTGTAACGTCAGAGTGAATATAGACGCTCTGGAGGTTCAACCCCTTGTTATGGCTTGAAGATTTGCTAGACAGGCTACTTGCTTGGTAGTTGCGGCGGGCCTATTTATTTGTAACGGCCTGGCTACGAATTTGTTGGAAATGATACGGAACAGAACGGCAACCCTGAAAGAGTCGCGTTCTATCACATTCTGATCGCATTTGAAGATATCTATTGGGTGAGGCTGCCTCACAGGCATATTGCGAGCCGGGATAATCCATATCGCGGCTGTAAAGCCGGCGGGTAGCCGCATGAGCCGGAGGAAAAGTGGGCTGATCATAGGGGCGGGGATTAATCAATATCCTAGATCATGATCACCGCGAGGATGTTCCTGTCGTCGGATGTCACATTGCGCCTGATGGGAGAATCTACTTGATTTGAATGGATGGTATGATAATTTATCGGCATCTAACTAACCTAGATTAAAAACAAAAGACAAAGCTCATCATATGAGTGAATTGGGATATTTTTCCTGCCATACCGAGTTGCGGCTTCCACGATTTGTATAACACACTAGAAAAACGGGGTTCTACAATTCACTTTATTTCTTTCCCGAGTCTGAATTAATGTCAACATGTTCTGCAATCATATTTGTCGATATAGTTTGTCTCAGGTCAGTTCTTCTTTCTTGTATACGTACGGCTGTAATGCTGTCTTAAATCGCGGCTAGGTCCAGAAACTTGTAATGAGGCCAGTATATTTCTACGATTCCGTTCCATTATCTTGATTTATCACGGAACTTCCCGCTTGGCTCTTTCTCTGATTATTACTTAATCCCAGTTGGCTTATGGTTGCTTTAATTCTAATCCTCATAATCGTCCCCGTTCCGACTCTCTTCCTGCTCGGGTTACTGCTGCTTCTGCTGCTCTTGTGCTTGTTTTCGTTCTCGTTGGCGATTCCGGTTCCAATCTCGAAATTTAGGCCTGATATTTGCTCCACTTCGTACTGGTACTTCCGTTCCCTGATCTGTATTGCGGGGTGGCCGCGGTTTTGGGGGAGGATTGAAGAGTTCAGGATCGTACGGTAAATCCGTTGGAGTGACGCCTGGAATCTTATCAGGCTGTGGCAGCGTATCCCGATTTTTCAAAGCATCTGTCTCTTGCACCTTCATTATCAATCGATCCCGAGCGGACAGGCCCGGAGGTTTGCGAAGCCTTTCCGGCCAAATATAGTTTCGGTCAGAAAAATAAAGATGTTCAAAGTATGATTCTCCTGGGCTGCACACATGTTCGAATTCCAAGTTTGCATCGAGTTTGTAAACGCTTGGTTTGAACCGGAAGACTTTCGGAACTATTGCTGCCATCTCCCTGCCGTCGACTAAACGTTCATCTTTACCAAAGAGAAGCTTCATGAACCATGACCTTTGTAAAGGCAACCACCATTTTCTAGGCTCGTTCTCTTGAATTTGTGCTCGTAGTTCTGTTTTGGTGAGCTCTTTTTTCTCTTTCGCTACTTTCTCCTTGGCTGGGTTTGGTGGCTGTAGTCGAGCAAGAATTCTCTTGCTCTCTTTGATTTGTTCAGCTGTAGGCGGTGCCGGCCAATCCAAATCGCCTGAGATTTGCTCCCACGCAATATCGGATATGCGTCCGGTAAGCGCCAGTGTTTTATCTCTCGGTCCGATATCCTCGTCCATGTTCGTAATTCCGGAAGACCAGGAAGCAATGTTTGAATTTTGCATCCACATAGGGGCTTCAAGATTCATTCTGCGGGCTATCTCCGTTTTCGTCGCCTCGCCACTCTCAAATCTTTCATTCTCTTCTCTATAGTTTTTCTGCGCTTTCAAAGTCCGTTGGAGGGCTATGTTCAACCAAGATGTTGATGGGATGTCTTCGAGAGCCTGGATCATGGCGTTTAAGTCTTGGTCGGGGTGAGCCGCTCGGTTTGCTTCTTTCATTTCATCGAGTAATCGCTGATCTATCAGCCTTCCCGACTTTGTGAAATTTCTCCAAATATCGAGCCGGCGTCTACGCTCTTCATCCATCCTGGTATCCTGCCAGTGTAAAGCTGGATCTTTTGAAGCATCTTTTTCAGGGATGGCTTGTCCCGTTTTCGCGCTTTGGCTACGTCTGGTAATATTTTCAAGAGGAATTTTTTGTGGAAGGAGAGTGGCCGGTTCATCAAATAGGTAGGGTTTAAGTTCGTCTAGTGGAAGCGGAGGGTACCGAGCATATGCATCCAAGATTTCCTGTGACGGAGGCGCTTCTCCAAGTTGTTTCCAAATCTCAGGATCAACGTCACCGGTATAAAACTCCCTTGGGATAGAATATAAGTCCCTACTGCCCCTAGCCCTTATTCGGTCGGTAGGAGAATCTATTGAGTCGTCTGCTGAGTTGAAGATTGCAAGGTTTTTAGCCGGTAACTGGAATCCGACTTTCTTATCCGCTTTTCCCTTCTCTGCGCCTTGGAATACACTACTATCTGGATTGTGAGGGCCTTGTGGTGATGTAGTTTGAGAAGCTGCATCCGTACTGCCCCTACTCCTTCTTTTCCTCCTCCTCTTATCCTTCGGGTCCGCGGGTGAAGAATTGGGTGATGCTGTACCACCGGATCGGCGCCGATTATATGCATCAGTCAATCTTTTCATCCGCCATGTTTTAAATATAGAGCTATCTGGATCGTCTTGGAGGAAAAAGTTCTTCGCTTCAATCAGGTACTGTAACTCCTTGGAGAGTGTATTTAGTTTTTCCGCGTCACCTTGTGCAGTCGCTTCACTACGTTGCATTTCAAGGAAATCACGCATTCTATCATACATTAACTCTACCTCAGCCTGGAATGGAGGAACCTCACTTTCAGCCATGTGGAGAATAGCAAAGTAGTTTAATCTGGGGTTCCCTTCTATAGAACCAGCCAAAGGTCGAGCGGAGCGACTCTCTCGGCGATAGTGGCCATCAAGGCCTTGGTCTTGCATGTTGACGATTGGTGGAATACTCTTCAGCTGTATAAGTATTCTAGGGAATTTAAATGGGATTTTTGTATTCGTAAAAGGCTTCTACGAAGTTCGTGATTCTGTTAGACTCTTCACGAGGGGGGCGGCTCTACGTGTGGGTTTCTATAGTAGTCATTTTCCATAGCATCTCCTCTACCAGCAACCTAATTTGTTTCAGGATGAATAATGTATCTGCAGTTTCTTTGTTGGTGTTGGGTTGGTACAGATAGCCCATAGTTTTAATCGTGTAGTTGAAACGCCAGTATACATGGATAGTAACGAGCTTCGATCGGTGAACGGTGCTTTGAGCCGCATCTAGGGAGTTCTGTTATCCGATGGCACGAGAACGATCCGAGAAAATCTGTGGTCTATTGAATTAAGGAGTCTCTCTGATCGTGCTGAAATGACCTATTTCCGTCGTGTCTATTAATATATTACATTTCCTCTGCCACGGTCGCGTTACTCGCATTTGGCTTTGTTTGATCGAATCCAACCTACGGCGAAGATGTGACAAATCTGTACCAAGCAATCTTGGGGCTCCCCTCTCAAAGTTTTAAGATAACACTATGAAAGATGAAAGAAATATACACGTGGAGCCTAATGACATAAGCCTGGCCATAGTTTCAAGGGAAGGCGGAATTGGCATCAAATGTCATGCTCCAGCTGAAGGGCTCTAGCTGCATGGTAAAACTTGTGATTGAGGTATAGCGAAGTGGTCTGGTATGACGTAGACAGCTATGAATGGCAAGACGAAGAATGATCTTCTCCCCCATATTGCTATGAGAATAGGGCTCAGGGTTAGTCTCGGTCCAAGACGCCAGTTGGCCACCTGTGTATCCCGTTCTCAGCGTCTCCAGGCAGTCTCTGTGTTGCACCGCCAAATATCCAACACTTGTGGCTTCCTTTCTGTTACACAGATCCATATCGAGAATCATGTCCTAAATGGGTAACGGAATGCACCGTGTAACGAACCTTAAAGCGAGTGGATCGGCCCTTTGGTTAGTCCTAAACCGTCGCCTTATTTTTTAGAATGACCCCAAAATATCCAAGGAGTATGTGTACATGTGGAGCTACAAGCACATGGACATGGGGATGCTCCCCCATTTCTCCAATATGTATACATCGGCCTATCTAAGCCATCCAGTATCATAATTCCTAATAATAAATATGCATGAGCTCGGGTTTGGGCATTTCCAGATCGATGACTGGACTCTAGATCTGCCTTGACTGCCTTGTTTTCTGAGGGCTAGTCGTTACCGCGAGAGTTGCGCATGTCACACGGCCTAGATTTGGCACGGATACCGCATTAAATTTGATATTGAGAGCACAGGCGTAAGTGCGTGCATGGCATAGTGAATTTTGAATAGCTAGTGCAACTCTTGTACCAATGACTAATCACCTGCAGATATCTGTAGCGGGCACATACAGGATTTCGCTCTACCAAACCCAAAAGTGGCGAGAGAGCTACATAGTGCCAGCCTTACCTCTGGAAATCATATTACTCCAATAGAACGGAACTGTAAGAGGCATAACTGTAATATCTTTTATGTCCCAAACCATTCAAGAAATGTTGTATACACGAATCGAACCCAATGTCATTAATCAACACTATGATATTATAGGTATACTATAGGCAAGGCCAAGGCTGATTTGCTTTACACCAACAAGTTGAAGTTGAAAGTTTAGAATTCTATGGAAAAATCGCTAGGATCGGATCAAGGCATACCTGGACTGAAGTTTACCGCGAGACTGATAAGACTAGAAAAGTTGTCCTTGGTGGTATAGTCGGAAATTTTGGAGTTGGAGGCTTCATTTTAGGAGGCTTATATGAGGATTCATTGCACACCTCAGGCCCGTGATCAGGCTAATTTTATCTTGAAACTGCTCATGGTTTTGTCAAAATAATATTTACAGAAGGTGGAGTGAACTTTCTGAGCTCAGAGCGCCAATTGTCTTCGAATCTTGATCTCTTTTGGGCACTCAAAGTAGGTAGTAATCGATTCGGAATTATCACCGCTTTCGATACGAAGTTCTATAATCTGGCTAATATGATTGGCGACACAGTCACCTACAAGTACTCAAGCTTACCCTGGATTTTTGAGCAAATGGACATCCTCCATCGTCAAGAGTTTGATCCAAAGGTCTCCTTCCTCGTCAGTGTTATGGCTGCTAAACGAAGTTTGTTGAGGTCAATTTATTGAGGTCGTTCTTCGCAACGAGAATTCCAGCAATCATACAGTTTTCCCTTCAGATCCCGGAAATCATTTCAAATATATGTTCTATGAAGAAATATTTCGAGTTCATCCCACTTGATGAATATGGACCAAGACGTGGCATTCTCACTCATATGATCATACTTGGATATCTGTTAAATAATAGCTGTCCGCAACTGTTGACAAAAATATTCTAGAAAACTTCTAAGAAGAGGCTGGGAAATTTCGAATGAATAATGGGCTTAGACTACAGCCTAGGACTTATACCCTTTCATATGAGCCGTACGCAACTGATATGATGACTGCCACTCGGGAAGCGGGGGGGTGCGTTGGGATTGGATGGACAAAATGGACTGCTGATGCTAGCTTTGGTGGCATATAGCTGGTTCAACCGCACGGATTTTGGGTAGATTCGAGCTGGAGATGCTATTTGGGAATAAAAATTTTCATCTAGGGTGCACCTAGATCTGGGATGCATCGTTGGGATGATATGTGCAGCCTGGAATCGAATCTAGAGCCTTTGTTGCAGATATTGTGTTGGCAGCTGAACCAACCAATCTGCCTATCACAACACGAGAAAATGTTGTTAGCGTCAGGCCTACCGTGCACAGCTCCAAAATATCTTGCTTGCATAGCTCAATATTAAAGACATCTATATCGCCCTCAAATAAGTTTCTTCTCTTTCCGTCTCAATCGTCTCCACCAACCCTCCTTAGTAACCCCTCCTATTGTGCATGGTAGAAATGCCTTCAATCCGATGCCTACTGCGACGGCGGCTTCGATATTTATAGTTCAGCCAGGCTATTCATCGTTTGCCATCTCGCTTCATTTCGTAGCAGCCAATCACCAACCCCCTTTTTTTGGCAGGTGTTCGGGATCCTTGCTGTCGTAATCAGCCAATTTCTGGTCTGCGGCGGACAATCCGACCAGTGAGCAGGCCCAGCCTCGCCTCATCTCTGCCGGTAACCCTGTTTTGGGGCAGAAGCATCTGCTTGCTTGGACTCCTGTTGCGGTGTTTAAGGTACACCAGCGCTTTACTTTTGTGACAAAATACATGTTGGTTGCGATCTCACCGAAGGGTGGACCCTTCAACTGCGAATATCTCTAAGGTCTATTAATCGGCTCCACTTCCTCTTTACCGTTGACTGTCGTGACGGTCTGAGACATCCTCCTTTCTTCCTTCCATCAGCGATGACGCCCCTCATTCGACCAAGCTTCCATCACAGTTTTCGAGCGCTCTAGTCATCTTTTTTTTTTTTCCTTTCCGTTTGGGTTTCTTTTGCGATCGTGGAATTAGCGAAAAACCCGAAGACTCGTAAACTGCTTCTCTCCCTTACGACTGGCTGGCTGGGCGAGTACCCGAAAAGAGAGAATGACCGCGACCTTTGGACGTACGCTGCCGTCGCCGCACGGCGGCATATCATACCTCCTAACGATATTCTTTTTCCTCACATTCACGACTGGCGCAAGTGCCTTTGGAGCTGGAACGACATCTTCCGATGACTGCAAGTGGCGACATGGGGATATCGAGAATGCGTTGCTGGGACTCATGCTGGCCAGGACGGCCGGCGGGACGGCCTTCACGAGAATGGATGTTAAGCGGGTGTACTTCGGTAACTGGCTACGGGATTATTCGCAGATTATGGATGTTGCATTCTTAAAAGTTGTGGGGCCGAATGTGTTAAGGACGCTGGTATGGGATTACCCATAATGATAGAGTTATGGTGTCGATATGAGGGGGCTTCTGTGGGGCTAATTGGGGTGACCTAGGTGGCGCTTTTTGCTTTCATGACATTTGGTTATGGGACCGGAGAGTTCGAGGTCACGGATACTAGATTGGTGAGTTATCTTCGTATACAGTAATACGAGTCCAAAGGCTAATCTAGTGCGCCCAGAGTGTTTATCGACCCGAAGAGCATATCGGTATTGTCGCGATCCACCTAGAACCGCTTTCGTGGGTGCCATTCACCTAACATCTTCCGCTTCTTTAGACAACCCGAAACATTATGCGAACAATATCGATGCAAAGAAGTACGATAGTAGGCTACGAGGGGTCGTGGACGAGGACCTGGAGCTGTTCCCAGATGATAGGACGGGAATGAAAGGGTACATCGCAAATGAACGACTCGGCGTCACCACATCGGCGGGGTACGTAAGAAAGGCGTTGGGGAGGTGCATCAAGGTACGCAGAATGTGACGGACCTGCTTCATACGAAGCTTCATGCTGACAGTTCCACTCGTGATGCAGCTGGGTCGGCAACATGCCCGGAAGAAGAATATCAAGGACTTTGATGATGCGCTTAGACATCTGGGTGCCGCCTTACATGCGCTTGAAGGTTTGTTCGACTCGTATTCATAGTGTGGCAACGATGCTGATAATTCGGTGGCAGATTTCCCCGCACATTCTAACTACATCGAGCTCTGCATACGAGAGCTAGGCGAGAGGGGAGTGTTCCCCCATGTAGGGACAGCGACTGAGGTGGAGGTCAAAGGGGAACAAGTATTCCCTCTTGTTACTGGATCCTTTGGGACAGTTCACTTTCTCTCCAGCGTGGTTGGCGGAGACCCGATGAATCCAAATCCTTCTGAACTGCAACTACTCGAACAGCAGATCACCTCCGCTCTCGAAACTAATAGTGAACACGAAGGCGAGATTCAGGTCCTCAAGGAGCTCTTTGCATCACTCCCGAGTGGACTTCTCAATGATCAATCGATCGCAAACCTTGACCTTCTCGAAGAACACAGCAAAGAGAAACAGAAACTAGTCCAGACTCGAGCAGACGATGGAGAACCGGTGGATCTCGATGCAAAGGACCTTTACGACCAAGTTTACCCTTTTCTAGAAATGCATGACCGGGTAGTCAGAGAAATCGTCTACGGGATGGAGGAGGTCCCGACATACGCTGCCACGTATGAAAAGATCCAGAAGTCGCTTTGTGTCGTCACATTTAGTCTGATTGCTCCTTACATTCTGCCCGTCCTCCAACAAGCGAGAATAGAGCTAGCCGAGTCGGCGAACGAATTGATCGCAACGGCCTCAGAAAAGGAAGCGCAGGTATTCCAGGATCCATACTGCTCGGACCCGGTACATACGGTTATTAGCAAAGATAATGCAGCCAACGTACTAAGTGAACCGGCCGGTAGAATAGCTGTTGAAATTGTGAAGTTCGTTGTCCCGCTGGTTATGAGAGCATGGGACGAGCCTGATATGGACATGGAGCCCTTGATCAATTACATTATAGGGGTTTTTCATCACCCGGTTTGCCGAGACGAGCACAACCACCGGGGTCAAGCTGCAATGTTTGCCATTGTGCGTGATTGGTGGACACTCAAGAGTGATGATGAGAAAGACGAAATGCGTGGCATTCTGAGTATGGATGGTATAAAAGAGAGTAAAAATCACCATGGGCATGATACGGGTCATGGATCATCAAAACCTTTAGCTGGTCCTGGAGTTATGCCTGGAGATGCGACAGGAACGATTTTCACGGCGAAAAAGCCTGACGAGGAGGTTATAGAGGAGGAGAAGGCACCTGAGGCTGTAGTGGAGAAAGCTCTAGAAGAGGAGCCCCCTGCAGAGCCTGCAGAGCCTGCGCTAGAAATAGTTACGGCGGCGGCGGCGGCAACGGCGGCAGCTGGACTTCAAACCCCCATACTAGGCTCACAGGATGGTGGGAGGTCCCATCGAAGGAGACGCGATCGGGATGGCAGACCAACTCGAGAAAGAGAGGAGAGAAGTAGGTAACCCCGCATTCTCACAAGTATTGCGAATTCACATATATTAATATAACATACAGCTTCTCGAAGTCCTGAGAAACGAGAACATCGCAGGAGTTCGAGACGACATCACGATGAGCCAAATATCGAGCGGGAGCCTCCCACGGCGCCAACACCCCCCGCACCAGTTGATGATCACCACGCCAAAGACTCAAGAAGAAAGCATCGGAGCGGGGATCCCCGTAATAGCCAAAATGAGTTTGCTGAGCGAGAACGACACCATCATAATCGACACCGCGAAGACCCGGAGCGCTTAGCTGTCGAAGAGAAGACAAAGGATGGTACCAAATCTCGCCTCAGTCAGATGTTCAGTTCTGGTATCAATTACCTAGGGTTTGGAGCCGGCAATCCACCCGCCGACCCTCCTGGATATAAAACCAATGGATCCGCAGAGAGAGTAAAGCCCCCTAGGCTTGCGCCTAACGAAGAACGGCCTAGAAGGCATAGGCATCGACATGAGGGAGACCTTGACGCACAGGCTTCTCCTTCCCGACACAGGAGTTCACGTCGGCGCGAGAGGTCGAAGTCAGACGAAGAATTCCCTCATAAGAATGAAGAAGTTTCCCCTCTACCAGTCATTGAAACTGAACCGGAGCCACCCGCAATAGAGGCGCCCATCCCGGTTGACCCGCCGGATAGCCCGGAAGCCCCGCCTGCTGCTCCTCCAGAACTAGCGACCCCTATCGAAGCCGAAGTAGAGGTTGAATCTGATAGGAAACCATCAAGACGAAGAAGCTCTCGAAAGCGAGAAGTCCATAGGAGTAGGAGGGAAGGTGGCGATCCTTCGCCAATACCCGAAGAAGGTAGTGGGTACTTCCAACCGCATCACCCGGAACAGGAACTACGTGAGTCGAAGTCGAAAGCTAGCAAGATTCTCGGGATGGATGTTCCAGACACAAACGGAGAGCCGCCGCGAAGAAGTAGAACAAGACGGCATACTGACCAGGAACCTACTGAGAAGAGACGTCATGAAGAGCCGACGCCCAGCCGTGGCGGCTTCCTCGGTAGAATCATGTCTAAGAGAGATAAACTCTTAGGACGCGAACCAGTAGAAGAGACCCCAAGACCAATTGAGCGGCGGAGGACAGGTGATCGGGTTGACAATACACAGAGCGAGAAACGAAGACATCACACGCATAATGATGATGAGAGAAGGCGTAGGAGGCACCGCTCCGTGACCCTCCCCGTTCAGGTTGACCCTACAGACTTCGCAGACGGCCCTCCCGCACCAGAGGAAAATGGAGTACATGCATCAGGCGAAGAAAGTGGTCTAAAGGTCCCTGATGAAAAGAGTTCAAGAAACCGAAAGCATAGATCCAGTCCGAGCCCCTTGCACTTCGATGTACCATCAGCTGGTTCTGGGTCCGATGACCGTAAACCTTCTCGATCGCCTCGAAGGGGGGATCCTGCAATGCCCGAATTGCAGGATGTTAGCGGGTTAGGCATTGATACAGGCGATGCAGGGGATCCGAAATTACACCGAAGACGGCATCGGCGAGACCGGGATTGGGACGATACTCCAACCCCCAGCCCGCGGAAGAAGGAGAAAAAACGGCCAGTTAAAGAGGTTAATTTTGAAGACGCAGTAGAAAGCGGCGACGCGCCGAAGAAAGAAAAATCTCGAAGACATCGTCTTTCTCGTGATGAATCGCGGGAAGAGGGTGACGGGAGTGGAGAGAGGCGCAGAAGAGAGAGAAGGCGAGAGAGTGGGGTCTTTGGAGGATATGAACAGCGGGAGTAAGAGATGACATGGCTGAAGCCATGTGGATTCCGCCCGGCGCTTAGTCTCCAACGGTTTGGCATTTGCGACGACATGAATAATGATCCTGGAGAGTAATGTCACAAGTTTTATATTTTCTTTTTGTTTCTCACGGAGCGAGTATCCGCTTTAACATACAACTAATTTACTGTATAGAGATTTGGGTTTTATCTAGGTTATTTCTGTACATGGATGGATAGCGCAGTGAAGTTTGTATTAGGTCTCATTTCGGACCTATGGTTGCATCTTTTATATCGTTAGGCTATGCCTTGTATCCACATTCATAATTTTCAAAAGCTCAATTGAATCCTCGTGTGCCTGTGCAGGACATTTCTGGGCCGCCAATTTCTAGTATGGCGAGACCAGCTTTAATATATCAATCAAGGTGCAACTGCAGGTTCGCCTAAGACCACCAGGTTATCTGTGCTCCATGATCCGCTTAACCTTAGATTCTATAGAACCTAGACCAGATCTAGATCTCGATGCTATCCACGCCAATCAGCCTCGTTTTCTACTTGTAGACACTTACTTGTAGATCCTAATGCAAGTCTGAGCTTACAATTGCAAAGCTCATGGGACCCCGAATTTTAGTATGACAAAGTAAATGTATGTACGCCTCAAAAACCTGCAGGGCCTCCAAACTAGTATCAATATGTTCCCCAAGTTCAGAATTCGAGTTAAGCTAGCTGTCCGCTTTAAGAAGTCGTGATTTGGGAATATGCAGCGCCGATGGCATCATTGTATTACTGTAGAAGGGCTTGCTATTGGCCACCGATATTTCTAATATATCCGCTAAATGCGTGCGTCGAAGCCACGGGTCTGGTCACTCGGGTTTTTTCCCGTGCTCATCATATTGCTGCGTCTAGAGTTGGAGATGCTAGTATAGGTTGTCAATATATTCGTAATACTGAGGTTATTCTCCGTTTATTCATGAAGAAACATGCATATTTTGAGTTTATAATGCTAATTAACACTCAGGAACCTGTCGTCGAAAAAGCAAGGAGAGGAGTAATTCGGACGATGAATTCCACCATAGCCTGTGATCTCGGGCGGTTACTTCGTCTCTTTGTTTCTGCATTGTATCGATCAAGCCTTCAGCCCGAGTTTGTACGGCCGGTCTGTTCCCTTTCACCGTTATCAGCCCCTCCGGCAGCTGCGATGCAATGCAGGATAGCAAACTTCTTATCATATCATATCATGCGATAGAGCACTCCAACTGGGAATGAAAAATTGTCCATGGCACATTGCTTTTGTATTTCTTTTTCCCATCTTCAGATTACATGACAAGAACAGAATTTCGGAACCGATTTCCAACCTCATCCCAACGCCCCACAGCCGGATACACCCAAATGGACCACGCCACTTCTAATTAAGTTCCCCCTCAGTCTAACGGCCTAATAAGCAAATTCTTAACTTAAGCTGTGCAGTAGCTAAAGACTTATCTACAGTTGTTTTTGTGCATATAGAGGGGTTACATGTATGCAAACATGGCCATGGTGGTGTTCTTTTCGCTGCATGGATTGCATCGGAGGCAAACCCAGCCGCAAAGAACCATCTCGACCCGATCGATTTAACGGGAATCTGGCTTCGACATGTACGAGCTCGCGTATGAAGCTCCATCTACGGCGAAAAGTGCGTAAACTCTTTTTTTTTTCTACATCCCCTTCGACTTTCGAAGTATCATATTACGTTAATATTTTTTGGCGACGAAAGCCAAGTTTAACAATCTGAACCCGGCCGCCTCGATGGCTTGAACAGGTCCGGAAAGGGTATCAGAGCTTTCGCTCGCTTGTGAATTTTGGATCCAATTAATTTCCGGCAAGATCCCAAGTCGAGAATCTGGTCCGCGGGATCTGGGAACTCCAAGATTTAGAAGAGCCAAGATCCGCAGTATCAGCCCCGACGAAGAGGGTGTCGAGATAAAATATTCAACTGGTCAAAAAATTATGGAAATCAGTAACAGCCTTCAAAGCGGCAAAACTCCATGAAAAGGGCTCATGATTTTCACTCGAGGAAACCTGCAAAACCATGCATGGCAACTTGAACATTAAACTTGGCCCTAACTCATGAACTCCGCTTCAGCCCGCATGCATCCTTCTCGACCTGGAATCGCACCGTCCAAGAAGGGAAAACTATAGGTCTTCAGCTAGCCCCCACATCATAAGATTCCCAGAACGTTGCCTCCGGTTCCTTCGGATTGAAAACACGGCCTGCAGCGAGAAGCGGAGTAGTCTGGAGGCTCGATGTTCCGCTGGTGTATCTCTTTGGCATACTTAAGAGAACAGATATTCTGCTACGCCAAAGCCCACTATGTAACTCGCGTATAACAATTATCAAACCAGACTTTCTGCGCTGTAAATATTAATTTCTCGACTTTTATTTCTATTGCCCCAGCAGTTTTGGATTTTCAATCAATGGCCATAACCAATCTGCGCCCGTGATTTGCGCTGCACGGTACACGCTAAGTTGCTGCAGTTAGGATGGCGAGTCAGGACATCAATGCTGGCGAGGGGCCTTCGACGCCCCGATATCAACTTGCAAGGAACACTCGAGGCCGACTATCGCTTGTCAGTGATATAGAAAACATCGATGGCGATGAATACTATCCACGGGACGACATTCAAGATTTATCACCGACCAATTCGCTATTTACCATCGCTCCTGCAGATGATTCTATTAGAGTGGGTTTACAGTATCCAATAGTCATCAGCCCAACCAGGACCAATCTGCCGGGTCGAGAACTGAGTCCGCCGCCACCAACACCATTTCCAACTTCTGGGGGGTTACCCGTCCCTTCCACAGAATCGTACGGGCCTTCGGTGCCGTCCGTTTATGGGCCGTCTGTACCTTCAACATATGGACCACCTTCAACCTATGGACTACCTGTACCTCAAACTTATGGAACACCAAGTTCCTCTCCATACCCTTCGGGCTTGGGGGTACCTATGCCGCACGATGCCCGGATGTCCATAGTCTCTGATCAATCAATTCCGGATCTTGGCTATCACGATGACCTCGCCGAAATCCAAGAAACGGACAAATCAAGGATACTAGCCGCCGGAAGCCATGTTAGTCCCCAAGCGGGCCACACTGAGCGATCGGATTCAATTCACACCCAATCCAGTATTGGAGCGCTCGGTTCCAAAGATCCATACGGTAGTTCCCCGCCTGTTGGCCCGAGTAGCTTTCGAGACAGTCTTGCACCACCTCCCTTTCCTCCTCCAAAGATTCCTTTGAAGAGTCAAGATTCAAATCTCGAGGTTAGGACACGACAGGAATCTGATCAAACATTGCATACAATCTCAACCAGCTCTAGAGTGTCTCAACTTCCCCCGGCTGTTAGAGGGAGGCAGGGATCCAACCAAACTGCATCGAGTTTTGCTATGTTTACTCCAATCAGTCCTATACAGCGGCAAGTGCGCTTTTCAAACGCGGATATGAAGACAGTAGTTCCGGGTGAGGGCAGTGTGCCTCCGCTCCCAATTCCGCCTCATGTAATTGAGATGCTCAGGAATACACAGCCTAAGCCGCGGGCACCACATTATTTCCACGGAGTAAGTTTCAATCTACTCAGTTCTGATATCTATCGAATTTAGACTGATCTGTTCGCAAGCCCCCTCCACCACATGGCGCAGAAAGTTCACCTCCCGGCTATGCTACGACAGGAGAAGCCGAAATGTCGCTAACATTAACACCAACTCTGACACCAGATGGACGATCAAAGTCCTGGAGTGAGAAAGTAGGACTATTCGATCCGACAGACAAAGACCCTTTAAAGCCGTGGTGGCGAAGACGGAAGGGATACTGCTTTTGGATCATTATCGGGCTTGCCGGATTGGCCATTGTAATCGGGACGATTGTCGGAATCGTGGTCGGCAGGCAGATTGGCCAGCGAAAACATCGCAGCGGATGGTGGGCTGCGAGAAACTCGACAGAGATGCCCCCACCTGGAGGCTTTCTTGGAACTTGGGCATACACGACGACCCTTATGAACGAGACCACCGGTTGTGCGCCGACAGCAGACGGGCAAGAAACCGACCTATGGCGCTGCCCTCCTTTCGAAGAACCTCCATCGCAAACCAAAGCTATTTGGAGTTTCTTCATCTCAAGAAAAAACACGACCAATGAGACAATACCGGATTACGAGAGCCCGCTCTTTATTTCCAGCGGCGGAAACCCATTCACCTACGTATTTCCTTCCCAGCATCTGTTTTTGATGCGATATCCGAATACAAACACTTCATTCTACCAATTTTCATTAAACTATACACGAACGAGCAATGTTATTATAAAAGGTCGAGAAGCCACGTGCGAATTCCCCAACAGCATACTAACAGCGAAGATGTTCGTCAATAACACTGATTTCCAGTGGAAGAAGGGTGATTCTAGCGGTAATTCATATCGCGGGGAGTGGCCAGGAAACGTTTATATCACCGAGGAAAAGATTGGTGGCGGAAGACAAGTTGTCTGTAGGGATAAAGAATCACTGGATGTGATCACTCTTAAAGGTGTGACCCAGAAGAATGGGAAGGGGAATTGTCTTTGTGATTATGAGAAACTAGGACCGGTACCGGCGGATATTTAACTTCTCTGCGTTTCTCTTTTTTCGTCCCCAGTGTTTGTTTTTGACCTCGCTGGATGGAGTGCTGGAGTATCTTCCTCTGTTTATTGTTAACGGCGCATTCGCATTGGTTTGGCGCATTCAATTTACGATATTGACCGGGTTACGATTGAAGAATCCTTGGAATTTATATTTGACGAGCAGGTATTGAGGTCTGTTGTAATTCTGGAAAGGTATCCCTGTAGATACCCAAAAATGTATATAGCAATAATTTTCGAGTCGCGACGTCCGGCTACTCTAAATACTCTTGTGAGATTAGGACCAAGCATATTATAATATCCAGAAGGACTATTCAACTATTTTGCAGCATATATTCACCACCGCTGATATCATCAATGGCCCATCGGCTAAGATACTTAAGTATATTGTCGCCGCCAGCGAACAGCTAAAATCACTGAAATCTGACAGATATCTATGTCACTCAAGTATACGTAAGGTCTTTGGATAATAAATACTGCGATCGTAGCTCCCAAACGCCATTTGTGTCCACAAGCCGATCATATCTTATCGAGATTAGCCCAAGTAGTCCATTTTTTGAGTCACACTGCCACTGCTTTTTCGGCGTACACCACCAATTATATACAGTCAAATCTCACAGAGCCCGCTTTTGCAACTGCCGCTGCAGGTCCACAGGGGGCAGAGTTCGATGGGTTCTCAGTGAAGGCAAAAACCAGTGATATAATTGAGGGAGGATATCTCAGCCCTCACCATGGAGCGGCAGCACAATCACCGGATGGAATGGCATACTGCCTTGGTGGTATGGATGGAAACGGGAGATACCTTAAGCAACTAGTCAAGTTGAACCTCAGCAACGGGGAGATATCTGTAAATGGCACTGGGGATATGCTCGCATTAGCTGGATCTCAAATGTCGTGGTACCCTGTTGGGAAGAAGGGAATATTGGTATCGACCGGCGGCGAAATGATAGATAGTAACGGAAGAATAAGTTCGGTATGTTCTCTTCAGTTTCAGCTATGCCGAAATTTTCTGTGGGCAGCTTTCTCACAACCACCCTGATCGATAAATAGATTCCCATGCAAACTATCTGGGTCTGTGATATTCTCTTTTCTACTTGGTACTCTCAGATTGCAACGCCAGCCGACGATGTCCAAGGCCTTCCCGTGGACCGAAAGTTCTTTTTGCCGTTTCTCCTTCATATACAGAGGCTGCTGATTCCTACGAGACAATCTTACATGGAGGCCATCGAACAGTATCAGACGATTTGTATAAGCTGGATGACGTCTGGGCACTGACGGTCCCAACGCTCCAGTGGATTCAATATTATTTTGGGCTCACTGGCAAGCGAGATACCCATGGACCATGTCAGTCACGGTGCATCATACAGCTCTAAAAGATAATATCGCTAATACGTTAACTCCTTCGTTTTGGAAAATGTATCTTGTTCGTGCCCAAATGATCGCTATTTTATGGTCAGTACCTACGAATTTGGCACAGAATACGCAAACCTCCCGTTCGCCTAGTATGATCTAATAAACCTGGGCTGAAGTTATTTTGATGCAAATGCGAAAGGATATCAGCGACCTCAGCTAGTTAGAACTACGGTAGGCAGAAGGTAAGTTTCTTCCATACTTCCTCGGCAAACTTAGATTGGCTATCTAACATGACATACAGACGGCAACCAGAAAATTGGGATAATCTGGCTCTTGCGGAAGTTTTCGCGCAAGCCTACACTCGCGGCTATATCGCCCCTCCTGTGACTACATCCGCAGGCTCTAGACCGACCGGCTCTAGCTCCATACCCACAGGCACCGACACTTCAACATCTAATGATCCTAACGATCTGGGCAACCTAAGTCCTAAAAAGAACACAGCCACCATAGCTGCCGGCGCATCCGTCGGCATTATTGCACTTACTGCCTTGGCCGTGTTTGCTTTCTTCTTCATACGCCGAAGGAGACATCGAGGCTTGCCGCCTGTGCCAGTTCTTGAGCCAGGATACGACGAACCACCAGGTGGATTCGATAGGCCGTTATCAGAATTGCATTCGGCGCATGTCACAACGCCAGTTGCAGAACTGCCGTATCAGAGACAGTTTGTTAAAATTGACAGTGCTTAACACCCTTTTAAGCCGATGTTAGCACCAGAGAGCCCCGCACCCGTTCATATAATGCAGCTACCTAGTACGCCAACTGAAAAATAATCTGAAAACATTTTTCGTGTCTAGCTCTGTAAGAAAAATGTCAAAGATTAGTAGATAATCGTGGCCCCCTGTTCATGGTTTCATGTGGTCATGCTTGTTTTATTTGGGATTTGCTGAATAATATCGGCTTTTGTATTATGTGGAGGTTGTTTTTAATAATATCCTATAGAAGGAAACTTTGGCCAATATAATACAATGTTTAATTAATGTTTTCATCCAAGGATGATGAATTCAATCTTGTCAGTTGTTATCAATCAGATGATGACGTTGGGTTAAAATCAGACAGTAAGAATCCAAAACAGCACCTTCCAACCGGTTCCAGAGATGACTAACCCTTTTTCGAGAAGTCTAAATCTGACTTGATCCGATGAGATCTGACTTGCCGCAAAAGCCTTATCAAAAAGTCCAACAAAATCAACACGTTCTTCTCCAGGACTGATTGACGTATTGACTGTTGTTTACCAACACCCACGCTTACCACAAAGATAGTTCACATGCATTATTTCAACTGTGATGTTGCAGTGACATACTCTTTCCATTTCTTCATATTTTCGCTTTTCCAGAAGTTTACTATCGAATTCGTGGTTACCACGGGTGACGATCGGAACTTTAACCGTCTCACGGAGAGATTCACGGCGTTTGTGACCGCAGAGAAACTTGACCATTTTCTGACACTTTTTTTTTTNGGGGGTTACAGCAGCAAGATCGAAGATTCTGGAAATGTAGTGCTTTTTTTAAGGCTGGATGCCCGGATCTGTCCTATCAACTCGCTTTTGTTTATATTTCCTAAATTTTTGGAATGATCATTCTTCATCGACGGAAAAGGAATTATATCACGACCAAGCACTTACCCAATCATTTCGTTTTCGTTTTTGTCATTCTATGTTTGAGATAGCTTGAGATTACATCGCAGTCGCGATGTCAAGATTCCAGACGGTGATTTCGTACGTTTCATATTTTCATACACACATTTGCATCGCATCGTGAGATCGTGTAGAGTACAGGCAAAGCTCGGGTCGTTAGCTCATGGGAAAAACTAGTTATGGATAATAGATAAACGGAGAGGGAAAAATAAACCAAGGAAATCCATAACTTTGAAGTGGGGTTCAGAATTCAGAGGAGAGACAAAAAATGGAGGAACTCCCTCAAATCGCTCAGAGTTTGCTTGGGACGCTTGCTAATTGGCAGAGCACAAAATAAATTGTTGTTTGAACACATAAGCTGGACCGTTCCAAAGAAAAGAAATTTTGTTTCGAGGTATTAGTGTGAGTTTTCCGTCTCTAAATCATTAGCTCAAGAGGTTTCTCTGAAGGATCCATAGTTAGACAGCGTCCATGGCCCATAAAGTAGTATTAAAAAAAATGAGGGAAAAAAAAAGAAAATAGAAGAATATCATGAGTAATACACTTTTGAAAACAAAACAGGAAGGATCGCTTCACACGCTCGCTAGATGTCGCAAGATAGATGGCCGAGAAATGATATTGAAGCACCATTAAACCGAAAATACAGAACTCGCTCGCTCGCTAGAGAATCGAATCATATCGTTGTAGGAAGTAAAGAAGAAAAAGCGACGGAAAGAAAATCGTGATAGTGTATACCAATATAGGAATAGGTATTCTAGGTGAAAGGGTGTAAGAGTATTATTGTCATCGTGAAATAGATGTGTCGATGATACGGAATGTCAGACACCAGGGAAAATTTAGGAGCATATAGCGTCCTTGGAGTTCTGGCGGAAGCTTTTTTGACGGAAATTAAGGCCACCATATTTGTTATACCAGACGTACTCTAGGTCACCGATGAGGAATCGTTGGTAGCCGACGGCGCCCCAAGCGAGTCTGCGGGACACCTTCGCGGGATTTGCTTCGGATGAAGCCAGCTTGAAGAGCTCCAGGACCGCATCGGGGCCTTTAGATATATGATATCCAATGACATCTATGGAAATGGTTATTATTATAACTCATTTTTGGAACAATCTTTTTTGGTCATGCGGTTTGACAAACCTGATAGGTATTCTTCGTCATTATCATTTCCGGGCTCGAAGAATTCCTGATGACGGCACCGTCTGCATATCTCGACAACAAGTCCCACTAGGAACGAATACACCTTTCCGATTTCGCAGATATCCCTTGCAGAATATCTTGACAAAAACCTGACTTCCCAGTATTGTCTTTTGACTTCCTCGGGGTCGAAGACACAACGAGTGGCGAAACGAGGTATACCTGCGGTAAAGGCCCAGATTCTGTAGAGTGACTGTCTAAAGGCCATTTTTTCTGTTTCTGAGAGTTTGTATCCGGTTCCATGAACTCGCTGTTCAAATAGAGTTTCAAGTTCCGTGGCGACCAAGTCGTTGGCCAGAAGTTTTTGGATACGTTCTTCTAGTTCTTCAGGACCCTTGTCTCTAACACGAAGGGACTTGTTATTCCCTTCCCGATCAGATAGAAGAGTCAATGGAACTGTGGGATCATCCAACTCGTCCAGCTCATTGGCGGGTGCGGCCAATGAGGCCATCGAAGCCGCAGCGAGAGCATCCTCCAACGGTGTGAATTGACGTTTGGCAATTGATGTGTATATGAAATCCTTGTTGAGCACGAAAACCTGCATGACCTTATTGTTATGAGATGAAAGATGAAGCAAAGTCCGGAGTGCGTGGAATGAAGTAGCATTGGCCAGGATATCGAGAATGGTCTCGAAGGGAAGATTTGATATTGAATTTGCTTGAGCAGAGCTCTGTCTGCGGTGGCCGACCCGATGGTTCAGAACCGTGGCAGTGGACATTTTTCTTTACAGGGATATTTTATATGGTTGATTATAAAGCTTTTAATATAACGAAGGTATGATACTATTTAACTGATATGGTGATGTCGTGAGAGTAACGAGGGTGCTGCAATTGCAAACGAAAGGGTGGTCAGTGGCGGGAAGATTTATATGTAAGATGTGTTGATGAGCAATAATGCAACAGAGCAAGATAAATTTGCCGGACCAGCAAAGCAGAAGGTAAGATTGTATTGAAAATGCCCAAATGGCAACGAACGCATGGTCTAGAGAAAGAGAGAGAAGAAAGATGTCACGCTGCTTTTAAAGATTATGCAGCAGCATGATGTAGGGATCGGCTTGTCCGGAAATAGCTCCTGGTGTTTCTCATCGCGGTAGCAAAACGGGCAATGGGAAAGACTGAATGAATGAACTTGAACTTTGAAGGTATGCATGCGAGTCCGAGGTGCGTCCTGCTCGCCAACCGGATATGACCTAGATGCATCACCAGCCCCCGCCGTCACCAGCTGCTCTGCCTGGTAGCCCATTGCATTCGATACTTTGTTTTTGCTATCTTGCCGGCCGTGGCACCTCGCACCTCCATGTAACGTGATTGTTACGACTATAACAGGAATCAAAATATAATAAGATCGGGAACCAACAATGAACAACTTTGGCCGGAAGGAGGTAGCCTGTGGAGGATATTGTTGTTATCCTGAGGCAGGGTTGGGAGAGGTCACTGGATCTCATTGGACCCAGAACTTCAAACTCAACCGCCTTTGCTCATCAAGCAATTAATATTACTGCTACTACATTGCCATTGCATTGCTTGCTACGCATCATCTCGAGTGATGAGAAGAGAAGAGACCAGACGAAAGAGAAAAGCGAAAAGGAACCCCACAGTCGGGTCTGACAACACATACTTACATTAGCTCCCCAGGATTAGTTGCCCTTGTCGCAGGCGAGATGGTGTCGTGGTTTCCACTCAGCCAATTGTCGGCCAATTCACCAGATGTTCGATGCAATGGCTTCCATGTGCCGAATATGGGCAGGAGCATATATGTATGTACCCCTCATAGAACCTCTCTAGAAAATCGAAACAAAAAAGATTCACAGATCTCAAGTGCAGCGTGGCCCGCCACTCAATCGATGCAATCCTTGGCCACCCGAATGTGGTCCTCACGGACCACTCACAGGCCGTCCCTGGAATATCTGGTCACCTTTACTGTTGACCGTTCAAATTCCCCGTCCCTGAATTGTGACATATGTTCTTTTTGGTGCAAAAGTCTGGGAACGAATCGGTTTGCCCTGACCGTGAATCCAAATCTCATGCATTGGCCATCAGACGACGGGCTCGCTTCTCCCAAAAATAAACGGATCCATGTTAACATGTTACGAACGCGCGATTAAAAAGTCGATGGCTGGGCTACTTTCTATCAAACAACCAGCATCTTGGATATCGCGTCGTCGTCTTTCCTTTTACTCATGAAAAGAAGAAAATTAACTAGATCCTGGCCAGAAGGTCTATGAGCCTTTGCTTTTTCCGGAACATGCACCTTCATCGAACCCCTCCACCATAAGGAATGAGGATGCCAAACGTCGCGGGCCAATGAGAAGCTTGAACCGGCCTTTTCTTCATATGCAATGAAGCTGCACCCGAAAAACCTTTTAGCAACCTTTCATCAGCCCTCTTTCTACCCTCAGAGAAAAAACTTACACTTCCTCTTTCAGTCAAATTCGATGTTGTTTCCTGGCATGTTTGTAACAGAAACAGCTAGTGGGGGAGCTCGTCGATGTTAGATCATGCTACAAAGATACTTCTTACATACATTGCAGCTTTTGGTTTGCGGGATGTTATACAATTCGAAACCGTTATCGTTAGCGTCTGTCAGATTTAAACCATATCAGCTTCGGAAAAGACAACTTACTACGTAACCAACTGGCTAGCCGTACAGCTTGAGCTTTTGGTAAGCTAGTGAGCCATCAGCCTTGTTTTGAATTTCTCCGATACCATGAATCACAGCATCTTCACGCGATCGAAAAACCTTCCGGTCATGGTTGCAACTGATGTTTCTGCTGAAACATCATCTACGCGTATACACAATTGTCCAGTAATTACGCCCATTCGTTCATCGACGTCAGTTCTCTAGAAGACAAGGGAAGAAACCAATTTCGTGGAGTTCGTATTTGCGGAAATCTTATCTCCGAAACGCCCAGTTGCAAAAGAAATCCTTGGTTTAGCTATAGCTGAAGTCTTCCTGTTCATTTGTAGCTGTCGTGTAGTTTGGGCTTCATAAGCGCTGTCCTCGATGGCAGATCCTCAACCTCTCACAACGCCTAAAATCCAACGATGTCCAGTTGCCCCCTCGTCTATTCACAACTTTTCAAAACTATATTGTTTCGCCGATATTAACATGCCTCCAACCTTCTCTCCCAACGTTTCTGCTATCGGAGTGTTTCGAGAACTGTCTCACCAGGCCCTCCTCTAATATATGCAACCTGATTGGCTGTTGGCAGAGCCTCTCCAAATTTGCACGCTCCAGGGAAAATTTCTGCTCGATATTTGTCATGTCATATTTGTTTCCCCTCGATATATCAAGTAATTGAAAATATCCCGTATAATACAGTACATATATGTTGGGAAAGTAGCACATGATATGCCGAGGTGAACTCGTCCTAGGTTGATCAAATCTCAACCGGTATAGCCTTGAAGACACCATAGCTTGAGCACATGGCTCTCCATATTCCTCCGGAGACGAACGACGCATGATCACACAATGCATATAACTCTAGCTATGGTGATGGGCTATGCAACCGAAGCGAGGGGAAGGTCTAAGACATTGTAGACAAACGCCACAGCGGGCGCTCGGGACGATTGGCTGGGAGGCTCTCGGGTGAATCTTTGACCTGTTGCATTTTGATAAAGTGTTTCTGGACTCGGCGATGGGATGGAGACGGTGCTCGACAGGCCTGGCCCAGCCCCATAGCCAAGGAATTACAAGATCCTATTTCAATACTACATTTGGTTTAAATACGCTCGTTTGGTTATCGATTATGTATATGCAGGTGATGTGATAAATGACTTGCTTTTCTCGGAGTTTATGACATATAATCTGTTGTATTATAGTTCCTATCTTGCAGGTTTGGTAGGTTCTGCGGGAGGTCTCGAGAACGGGATAAACGGAGGCATCTCGATTTGATTGAATACCAATCCCTCGGGTCCGGACAAGCTTCGATACCAGCGATGTCGCGACTGTGGAATCTAAACTATTCAGGCTAGTAAAGATGAAATGTGAATTCGATAACGACTTCTGAGTCAGGGCTGTTCCTGGACTATGCCCCCCAATACCTAGACCATGGTACCAGTACTTCTATATGCCTTATCGAAGTGTTTGTCTTAAGATCTCATGAAAGGCTTTGCTCGCTATCTCATATCGTTGCAGTACGGGAGATATAAGATTCATTCCCAATGGAATATATCGTAGCCGCTTTTCAAATTGTTACAATGTTTGCTTTAGGTCGCAGCTTCGTACACACGACAATAAGATTACTACTACACGTTCGAATCGACATGGTCTTAGACGATGAGTTTCGTAAGATCATCCCACGCCAGAGCTGAACAAGTCACGAGGAGACGCTACCCCCAATCCCTTAAGCCTTCCTTGGCGGAGCCCATCAAGGATTTAGGTTGGCCAATCCGCTATCCAAAACCCTCTCTCGATACGACTTCAAACCAGGTTTTGGATGTAGAGTAGATAATATCCCTTGGCGCCTAAGCTTGAGATGGCTTTAGGACCCGAGCCGGAGCCGACGATGTGGTAATTTGCAATAGTAGGAGCATATGACTATAGGTCTGGAACGCACGGGATCGAAGCTTCCATCGAATGAGAAAAGGGCCGTTTCGACGGGTATAATAGTTCCAGATCCGATTCGAGGATCCTATCCGTTTGTTAAGGAACCCAAAATCCTTGATTCATTTCCTATCGCCTGTTTTTGGGCACAGACGGCTGCACTACGAAGGATACTTTCAAGACAGGTCTCAGGCTTTGTTACTGAGTCAACTCGCAAGAATCTGCGATCTATGGAGATGCTCCTTTGGGAACTATCTCATACGACCGAGATATCATGGCCACTATGCAGGTAGAGAGTGTTTTAGGTTTACTTTTGAGACTCATGGATATGTCACCGCCTATCATAATCAACATCAGCGCTCTTGCGCCGTGCTTCCGGGATAACTCCGGAGATAAGGATATCCTTGGGGGTATATTGATTCGTGTTTGTCCTTAGGGCTTAGATACTTCGTCTTCAATAGGATGAACAGGGAAGTTCAGATCTTCGCGAACTTTGCTCATGAGAGCTCGAGGGTCTTTGAATCAAAGGATCTAGTTCCTCAGCCCAGAAGATGAACACTTAGACTAGGAGCTGCACTCTTGCTTGCGTTTTGGAGCTCCGATCCTTGTATTTGAATCGAATAGAAGGCTTGGAAAATCTTCAGATTTGACGTGTTTATAATTTTGTCTCGATGGTTGGTATTCGGAAGCCTAGGATTTATATAGCGTAATTCATGCTTCATTTGAGCTATGCAGCGCATACTAAAACTCAAAACTAGCCCGTCCGTGACTGATACTGCATGATCATGATGATTATATTTCCACGTCGAGTATTATTCGCAATGATGATAAATCGTATAATAATTGGATTGAGGTTTTTGAGTAAGTATATACTGGCTGGTCCTGCTGGTGGCTCTAACGCTAGATATTCGGTGCGTGCGCACGTGAGCTAGTGTTCAGGCCTTATTTCGGTTCGCGTAACACGAGCCACCGCTGCAGTTACCACTTCTCGCGGCCGGACTAGACGTCGCTTCTAGATCCAATCACGAACCTTCTCTATCAATCCCAACCGCTTCATGATTTTTGTCGAAGCTCTGTAGCTCTGCACCGGCAGCGACAATGAATTTTGCTCCGATATTCAGCGCCGATGAAACCGTCGCCTTCCTTGCCGGGAAGACTCGACGGGTTCTTCGCCTTCATCTTCCAGCGGTTGAAACATCGTCCGATGGCTTCCCGATCAACGTCAAGGATTCTCAAAAATCGTTGAAACCCGGTGCGAAGTTCGAGTGGTATGTTCGGAACGATCTGGCAGCGGTCAATGTCTACCGGGCCAAACTCGGTGACTTGATCGCTGAGGAGTTTGGTTTTCGGTCTGATGGTGAGTGATGTTTGCGTCCGATTGATGCTGAGGAAAAGCCCATCTAACATGCAAATTGTTTTTTTTTTTTTTTTTAAAGAAAACTGGATGATACAGGACCTTCCAGCTGGATTCGTCGTTTTTACTTTCCAGAAAGGCGCCGTAGACGATAAGGGAAAGCTTGTGATCGAGCGCCAGGACTCGTATCTGTACGGTCACCAATCGGGGAGCCGTTATCGGTCACCGAAGGAGTTTCTACCGCATGTCATCGGTTTACTGCACCAGAATGCAGACTCTCTCAGGTACGTGAGTCGAATGTGCCATAAGCTGGTAATTCATGACTCTGGGTTTCATGTAACTGACAACTTCCTTTCTCTTCTCCAGTGGCCATCCTAGAAACATCGTCCTTCCACATAACCCTCTATACTCCTGTACCTGCCAGCATTGCACCAAAAAGTCACGACCAATTCAATCCGCAATGGATCGACCAGAACAGATAAGCAAGTTCAGGTCCATCGCCATCAGGGCTAATCTTCTAAGGGCATCTGTTGAAGCTCCCCAAGATCTCATCGCCGGAGCCTGGAGGTTCCGTCAAGGGGAGATAGTCTGGGTATTCGAAGCGCCCCGAAAGCCCACTGATGTCGGCGATCTCGATGCGCCGCTCATACTCTCCGACCCTTCCGATCCGGATGGCATCTTCGGTGCCGGGGGCAGGTGGTTTGCGGGTTTGATAGTCGCCGCTCCACCAATACATAATTTCGAAGACTTTGCCCAGGCATACATGGACGATCGCAACCGGGCCCATTATCGGGTTCAGAAATGTGGTACCGACGATTATGTCAAAGACTACAAACTGAAGAACATCCTACCCTGGGTCAAGAGACCCGTTCAGGATGATTCCCGTGGGATCGTTATCGACCACATTTCGGAGAAAGTGGCCTTGAAGGCTACCAAGTCGACGGGAGCAGTGGCTTGTAAGATAATTGCGCCTGCATACGACGGTGTACGTATCTCTGTTTCTCTTTCTGAGGTGTCTAAATTTCTTTTATCAAAACTTACGATTGACTTTAAAACAATAGGCCAAAATCATGCAAGATCTAGAGGGCGCTTGGTTCGGTCCCGAGAAGATATGGATTGGTGATGCTGTCCGCATTCACAAGAAGAACACGCCACCAGACCTCTCCGTCTGGGATCCAGCGTCTCATGATCTCCTCATCATCCGTAGACTCGTACTCGCTAGGGCTTACGATGAAACCCAGGGATCAGAGGATACCCCATCAGCCATCTACCTCTATTTCCTGGGCGACATTCTTTCCAAAGATCACCAACGCCCAATCGACCCGATCCCCTTCCAAGTCCCAACTTACCTCGAAAACCTCGGAGGAGATTACGGTAAATGGGTGGCTTGCGGTGACGCCGACGGTAAACCACACGAAGGCACGATAAATACGCCCTTCGTTCTGGGCCGCTTCTACGATCCAAGAATCATGCAACTCTTCGACGCGGAGCATCAGACCGTCGACGACCGTATCACGATCAAAGGCATAGCAAGAGATCGTGCTGCTACGCTCGGGTTCAGACGTATTAACGGTGAAGTCGTTCGGCCCCCTGTTGAGGCACACAGAGCTGCCGCCGTGGCTAGCTTCCCTTCGACCCCCATCTCGGATGTCCATAATCATCAGGGAGGCCGGTCTCGTGCTCCGTTCGAGGTCTCCGAGCCCCAGGACTCTGGCGATAGACAGAAGCGATCGAAACTTTACTGACAGCCCTACGCAACTCATACGAAAACCTCCTACTTTGTCTTCTTCAGCTTCTTAAGTCTCCGCTTCGATTAACGACTCACGACTTCGTTTTTCTGCCTATTTTACGAAAGCCATGATACCCTTGCATAGCCCGCATCTGATTCTAGTCTATTTCGCACGAGTATTTTTCTTCTTCTTTGGTTTTAAAGAAAGGAATGTTTCTGGCGTTTAGGGTACTGTTTAACCTTTATTTAAAATATGATCCTATCCCTAGAGGCCATTTGCTGTTCTCTGGTAGTGAAATAATTAAAAACAATCATAATCAAAATTCTGCTATAAGGAATAATTGGAGCCCAGTGCACGTGTCTATTCGAAGTACCTTATCTCTGTCTCTCTGCTCAAAATCCAACCGTAGCCTCGAATCCAATCCAATCGATACCATTAATCATTACACGATACAAAACGTAACCCAACCCGATTCCAATACCCACAAATAACCCACCACAAGAAGCCAAAGTTAATCTGATCAAATCAATCATTACAAGAAGAAGAAGCCTCGGACGCTGACAAAAAGGGCGTCCCACCGAAAAAAAAGGTAATTATATACAAGAAACCACTTCTATCTATATCTTACTCCACCGTTGTTTTCCCCTCCACGCCTCCTCTCCTACTACTCTGCCCAACCCAGATCGTATACCCCTCCCCGACAGCCTTCCCCTTAGCAGAAGGGATATACCACCCTTTCCCGCCGACTTCATCCCAAACACTCAAATCTTTTCTTCTAACATCAAACCCGACGGTGACGCTCTCCCCGGGACCGACCCCAACCTTTTCAAACCCCCTGAGCTGCCTGAACGGCGTATAAACCCCAATGTTATCAGGGAACGTGACGTAAAGCTGCGGTACCGTCTTCCCGGGCCTCTTACCCACGTTCTTAACGTCTATATCAACGTGGAACAGGACATCGTACAGCGCCGGATGGCCGCCTTCGCCACCGCCCCCAGGCGGCGGGTTAGGTCTGGGATCCGCGTTCCACCCTTCCGGGTACGGATACTCCGTCCTGTTCTCGTCTGCCAGAACCCCTTCCACCGCTGCCGCCTGGCTGCGCGTGAGCCATGGGTAATGGTAGTTTCTTAGCCGGCTGAACCCATCCGGGAAGGTAACGCTCTGCGGGGACGGAACTTCGCTGTCCATCCTCGGAACTGGGAGTCTATCCGGCGGAGGCGGTAGCTCTGATGATATATTCCCGTTGAAGACCTTCTGCACCGTGAGGTTCCCGTACTCGAAGGTTGTGTAGCTGAGTCCGAAGCCGAATTCGAAGCGGGGTTCGATCCCGTTGGCGTCGAAGTAGCGATAATCGATGTCGAGACCCTCCACAAAGTCATCTTGCGGGACGACGCCGTTCGGTTGGCGGAGGATGTCGCCGTGCGGGCCGTAGTCTTCGAGGGATTTCCCGATGGTGTAAGGGAGGTGACCGGACGGTGGGACGTCCCCCCAGAGAACGTTGACGAGTGAGGAACCGGATTCGGATGCCGGGAGGTGGGCCATTAACACCGCCGTCACGTTCGGGTTTTCGATCCATTCTTCCATCACGACGGCGCCGACGCTGTGCACCACGACGACGGTGTCGTTGCACTTCGCCGCGACGGTCTTGATCAGTGCGTCGCCGTTGTGCCAGAGGTTTAGGTCGTTCCGGTCGCCGAGGTGTCCCTCCGAGGATAGATACGCTTCTCCAGAGTCAGAAGATACGAAGACGAAGCACTTTGCTCCGGGTGTTTCCGCAAGCCTGGATGCCCGGCCGAGATCTAGGTCTTCGAGGGAATATTCGACCGTCGGCTTCCTCCCGCGTCGGCCTAAAAGACGCGCCTGGATGGCTTCGAGCGGTGTGATCTGATACCCGTAGTCAACAGACCCAGACCCCCATCCTTGTCCCAAAGTCCCCTGATTGCAACCGCGATCGATACACCCGTTCGGTCCGTTAGGACTGGGCCCGGCGTCCGATCCAAAGATCACGATAGCCCTGGGTAACTTTTTATCATCCAAGGGTAACGCCGAATTGTTAAAATTCTTCAACATGACTATCCCCTCCGCCGCGATCTCCTGCGCTATGACCGAGTGGTTCTGCCTTACGTCTAAAAAGTCGTTGACGACGTCAACAGGCCCGCCAAAGGTTCCCTGGTAAACCAGCCCGTCTCGGAGTTTCGTCCAGCTTGAGAAGGAAACCTCAGGGAAGTCCCGGTGCTGTCCCATCTTGATCCACGTCGCTGCGATTCTCAACGCCATGTCGTCCAGCCGTTCGATCGGAAGCGTCTTGTTGACCACGGACTCGGTGAGAAGACTACCCCAGTAGGACTCACCGTCCAGGAACGACTTCGCATCGCCGGGCATGCTCATATCCATACCTGCCAAAGCGCTGGCGACCCCGCTGTGATGCGCCAACCAATCGCTCATGACGAATCCCTGAAACCCGAGTTCATCCTTCAACACGCCGTTGAGGAGGTAACTATTCTGGCAGGCGTACGAATTGTTGACCTGGTTGTAAGAACACATGATCGCGCCGACGCCCGCACGGACAGCCTCCGCGAACGGCCAGAGGTACAGCTCGTGGAGGGTTCTATCGCCGATATTCGAACTCAGCGCCTCGGTGACATTCGGCCAACCCTGTCCGTGCGCTTCGGGAACCTGTCGGAACCTTTCCTGCTCGTTGCCAATGTAATGCTTCGCGGTGGCGATGACCCCCTCGCTCTGTATCGCTTCAACTGTGATCCCCGAAGCAACGCCTTGTAAATACGGATCGGATCCGAAGCCCTCCCAGTTCCTGCCGCCGACGGGGAACCGTCCGAGGGGTCCCATGCAGGGTCCTAAAATCACATTCACTCCCTTCGCGCGAGCTTCAGCGCCGAGGGCTTTGCCGCGGGCGTACATGTGGTATTTCGACCAGGTGGCTGCGACGGTGACGCCGGCCGGGAAGGCGGTGATGTCGTCTGCGAAGCGGATACCCGTCGGACCGTCCTGGAGGCAGAGGCTGCCAATACGTCTCGTCGAGCCCGTGTTACCCACGCAAGGTCCCTACGCATGTTAACACCCACCATCAGTATCAATTTTCTGATAAAAATAAAAATAAAAATAGAAAGGAAACTACATACCATACTCCACCCGACACCAGTCGTCAGGTTCACCTTCTCGGGGACATCCATATCCCTCACCAACTTGGCAGCCTGCTCGTAGGCATCCTGCCACGACGGCACCCACCCGCCTCTGGGCGACGGATAGTACGGCCGACTCCTGGCCACCACCTTATTATTATTCCCACCTTTCGCCTGCCCCTTCGTCAGCCCGATGGCCAGTCCCAATATCAGGGCGACCAGCAACATGATGAGTATCCCGACCAGCACTGGGTTCCTCCAGCGTCGCGTGAAGCGTGTGAACAAGCTAGCTTTCTCGTCGGGTTCTATCCCGTCGGAATCTCCGTGAACTTCCCCTTCCCGTTCCTGTTCACCTTCCCACCGTTCTGTTCCCGTTGCTATCCCCGTCCCGATCGCAACCCCACCGGCGCTACCACGATGAATAGACCCTTCAAACTCGTTCTGCGGTTTATCGGTGTACCCGCCGGTAGTCCTCAACGGTGGGATTAAATCGATTTCCCCAGGCGGAATCTCAACCGCTCTCTGCGCCGGCGGAAATCTACTACCACCGTTGTTACTGTTATTATTATTATTGATCAACCGATCAGAGGAAGAATTGTATATCGTCCCCGCGGGCGAAGAACCAGATCCGACGGCGGTGGTCGAGAGAGCGGTGTTTGAAGAATCAATGTCGTCCGGGTGAAGGAACGGACGGCGGGCGTGTGGCGGGTCGAGGTATTCGTGGCGGTATGCGGAAGACATTTATTCCATTTCTTATTTTTTTTTTTTTTTTGTGATATTTCTCTCGCTGTGGGGGGTGATGTGCGGTGATGTGAGGTGGTTTTTTTTGGCGGTGATGAGAGGGAGATGTCCGATATATATTAATTATTTCTGGTGAAATTATTGATACCGTCGTGTCGTCGAAGTCTGCGACAGTTATTTCGTAGATTAGGACGAAAGTAAAAACAAAAAGGTTCGAAATAATTGATATAATAAAAGAGAGAGAGAGCTGACGATCAAAAGTCTACCGACTCAGTCATAATCTTAGGGAAAGAATTAAAAAAAAATAAAAAAAATAAAAAAAGAACAATCAGCGGAATGTAACGTCGAAAGCCCCCCTATATAGCAACGATTATCAACCATGCGGTAGATAAATATAAACACCCCGCGACTCTTTTCAAAATTCTCCGCGTGGATTGCGAAAAAAATCTATAACTTTTAGCGATAATGATTGTTTAATTTTAAAAAAAGAGCGACAGGGTAAACTCCGAGTGGGAAACGACTGGAGAGGCCGACTGGGCCACGAGATATACTCTGGTTTTTCGCGAAGGAGTTTGTCGATGATGGGGAACGAATGAATCGAGGAGGTCGGATATTGCCTGAATCGGAGTCGGTTGCGACAATAAACACACGCCGTTTTGGGGAAGACCGCGGTCACAAAACCACAAAAACAACGCATGCGGTTTGTATACATTCGGTCTGTTTCGTTATTATTATTATTATTTTCGATTGAAAGCTAGGAACGAGACTACCATTTTGAAGCCCATGAAGAAGATGAGTGGAATTCAATATTAGAGGGTTTCATTTTTGCGCATGGAACTATTATACATCTTTTTAAATTCATTTTGTAATGATAAAAAATACTGGTGGGTTTACCACAGGCTCACGCAAAAAAAAAAAAAAAGAAGCACAAATGAGGGTATGAGAAAAAAACGTCCGAAACAATCAGGTCAACCCTACAATCTTCTCCCCCGCAGGCAATTTGACCTCATACTCCAGCGGCAGCTTGCAGCTTCTTCCCTTCTCCAACTTGACCGTGTACGCGATCTCCCCGTTGCCGGAAGCCTTCATGACCGCCGACGCAGTGCCCCATTTGTTATCCAGATTCGCGCTGCCGGGTGCGCCGGTCCTAACGGGGTCACCGCCCTCGCGGAGACCCTTGGGGTTTACGACATTGACCCTGAGACGTTCGTCCTCAGAGATGGGGATCTGGTCGAGGACCGTGAGGGTCAGTGGCTGTGATTTGGCGTTGTGGATGAAGATTGAGCGTTTGTAGAGGGTGACGTTTTCCTTAGAAATGAAACCCTGGGATGAGGAGACCAGCGTGGGTTTGGCATAGGAGACGTGGACGCCCGTGTCAACGCCCAGTGAGAGGCTGATGACATCGTCGGGGGGGCAGTGCGGGAGGTTTGTTTGTCCCAGGAACGAGCCGTCGACGGTGAGTCCGGCGACGCCGCGGAGCAGCGTGTGTTTGGAGGTGTTCTTGAAGCGGGCCTTGAGGAAAGCGGATGAGCGGAGCTTGGCGACGGCGATGGATGTGAAAGTGACGGTGGGGAGTTCGATGGTGCTGATGACCTGGCGACGCACGAGGGGGCCGGATTTGATAGTTTTGAGGCCTGAGATTTCGTACGCGGTGGTCATCCCGTAGGACTCGTAGCTGCTGGACTCAGCGATAAGCATCGAGGCGCGGGACGGTGCGAGGGTGGAGGCCCCGTCGTCGACAGCTTGAGGATCATCTTCAGGCTTCTCGTTAACCAAGGCAGCTGTGGTGGTGGTTTCCACAGGCGGTGGAGGAATTGCTTGAGGGGCGCCGAATAAGCTACCTCCAGCTGACGCTTGCCCAAAGCCGGCCGCTTCTGTTGCTGTACCGAATAAGCCCTGAGCGGGGAGGTCGCCCACGGTGGACCCAAATGCCGCCGCTGTGTTGCTGTTCGGGGCACCGAAAAGTACACCACCGGGGGCTTGACTGGTATTCGCTTGTCCGAAGCCACCGAATCCTCGGTTTGGCTGTGGCTGTCCGAATAGGCCGCCGGACTGTGGCATCGCTTGCTGTTGTGCTTGGATAATGTTTGATTGCTTCTGTTGCTGCATCTGCTGCTGCTGCTGCTGCTGCAGTGGTTTCTGGACGATCGTTAGTCGATATTCTTATTAATTATATAGTTAGCACCGTTATATATCTAGACTTACGTTATTTGGGCCGAAGGATAATCCCTTCTTCGCAAGGGCCTGCTGCTCTTTGATGGAGTACAGTCCGGCGGTGTTATCCGAATCCTCGGTGTAGCGGGCGAAACCCTTTTGGAGGGATAGGGTCCAAGGCGTCATGATGGGAACGACCTCTTTCAAGCCGCCGAAGGTCTGGGCGGACGACGAGAAGGTGATCTTTGCATCCCGCCAGGTCTCGTACGTCTTGTTCTCGAAGTGAGCACGGTAGACGATCTGGCCGCTGTTGGAGATGCTGTCCAGGCGCAGGTCGTAGCGCGGGTACCATCTGGCATGGTGGACGACTGGATACAGACTTTTGATTAGTCCCGAAACTGGGCTCTTATAATATAGGTGGGTCAACTTACGATACTTGAGGGTGAGACTGGCTTCGGTCTCGGAGTTGGTCTCGACCATGACCTTGACACGATAGCTATTCCCCGGGCGAAGTCTCCGCTCGGCCTCCTTCTGTTCCCTCTTTTCACGCCTCCGTTCGTTCTTCCTGGCTCGTTCTTTCGCCTTTGATTTCCCAGCTTTCATTCTGGCAGCAGCGGGTACCTTTGATTTCTTCGCCCGCTCTTTCTGTTTGGAGAACAATTCCTTTTCGAGCTTTTCCAGAGCAGCTCTGGCGGTTTTGTTCTGCTTGTACAGGATCTTGCGGGATTCCTGGTAGGCATCCAGGAACTGGGTCATGGTCTCCGGGGCAGCCACTTCGGCCGTGATGGTGCTACCGTACTTTTCCAGGGCTGCGAGCTGGACCTCGGAATTATTGAGCTCTTCGGCGGCGTCCTGAGCTCGACTGCGGATCTCCTTGATCTCCGCATCGATTTGTCTGATCTCAGCAAAGGCCGGGTCCTCATCCGGGTCCAGCTCGGATTCGGACGAGGTGGAGACGTCTTCGGATTCCGAGGACTCGTCCGGGTGCGGGAGCCTGGGGGCACCGAAGAGCCCACCGTTGGGGGGGTTCCTGGTGTACCAGGTGGTCTCGACGACCATGTCTGTGATGACGGCGTCACCTTTGCCCTCGACCTTGATGGAGTGTTCTTGGCAGTAGCCGGTCAGATCCTTAATCGTGACTTCATTCACGCCGGGCTTTTTTTTTTAATAATAAAAAAGGATATATAGTCAGCTAAAATCATCCCTCACATACGAAGCTGATATAAATCACAGTAACCAAAGAGCCCACCTCATGCATGCAAAAAGGTTTCTACGGGAACATGGAAAAGAGAAAGGAAAAAAGAGAAAAAAAAGAGGGGAGGATATTAACATACTTTGAGCTGGACGCCCTCGATGTCACGGATGATCTGGGCTTGGTCCGGGTAGAGGACTACGGAGTTGGCGGGGAGGTCTTTGATGCTGAAGACGAGCTTGTGGGGGTCTTCGAAGGTACCGCCGCTGGTGACCTCGACTTCCTTGCCTTTAGAGACCATCTTTTTTTTTTTTTTGGTATATTTTTGTATATATGTATTTTTTTTGTTCCCCTTCTGTAGGATGAGATTGTTAAAGTGGGTGGGGTGAGGATTAAGGGAGAGGGAGTTTTTAGGTGAGGTGGGGGAGTATTATAAGTGGGAGAGATGGAATGGGGTGGATGGTTGTGGAGGGATGTCGATGTCGACGCAGATGAAGATGGAGATGAGGATGAGGATGTAGAGCGGATGGACTCAGGGAAATCGATCAAAAGACACAGCACACAGCACAGCACTCGCAAGTCAGGACTCTCTCTCTGTTCACACCAATGGACAGATATCAAAGATAAAATAGACAAAATAAAATAAAATAAAATAAAATAAAATAAAATGAAGATCAAGAAGAAGAAGAAGAAGTAGCGGTGGTATACGGGTAGAGGTAAGTATACGTATTGATAGATATATTGAAGTTGAGAGGAATATATAAAGAGGGGCGGTTCTGCACTTCTCGTTCGATTCCCTTTTTCAAATTGCACACACACGCAGACACAGACAGAGACACGGACACGAACGAACACGGACACGCGGAATGTAACTATGTATGGATGTAACTATGTATGAGCATATGTACTTGGGCTTCTGAACGGATGCGGGGCTTTTTTTTTTATTTGTGGTATACAAAGGTGCAGCTGGCGGGGAGATAGAGACTGACTGACAGAATTGAAAAGAGAGCGGAGGAAGGAAGGAAAGGAAGAGGACCGGGGTTTAAAAGCCTAGCCAGGATCCAATCTTTCTGTCTCTCTCGATAGGATCCAACAGGTAGAGAGGTAGGCGTACACGCGGAGTCATAGCATATGTTTTTATATATATAAACCATTCTGCCTTGGACGTGTGAAGCCAATCGAAGCACACAGATCTTGAGGCTTCTCAAGATATTTAATATATATAATTATAGTCATGTTGATATATATTACCAGGCTATGTTGATATGTTGATTAGGTAGTATTACCTGTAGGAGAGCCAGTTCAACACAAAATATCTTTTTGTCGTCACCGGCTGGACAGGAATTCAATTGGTTTTTTTTATTATTCAACTTTCAACATTGCCGTATCTGCCTGGAAGAGTTTTTAAGTATATTCTACAGAGCCCTTGATGTTATCTCAGATGACTTTAGTGTTGATCGATACTGTGATTCTGATTATAATCCTGAGGTGGTTCAGATTTGATAATTCCAAGCCGAAGGAGGCCACTTTAAAAAAAACACCATCTCCAACTTACTTAGCTACAGCTATGGCTATGTATATCCAACTAGCTAGAACCTCAAAATCCAATCCCATTTCTCGTAGATTAATTCAACAGGCTACTGCGTATGCTTTTCCGATGGAATGCAAAGAAGAACTCAGGTATGAGCTGGAAGCTTCGTCCTTCTAGTATATATACTCCATCCATATGGATCCATACAAGATGCAATATACCTCGGCACTTGTCGTGTCCCTGCTGCTTGCAACCGCTGCAGGTCAACCGCGAATTCGGTCTCTCATCAACATCAACATCATATAATCTAGTAAGCCGAGCCCAAGAAGAAACATAATAATCAAGCATATACCGGTACATATCCATCGACATCGCATCGAGAATACCTCAAATACATCTTACCAATTGGCTCGACCGGAGATTTCTAAACTTCAATCAATCTCAATCTCAATATCAGTCTCAGCATCAATCTCCGAGAGAAAGGGTGGTATATCGATACCGATATCAACATCGATGCCGACCGTGTTTCCGCCCCAGCCGCTGTACAGGCGAATCCAGTTCTTCCTCAGCCTGCTGGGGATGAACCTCTTCGTCCGCTTCTTCTTCTTTCTCCGGTACGCCTCCTTCCTTCCTTCCTTCTTTCCTTACTTTACTTATTTTCCCTTTCCTTGAATATACGCGAATACTGTCCATCCAGTCTGGGTATATAAAAACTAACCGGAGCGCTGTATGCGTGCGTGCGTGCGTGCGTGCGTGTGTGAGTACAGGCGCCTCTATCGCTTCGGGTACTACAAGGACCCGCCCACCTTCACCCTGACCTTCCCCCAGCATCGCCTCCCCTCCTACTGGTCCCCCTCCACCGTCGAGGTCTACCTCCCGAAATCCCATCCCACCACCACCCCCTCATCATCATCTGCATCTTCAAACCCTCCTCCAAAGCCGTACCCCTTACTCATCAGCATCCACGGCGGCGGCTTCAACGTCGGTCACCCTGTTCTGGACTCCCAATTCAACCGCTACATTTCCGACGCTGCATCCTGCGTCGTCGTCGCCCTCGCATACCGTAAAACCCCCTACGTTCAATGGCCCGTCCAACTCCACGACCTCACCGCTCTCGTCGTCGAAATCTTAAAAGATGATCGCATCTCCCACCTCTGCGACCTCTCAAAAGTCGCCATCGGCGGCTTCAGCGCCGGCGGCAACCTAGCCACCGCGCTATCAATCCAACCAGCCCTGAAAAACAAAATCCAGACAATCTTCCCAATCTACCCGGTCCTGGACTTCACCATGACCACCCAACAGAAACTCTCCCTGCGCCCCGCCAACGCCCCACCGGATCTCCTCCGCAACATGGCAGACTTCTTCAGCTTCGGTTACGTCCCCCTCGGCACCGACCGGGAGGACCCGAACCTGTCCCCGCTGTTCGCGGACGCCTCCGATCTACCCGATAATATATACCTCGTCGGTTGCGAATACGATATGTTGAACATCGATTGCAAGAGGTTTTACGAGAAATTCGGGAAACTCAAGAAGAACATCGTGTATGATGAGGTTAAGGGTGTCAGGCACGGGTTCACGCATCAGAGCATCGAGAGGATGGATGGTAAAGTCAGTGAGAGGCTGGATAAAATCACATTTGCGCTTTACGACCGGTTCGCGGGCTGGTTGACGGATGTCTGGCGGGTGGAGAAGAAGGAGGTAGAGGTATCGGTAGAAGAGAGGAGGGATGGTGAGCTGGGGGATGACATTGTGATACTTTAGACAGACACACATAACATGTAATATATGCAGAGGTCTAGAATTATCGTCGGACGATACTGTGTGGGACATTTTGAATCCCAGACCACTTAAATCATTATGTAAATCTGAGAGAAACTAAGACCTAGACCGAATTCTAGAACGCGGATATGTATCAAGCCGGTGAAATATTTGTACACGTACAAAAAGAACATTGGGCCCGGAAAAGCACTGACAACTTTCCAGAGGATACTGTGATTTCGACGCCCGTGTTACCGACCTGCCACGAGCTGACGACCGGGTCGGACAAATTACGTCTTCCGACGCCGAAAACTTCCAGAAGCTTTATTGGTGTTTTGGGGGGGTTGAGCTTTTTGACCCACAACTTAACATAAAAAAAAATGGACCTCGGCTCATTGTCGCCGCCAATTAACGATAAGACAGGCTATGGAATGGTGTCGTCATTGGCATGCAAAAAACCTACAACGGTCCCTGAACCGGGGGGGGGNTTTTGGCGGGGACTTAATTGGTCTCGTGAGCTCTCCTGCATTGATATATTCCTTGATCTATCCAACGAAGTTTCCTGGTTTTTCTACTCTTCCTCTTCAATTGATATAGGGCTGACAACTGCCCACCTGTTGGATTTTCTTGAAGCTTCAACGAGTTTCGCGTTGCTATTAATATAGAACATTCGGGATTCGATACTCTCAACAGCTGCGATTTCGATTTCATATCTGAACTTGGAACACTTGGGTCCGGGTTGCATAAATTTAACTAGATACCCCATTCTCACCCTCACAGAAATCTCATCAGTATGAACAGTCGATAACACAGATATCTACACCATATCATCACCTTCCTCAAAGGCACTCTCAATCAACCATGGCCTCCCTCCTCTCCCGCCTAAGCCCAACCCCACACTTCCCCGCCTACAAAGGCACCTACGAAGTCGGCACGCTAGACCTCGAACTCCCCGTCTCCCAGCTCATAGACGCCGGTCTATCCCCCCCGTGTCCAGCGCACTCCGACATCCCAACGATCCAATTCCGAGTGTTTTACCCGGCTGCCTTGAAAGGTCAAGCTACGGGGACATGCGGTAGCGGGGTTAATTGGATACCCTCGCCGCGGAAGGAGTATGTAGCTGCGTACTGTAGGTTTGCAGGCGCCGGCGAGTTTTTGGCGAATCTTCTGTCGTAGGTTTTCCACTATCCTTTATCATTTTGGATGCATTAATATACAGGGTTTTCGAAGACTTTGACAGCTGATATTGAGATAAATACTAGCTACATCCCCCGTCACCTCTACCACATCACCCTCCCGGCTTATGCAAACCACGCTTTACTGGAATCCCCACCAAATTTCAAGTTCCCCGTCGTAGTGTTCTCCCATGGCCTAGGCGGCACGAGGAATACGTACTCATACATCACCGCCTCGCTCGCGGCGCAAGGGTGTGTGGTGTTCTGCCCGGAACACAGGGACGGCAGCGCGCCGGTTAGTTTTATCAGGGAGCCCGGTGTCAACGTGACCGCTGGGAAGGGTGTGAATTCACCGGCGACGGCTAGTTCTAGCGGATCAGGGTCGGACGGTGAGGAAGCGTCGTCACCATTACAGTTTCAAAAAGGACAGCAGCAGAAAATCAACAGATCAATTGATAAAAAGCGTACAACGACCAGTCGAAGGAGGATCGATTATATCTCCCAACCCCACGAGATCTCCCCAACCACCGCCGCGATCAGGAACAAGCAACTCGAAATCCGTCTCTGGGAGCTCGGTGCCCTCTTCGCCGTCGTCCGAAAGTTAAATTCCGGGTATTGTCAAGATGAAGATGAAGATGAATTAAACGACGTCTACGTCTCTGGGACCAAAAACCCAGCTGAAACCATTCGTCTCCTAAACATGTTCAAAGACAGACTAGACGTCTCAGAAGGTTCATCGAGTAGCAGCGGCAGCGGCAGCATAACCTGGATCGGCCACTCCTTCGGCGCCGCCACAGTAACCCAATTCATAAAATCCTGCTGGTACGCCCCGTTACTCCTCCAACAACAAGACGTCAACCAGCACGAACAAAAACAACAACAACAACAAAGAAAACTGAAAGAGCCGCTGTACAACCCAGCCGAGTATCTACTGCGCCACTTCCACCCAGACGGAACGATAGGAGAGTCTTCAAGACCTCCTGTGACCGTGTTGTTAGATACCTGGTGTCTACCGCTGTTGGGGGAGAGGACCAGAGCCCTATGGAAATTGCCACTACCCGGGCCGACGCTCGGTGTGTTCAGTCTGCAGTTTTACAAGTGGAAGGAAAATCTACGAGGGTTTAGGTTTGTATATTCCGATCCAATATTTATATATCTAAGTGTTATTTAGAAGGGAGAGGGTTGCTAATTACGGGTTATAGACACGTGATGAGCCATAAAGGCGGAAGCTTCGAGCGCGAATGGTTTAAAGACGGACAGGATGATAAAACCCCCACTGTAGGCGCCTTATCCACGAATGAAGACGACAACTCGAACGGGAATTCCTCAAAAGTCGGGAATAAACTACGAAGAACGTCAAGTCTGGACGTAACCCCACAGCTGCCCACGGGGTTTCGCCAGGGCGATGAAGAAAAGCTAAACGAAGCCTCAGAGTCTGCAATCGAATCACCAGCTTCTCATACTGCAGAAGAAGAAGAGGAAGAAGAAAGAGAAGGCGTGCAAGACACCGACAAGCCGCTCCGAAGGTTTTATTACGCGACAAACTCGGCACACATGTCGCAAAGCGACTTTGGAATACTCTTCCCCCGTTCGGCGAGGTACTTTATGCGCGTTGACGATTCCGAGCGCGTGTTGGATCTGAACGTCAGAGCGATAACGGAGTTTTTGAGGGAAGCCGGTAAGGGCGTTGCCGGGTTTGCGAAGGAAACGGAGAGGGATTTGGAGATTTTTGGGGATGCGGTGGTTGACGGGTGGGGGGTCGCGGGGTTGGAGCTGGGTGATGAGGGGTTGAAGGTGAAGGAGAAAGGAGATGAGGAGATGAAGGGGAAAGAAGGTGCGGCGAGGTTGTAAGCTTTTCCTTTTTGTTCTTTTAAATCATGGAGTTTTTTGTTATAAAGTAGAAAGGAAGGAGTACGATATCAGGCGTTCTTTGATTTCTACTATACAGGCATAGCTATCGATTATCATTATGGGGAGAAGGTCATAGCGAGGATTTAAATGTCTGTTTACAAGTTGATTCATTATTCAAGACGAATTCATTAGCGATGATTGAGTAGCTGGGTCCCCACGCGTGTGCAACCTTTTTCAGGGTGGTGTAACAGGTTTATGTGAATTTATTGTATGCCCGCAATTTCGTAACCGGTATGCCCGGATGAGCCAGATCAGGATCCAGCCGGTCTCGCAATGCCAGACTAACAAAAAGAGAGCTGGAGCAAGTGGCTAGATCCTGCGTTGGTATGTGTGGTATTTTTGGTCCCGGGCAGCAATGTGGCTTAGTCAGAAGTGGCTCAGCACGTGAGAGCGGGAAACAATTGACTTCTCCCTGCCGGCCTGTTTGCAACCTGATCCTTCCACCATCACTTCTCCTCCCTATAAATACCCATCGCCCGCCTCGCATCTTTCTCTTCGCCCGTTTTTCAAAGCCAAAGATAAAATAAAATAAAGAAAAGAATTAAAAAAAAGGCATCGCCCCGACGGTTTCCCTCTGCCGGAAAATCGTCTTGCGCTCTTGAAAAGCATCAGGAATCAAAAGGCTTTGATTGAAAAGCAATTGAGATTTTGTTTTATCAATAAAAAAAGGCTATTGAACAAGGACCCCAAAAGAAGGATATTTGCCGTTCCTTTTTTGGCCCTATCGAGTGATATTTCCTCAAAAGAGAAATCCGGATTACATAAACCACGAGAAAGAAAGAGAGACAGAGACAGAGAAGAGAAAGCTGAAGCTGCCGTCGCTCTCGAATCCATCCCATCCCCCCGCCACGAACAGGCGCTGTGTAAGCTGCACCTGCGCTTGACCAGCTCGGGCTTTGAAGGGGACGCCTTTTGGTTCAGAGATAGATATATATATTTTTTGTCTCGGCGGAATCGCTGCGTTCCTCTCACTTTCACCAATCGAAATCAATCGATCAATTAATAAGCTCATAGCTGTTTTCTCATCTTCTTCTTCATCGCCGAGACACCTTCAAATTCACCGCCTGTCTAAAAGCTCACTTTTAATCATATCATACGAAGGAATCCCATCTATAGCACCCTTTCTCTCCCTCCGTTTCCATCCTTTCTCTCCCTCATCTCCATCCTTAGAAACCCGTCGCACAACCGAGTCTCCTCGAAATCTCGGGGAAAACCACCAAAAAAAACAATGACAAACGTCAATATTGTGAGTTTCACCAAACGCACCGCTCGTTGTTACCCACGGTGTAGCTTGCTGACAAGAAAATCCTTCGATCGTGGAAACAGGGCAAAGTGTACGAGAAGGTTATCCAGCAGGTCATTGATAGCTCTGTGACAGATGTCCAAGACAGCGGCATCGATCCCTCCGTCTTGGAGGAACTGAGGCAGGTACGAGTTGCTTTTTTTTTTCTTCTTCTCCTGTTAGTCTTTGTCTTCAGGGCTTGTTTTGAGCTCCATTGCTTCCTCTTCTCTCTTCCATCCTTCTTTCACTGGCCCAGTTCCTGAGCTGGAGGGATGGGAGTATAAAATCCGAGACATTGCGAAAGGATAGCTGTGGACATCTCTCGTCATCATTCGTTGTGCTGACAGAAGTCCGCCGTTTGACGTCCCGCGGGAGCATCGCGTGTCGTTTTTCTGGCCTTTCCCTCTTCCTATCCTGTTCTATCCTATCCTTCAGCTCCAAAGTTCCTGTGCTATACTAGCAGTGGGCGAGAGAAAAAAAGAGATGTGCTGCTGGGGCAAAAAAAAAAACCTTTTAGGACCACCCCCCAATTTGGTGCGGAATCCGGCCTTTTTAAGCTGGATCCTAATTTCTTCCTGGCTAAGGCTGGACCGAGATCCTGCCAGGTTCCCAGAGCAGCCTGTGCTGCTTTTTATATCTCAATGTGGACTCCCACGCGCGTCTTATTCGCTCAAACCCAACTCAACGCAGTGCAACACTGGCTTGCCCTATTAAAAAAAAAAAAAAAAAAAAACCTGTCAGCTGTTTGATGTGATTTGATGTGACTGAGCAACTAAAGAAAGATATAACGGATTGACTAAATAAACCCTTCTTAATGATTTGCTCGTGAATAGGTCTGGCAAGAAAAGCTATCCGGCTTCAAGGTTGCCGTTTTCCCCTGGGACCCAGAACCCGTCCCTGAGCCTGCCCCCAAAGCAGAGGTCGTCGAAGCTGCTGGCGACATCGCTTCCGATGGAACTCGCATCAAGCCTGACCCAGAGGCCGACTTGCCGGCACCTCCACCATCAGCACCGCCAGGTCAGGCCTTAAGCGACCCGAGCCTTGCCGCGGCACGTGCTCGTGAGATGGTTGCTCAGAAGTTCGGAGGGAATGCACCGCAGCGTCAGTCATTCCCGGGGCTCATGCTTCCCACTCCACCGCAGCAGCATCATCTCAGCGGCCAAACGGATGGACCGGATGACGGACCTACGAGGAACGAAGTTGATGAGCAAATTCGACAGATCGTCTTGGAGGGAGAACAGATTCGTACTTACGAAGGCGCAATTGCTGAAGCGCTGAGGCAGTTCAACGTTCAAACAGATGTCATGCAAGTTCGGCCGTTGAACAAGAAGAACAAAAATAAGAGAAAAGCCGCTGCCACTGCTTCTTCTCTTCAAGTCGTTGATGCGGAATCAATCTCTTCCCCGATTCCAGATGCGGTTGCCGGTCCGTCGGGCTCAGTCGCGCCAAGGTTGCTGCAGACTGATGGTCCTGAGTTGGATGAAGATGCCATCAACTCCGATCTTGATGACACTGACGAGGAGCCCGTCGATGATGATGATGACGGTGAAGGCATCTCCCAGATCATGCTCTGCATGTATGACAAGGTCCAGCGCACCAAGAACAAATGGAAGTGCACGCTCCGAAACGGTGTCTTGACGGTTAATGGGAAAGAGTATGTTTCATATTCCTTATCACAACTTTCCCCATCATGTGAAGGATTGCAGAAGCAGCTAACATGGGGTTTAACAAAATTATAGATATGTCTTTGGCAAAGCTACCGGAGAATATGAGTGGTAAATCTGCTGGGGTCACGCTTTTACCGTCTAACCTGATCAGTTTTTAGTTTTTATTTTTTTTATTTTTTCCCCTCCCCCTTCATCTCGGTTTCCTCGGGAGATTCTTTTTATCATGCATCATTAACCCACGTTTTTATGGCCTCATCAGTCCTTCTCCCGAAAAACAATTCATGAGAACTTCGGCTAGAAAAGATGAAACATCTATAACAGCCAAAGCACATGAGCACTACCCTTGTCTCTGCATCTTCTCGCCCCACTTCTATCAACGGCTGTTCTGTCTGTGGTGGGGCATCAATCAGTTGACAGGATTATCTGTTTCTCTTCCGACACATTCATGCTAGTTCACTTCCCTCATGACCTTCCAGAATATTCCCATCTCTCCCCAGTATCCTCTCTGCAATTTTGCAAGCTAAGGCGTTCAGGTCCCCAAAACTGGTTGTAATACCACACATCTCACGATCGTCTCTTTTTCCTTTTAGTGTCTCAGGGTTGTTTTTTCCCCGTTTTCCTACGTGATTCCTTGTTCTTCTTCGTTCTTCCTCACCCTGTTCAATTCCTAGCATATTATCTCGCGATTCTATACTCCGATATCTCGTGTTCGTCTTTTCTTCTTCCCCTTCTACTCCTACTTATTCGTGTCAGGCCTAGCCCTATCAGGTTATTCCAGGCTTATCAGGCCTTACTTAGAGAATACGATGCCTTGTTTTTTGCAAAGGCAACTTTTTATGTTAAAGACAATAGTTTCTCCCTTCCTTCTCCCCTCCCATAGCTCATGGGTTGGGGGCTAATGTGTATGTTTTAAACGTTTATACTGTAATGTTGACCATTCAAGTTTATGAACGTGGTTCCCTAGAGGGTTGGTGTGTATTTAGCTAGATTTTTTTGTTTGATTTATGATATAGTGAATCGCGGAGGTAGGTCACCAGAATATAGAATGAAATTTAAGAAAGACAGAGAAAAAAATATAAACTAAATCGCTTCATTGATCAGATTGTGATATAACCTAACTAATTCTCCGTAATTCTATATTAGAAAGAGAGGAAATCAGATATGAGAAGAGAAAAAATCCCTAGGGATAACTGGTCTCGCGATGCCGGATGAACAAAAAAAATGCTTATAAGGATATCTCAAGATTTTTAGACCCTTTGGTTAAGTTCTTCTAATTGAAACATGGAAAAAACGCCATCGATAATATCAAACATCTCCAAGAGCACCAAAAGATCTTAAGAGTCACCTATATGAATTGAAATCATACCGCTGGAGTTGTGAAATAATACTTCCGTCGCTGCGAGAATCCTACACCAGGGTTTTTTGGTGTTTCCCGACTTTGACTTTCAACATGTGTATGTGTTCTGGAAATAGTACCAATATATATGCCGTTTGGTAGGGGCGTAAACGGACCAACTCCCTCCGCTGACCGCCCCCCCTCTCCACTTCCCCCCCCTCCTCCCCTCTCGTCGTCAAAACAATATATTTGTCCTTTCTGAGTTCCCTTGGTAAAGAAAGGGGGTCGTAACTATGGGTGGGTGGGTGAATGGGTGGTTGGTTGGTCAATACGTCTTTTTTCTCTTCGGACGAAAAATACGACAAATTAATTAACTGTACCATAGATTGATTATATATTACGATACATCGGACCGAACAATAAAAGACCCGCACCCGCCGTCTGCCGCTTAAACCAAAAAAAAAAAAGAGGGAGAGGGAGAGAGCGAGAGGGAGGATAAATTCATATGCGAGGAAGGAATCTGTAGATTGGCGATTTTCTCGTTCTCCTCGTCGGGCCGGACGAGTGTGCCTCATCCTTTTTTTCCATATTGTGGCGCGCGTAGAATAAGAAGAGAGANTTTTTTGTCCAAACTACCGGATCGATGATCACCATGAAGAAACAGGGGCACAGTGTGTGTGGTTTTATTTTAGGATAGCAATTTGGGAACATCGGGACGATTGCGTGTGTGTCTGGCTCTTTACTACTGAGGAGGAGTGCAAAAAAAAAGAGATGGTCGGGATGTGGTTCCTGTAGCGTGGTAATCGGGTAAAGTTGAATCCTTGCTTTTTTGGGCCTGGGGAAGGGTTTTGAAAGAGCTTGTCCTTGTGTATAAAGATGTGTGTTATGTGAACATGGTTTTCGAGGATGGGATGAATCGATCGATTGGGGTTTTCTTTTCAAAGAAGAAAAAGAAGAAAAAGAAAAGAGCAGAAGCTACCGCGGAGTTCGTCGGCATGGTAGGCTTTTTTTTTTTTTTATGTATTTTTTTATATGTGTCAATATCAACGGTTTCTTGATACAAAATGATCATGAATTCATCAGAATGTGCTAGTCCATTGATTGGGCTGAGGGTTACATGTTCCCCAGAGTCTTAAGAGCTTACAGATATCGATCTTAGCGTACCGTTGATATCATATCAAGGTAGAATAAGCCTTTTAGCTGAGCGTAATCACGAGATCGGTACTTTAAGACTCAGGATTCCAATGCTATTCTTTTTGATATGATACTATTTCCCCAAACGAAGAGAATGTACAGATTCTGAAACGAAGCACGAATCTCTTAGCTCTCTTTTAAGTCTTCTTCGTGCGAACAGGAGACCAGCTGATTATATTATATCTCCCATGGAGTTAAAAACCCGTCAACTTAACCGGATGAGAGAGAAGCAAAAAAAAAAAAAAAAAAGCCTTGGCTACATTTCGATCTTACCAGGATTCTACAACGTCAGAATATGTGTTGGAAGGACACCACCAAAAAAAAAACCAGTGGGGCAGGAAGGGAAAACGTTAACAACCACCACAGCCAGCCAAAAACCCCGGTCTAGTCAGGTACAAGCTCACAATGTGGAGAATAAGTAGGTACCTAACATGGGGAACGTAACGTTTCGAGGATTACATGGGGAAAAGGTACATACTAACGTACATACATAACTGCAGCGTATGTATGTACATATGTACAATGCATGTATGCATGGGCTGGCTGGTGATGTGTGAACATGGTATATGGCTAAACCCGTGAACTTAACTTGCCCTTTTTTTTTTCTTTGTATATTTCCCCATGCTTTCGTGTGAACCAGCTTGTTTTAGTAAACGAGGGAGAATAGCGAGGTGTGTGCTTCTGCGTGGCCGTTAAAAGACAGAAGATGGCTGGGCTGGGGGCCCGGCCAGCTGGGAATAACTCTAAGAGCCGAAATGAGGTAAAAGAAGGGCTGCCTTTTTGATGAAGTTTGTGAGGCTCGCGAAGAGCTCATTTTATGACGATGATGTGTCAGAATTGTCGCCAAGGGGGAAAGGGTTCTTTCGGGATCAGCGATTTCCTGGGGGTTCGGTTTTGGGACATCCAGTCCTGTTTTTCGTCTTGAGATACAACATGTCGCCTGGGGAGGTCGTTCGCCATATCCGCCGACCCTGACCATGTAAATGTGCTAGTGCTGTTTTAGAGCCTGTCAGATGGGTACCACCAGCCCCATCAACGTCTAGCCTCCCAAAAAGACTGAAAAGGACGAAATCGATACCTATGTGGCCAAACGGGTAAAAAAACCTGCGGCGCATTGGCCATGTGCCCACCCCCCATCCATCAACTGTGCAGTGCAAATCGGACAGCCAGGCATTTGTTCTTATGCACGTAGGGAGAGATCTCGCCTCTAGTGTAGGTGCGTTACCGAGGGTACAGCTCTTTTTCCTTTCCAAGCGGGAGAGACGAACCTATCGCAAACCGGTTTCCGTTGCGGCCGTGATCTCTGGCTCCAGAAATATCAGCTCCAAGGTTCAGGAACTTTGCAGATCGATTTCGCTATACCTCGTATTCTTTCCAGATCGCCCTGACATCAAATTTGCGCTGTAAATGATCATGATCGTTGAGTAATATAGAACCCTCTTCTCGTAAGTAGCTCTTCGTATTCGGGGTTTCTATTTGTGGAGGCAATTTGTTTAGATTTGATAGATTACTTTCTCGGGACTTCCGTGAAATTTGGAGGGGTATTTCATATACAATTTGAGTGATATAAAAAAATATCGGGTAGGTTATAGTACATGTACATTTCCTGTCTGCTATACATGGGGCTTCCACCAGCTAGATGAAAGAAAAATATAAAATACAAAATAGATGAAATTCATAGGGGGAAAAAAAAATCTTGAAAATGAGCGTAGATATGCATTTTTCAGAAAAATATACTTTGAAAAAGCAAGTTAGTCAGATCTTAGAGGGGCAACTGGGTTCCAGAAAAAAAACGTGATCCTCCAAAAAAATCTTTTGCGGACAAGATATAGAACAAAAGACGTGATATTTGGTATTCCAAAGTAAAAAGAGGACGCGGGAAAAGATAAACGCCGAAGAGAAAAATATGGGAAATTCGTTCCAAATCCTGATTTGACGCCAATTTGAGGGAATCGAAGACCAAAAAAGTCGGGTTAAAACTTTGTACATGAAGGGGGGTATTAAGGTTGGTAAAAAAGCGTAACGAGCGTAAGTTATTGCATCCGACGCTTTGTTTGAAAGTGTGGCGAGGACGAAGGAGGTGTTGGTATTATAGATAGTTAGGATAGTCGTAGTTTAGTATTAGGTAGAGTGTCGTCGGCCGGTGTCCCGCACAGAACGAACGACGCGTAGATGCAAGTTCGAAGAAGGAGGAGGGTTTGTAAAGACTTTTCCCAGCAAAGAACAGAACATGCTCCATGAAAAAGTATACACACGAAATCAAAGGGGTACCTAAATCCAAAAAAACACGACAAGAAATCTATGAGATTTACTGGTCATATCCCTTGTCGAGGATACCTCTGTCTGTGATGACGATGATATGCTTTTGTAGAGACTTCTGCTTTGGGTAGGGCGCGTCGAAAATTTCGCTAATTTCTTCGAGGGTACGATCTTTGGTTTCGACGAAGCTGTGAATCCTGTTAGCTGTGTTCGTTAAATGGCAAGTGTGTTGAGAAAACTTACAGGAAGTAGATGCAGATAACTTCAAAGAAATCCCAGGCAATGTAGAGGAAATAAAGCTTCCATCCGATTTCATGGAAGGCGACTGGGATGACAAAAGTATTGATAACACCTGCAAGATTGACCGCCAAGTTGTAGATACCCATACCCTTTGCTCGAGTTTCATAGGAAAGACACTCGACAGGGTATAGCGCTTGAAGCGGGGTGTAGGCAAAAGAGTAGGTGATACCGAAGAGGTAGATGAATGCAATGGCTGCTCTACCACCTGCAACGTTGTTTTCGCCTTCTGAGCCGTAGAGACCAGTAAGAACAGTGATCATGGTCCAAATGAAAACGAAGAGAGATGTTCCGATCAAAAGGACAGGTCTTCGGCCAAGACCGTCGGTAAAACGAGCACCAATGGTAGCCACGAAGAAGGACAGAACATTGAGAACAGCGTTGTACATGAGCTGTGTCTTAACGTCGGTGATACCCAAGTTCTTGAGCAAGATTGGCATAAAGTATGACACTGGACCGTTACCAGAGAGTTGCGAGAACATGGCCATTCCGATAACGCAGGACATTCTCCAAAGCGCGGGCTTGGTGTTGACCAATTCGCTGTAGTCCCACCAACGCTTGTCGGAACCTTCAGTAAGAATTTCTTCCATCATTTCTCGGTATTCGAGGAGGACGATGGGAGAGTTGCGGTCACCGTTTCCGTGATACTTTGTAAGCACCTGGATGGCTTCTTCGTGGCGATCATTGGAAATCAACCAACGAGGGGTTTCTGGACAGAAGAGAGAACCAAGGACGACGAGGCCAGAGGCGACGGCTTGGAGCCAGATTGGAAGTCTCCAAGACAAGTCGCTTGGAATCTTGTTGGTTCCGTACAAAGTCCAAGTGGCTGGGATACCACCAACGAACCAGAAGGTATTGTAAAGACCAGTCAGTGTACCTCTCCAAGCTGGATGGGCCATCTCGGCCACATATGAGGGACCAGCGGTGGATGTAATTGCCACACCAAAACCAAGGACGAATCTGCCGCCAATAAACATGGCCTTATTGGTGGCTGGAGCTTGAACACAGGTACCAAGAATGATGATGGAGGCACCGATGAACATTCCCCATCGTCGGCCCCACCAATCTGTGAATGGACCGGCGAAGAAAGAACCAACGATGTTACCAATGGTATAGATAGAGAAGACTAAACCAGTCTGTACACCTTCCGTTTCCATGCCGAAGTATCTAGGATGCATTAGACAAGGTCGAGCATCACAGTTTAGAAATATGAACTTACGATTGGTAATATGGCATAACATTGATGCCGCTCATCAAAGAGCCATCGTAGCCGTTGATACAAGAGTTTAAGAATGCCACTAGCAAAAAGGTGTACAGCTTCAACATAGACGAGGTCCATGGCGAAGGTTTGGTTGCCAGCAAAGCATCAGCCAAGCCTGTCGGTACCGTTAGTTATCATGGTTCAAAAGAGAGCCTGTTTCATATAAACATACCAATATTGGCTACTGTTGTGACTTGGCCCTCATGCTGAGAAGGTGCGTATTCGAATTGCTCATTCACTGTTGGAGCATCATTGGATACTACTTGAGGTTTATGATTAGGATATACAAGTATTGCGGGCTCAAAGGAAAGGGTTTCAATCATACCATAAGTCCTCCTCCACCTATCTGAGTTCCTGTCCTGGTTGCTGCTGTTCCCCCATGATTCCCGCTCGTGGTAGTAGACTTGAGATTCTTCCTGTCGACCCATTGTTGACTGTCGTCTACTATCCTCGAAGCCGAAATCGAATTCGTTTGCTAATTTCGAATTGAAAGTTGACATTCAGATCCCGATGTGTAAGATTTTAAGGTCGGATGGATCCGGCTTTTCCTCCGCTTATAAATTCAGTTACCTGCGCTTCCCCAGCGTCGACTGTACCAAGCTAGCCCACTCGGTATGTCAAAGCTTGAACTTGGGATACCAGATATCGATAGACGTTTATCGGTATCTTGCTCGCTTGTCTCACCAATTAATTGGTGGATGTTCACGTTTCTGGAAGTACCTGAAATAGGTATGGAAAAAGAGAGTGATGGTCGCCAATTTTTTAAAAGTACGTCGGTACAGGGGAGAAGGCGAGTTTCTTATACGATTTGCATTTTTGCATGCACTGGAACATTCGCAAGCAAGAGAGTCTACGCTTGACCAGGTCCCCAGCCCGTTCCTTTTGGTGTGTGAATTAGACAAAACACATACCCTTGAACGGAGTCCCCATCTCCAGAGAACATGCTGTTGCTCGTGGATATGCGGCCCCAGAAAAACACAGTCTGTGGAGAAACGCTTTGACAGTGTGACCATGAGGCGTAGGTGATTTGCGCAGGGATGTGGAAAGGGTATAGCGTGCTTCGACAGGCTCTGTTGCAAGTGGCCAGAGACTGGGTCTCTCGAATTCAACCGGAGGAATCTGAGAGGACGGCATCTTCGTCGCCTTTGATAACGGACACCGTACGAAAGAAGAAAAGTCATCCTTCTTTCTCTGCTTCTCCGCCAGAGAGCCCCGATGTGCTGGGCCAGGGCATGACCCACACCAGATTCAGGAAGAAAAAAAAATAATACGGGGAAATGCGTGGAAGAAACCCAAGAATTCTGATAGACCCTGCTGCGTCCTCTTGAACCTTGAACTTCTCTTTGTCAGACGTGCTATTTAACCGAAAACAGCGTGATTTGAACTGGGCCAGGCAAAGGTATACGAGCACATCAGCAAGTGTCGACATGGATAACCCATCATGGAGGAAGGCGTTCGCAAACCTGACTGAGGGGCGATATGTCAGAAAGAAGCCTTGGAACTGGGGAGGGGTAAGGCCCAGCGACGGAATTCACAAGATCGAAAGTGACTTTTGGAATTACTCCCAATGGTGGGGGAAAGAATTTGCCGGGTCACTCTTCTAGAATCTATGCATGCGGGTGTGCTTCCCGCATACGAACCATATCAACCTACTTTATCGGCCGCCAGAGTCGACATCCCGCAGGACAAGACATAATGACCCTATAGCTCTGTCGACATCGAATAAACGTGACCGATATCGCTTGAAGGATTCGAGCAAAGATACACCCTCGGCTGCTCTACGCTTCAGTTTCTCAGAGCGGTGCTCCACGTCCTCGACGCAAAGGTATCTGAATGCATCCCCACTTCATACCCCGAATACTAACTTGACGCTAACTTACGACACGGACTTGTGGCAAATGACACTCGTATTTGCAGATTCCCACTAAATCTGTGCCTCACAAACTTAAAACTCAGCGCTGCTCCGCAGAACAAACTGAAAATGCTTCACCGCCATCACAAAACTTCCGAGAAATCGCAGTGCACTAGTCATAACAATCAAATTTAATCTGGATATCTTGATGATTTTGTCCCTACGCCCTTAGTGGTGGCGTTCTTTTGATTGGAGTTAACCTGCAGGCGATGCTCTCGTGAGCCGTGTTGCTTTTAGCCGGGACGGTGGGACCGTCACCCAGCTCCGACACTATGCACCTCGATCTTGGCCACAAACATCATTCCAGGAATCCCGAATGGGTTGCGCTAGAATTGCGAGTGCGATTTTTTATTGGCTGCTAGGCTTGCTCTCCTGTCGACTGCCTGCGCCATAGCCGGAGGACTCGTATTCTTTGGTGCAGGAGGATAGTTTTTCCGTGGTTTGGCTGCAAAGGAAACGTGAGAAACTTGGAAAGAGGTGAAGTTGCAACGCAGCATAGCGCACTGACTGAGAATACCAACTCTGGACTTCTCGCATCTCTTCGTACCCACTTATAAAACTGCAATAAAGCGGCAGGTTTCACCTATTAGAAGGAAATACGAACCGCCAACCTCGTAATCCAGAAATGTTCTCAGACAAAAGCTCATCATGATGAGAGATCTGGAAGGCTTCCCGTTTCCGCTAGCCTACATTATCTGTTATCGATTCTGCAGCCTTACCGAATACGACATTTGATATACGATATCGACGCAGATTCGGAAACGTTTCAGCAAGTTCCTCGAGGGAGTCTTAAAAATTGAATGGTCCCAGACACAGCTGGCGCAATCAGTGAAAAGGAATTTTTTGCCTGAAGAGTGCTGGCACCAGAGAAGCTTTCCTCCACACCATTTAATATGACTGGAATGTTTTTTTGTCGCGGTGGATATAAAATGCAAAGAGGGGACGTGGCGGCCCAAGCGGCGCACTTGCAGCAGAAACGTACATCCGTGCACCCCTACAGTCGAAATTTGCTTCATTTTTTGTGTGTGTGTTCGACCCAGGCATCATATGATCCTTTGCCCTAATAAACTTTGAGATTTAAAACTCCTTTTCATCAAGGTGTCGAATTTTAAAACTACCCAATCATGGCGCTTCTTCGTCGACGATAGCCGCTAGCATCTGCTTTGATGCAGCTCGCATGTTCGAGAATCTCTCCGTTTTAGGCCCACCGTAAGCAGAGCTCGCATCAAATGGCTTAAGTTCATGTTACCCCATTTTCGAATTCCGGTCATCCTTTGGCATACGCAAATTCTTTGTGACTTTCGTGTGGACGGCTGGAGTCACGACTGCTCTTGGGCTTCAGTGCCATGCGGGGAAACGCGGAGACGTCTAACCCTTTTGGAAAGAGGCCGCAAGGAAATGCAGGACGTAAAATAGCTCAACACACTATTATATCACACACATCTTCTTCCTGGGCCAACGTGAGGCCTTGGGGATGCACCATGCTTTGTGCATGGCAGACACGTTATTTTATGGACATAGCACTTATCTGGCTAAAACCAGCAACTTATCGTTAGCGATTTCTTGGTGTTCTCGTTTCGAACGGTCAATCCCTAGGGATCTAGTTCCCAGTATACCGGTATTGACATATCAACATAAGTATCAAGCTATCCCGGGTCCTAAAACACAATTGGTGAAATTACTATATTTCAAGGCTTTCTGCCCTCGACGCAACCAAAAGTCTTGTATATATCAGCCTAGCAGGCTAAATACGCATTCCTAAGTATTTAATACTTATCCATTCCGAATTGTACTATTTTACGAATTATCGTCTGCTAGCAGAGGGTAAATGAACTCAAATAGGGGCTGAGCAACCTCGGCCATAGGTAGCTTCCACTGCAACCGTCGACGTCCGAGGCCCTGCGTCACAATATCACATTTGTGAATACTCGGTACGGTACCTGCATCAACAAACGATCTCCCGTTCCCCTTACAGCGGGGTTTAGATTAAACGTCTCCCAGTTAATACACACCGTCGAGGTCGGAAATTCATTGGTGCTCTTATGCCAACTAGCAAAATGGGCTAGCCTATCACGACAATTTTACGTTGGACACTGTTCCGTTCGCTTAATATGGATAAATTACTACTTAAATGACGGATCTCGTATTTTGTTTTATTGCAGAGCTGACAGCGGCTCCTTTTTGGTTATAAATCAGCACCCCCATAGCTTGAGTTGACGAGACAGATGTCTCGGCCTTGTCCTTCTCACTTCTTACATCAACTGTTTTGCAGCCTTGACCCTGCTGCTTCCTGATCAGGGGAAACCTGTGCTGATCTACTGTCAATTCCGAACACCGGAAACGAAATATCTCTTAGTTTAATTTTTCAAAGGATGTTCCTAGTCGTAAATCCGAGTACTTGGTTTGAAATCCAGTCCCAATGGCTCTGAATAACCAGAAAATCGTATAAGAGCACAACCGTAGTAAGCTCAAAAAGACTTAGATTCCTATATTAATACCGTACTCGGAAGCTATCATCTGAAGAATAAAATCCATTTCGCTTCTTTATAGGTCTTCTTTGGAGAACTTCAAGAATGAAATATGATGGCTAGGCCTCTTTGATTTAGTCGGTGGGGACCCTAATTAGTATGAAAGTGCTCGGCATTCTACAACTACAGCAACCTAAGAGACCTCGGAAAGATAGCTCCCCTGAAATTTCAGATATATTTCTTGTTTGGGTGGCTTGGGTGGGGTCGGTAATAGTTCTGCCATTACAGTAGGTACATAATCTAGGTTTTGAATTCGTGTGAGGACCGTGATCACGAGTAAGGACTTAAATTATGTTGATATATCTGTTATAGAAATATGATTTCCACAGCCTGGTAGACTCAGTTCAGCTGAGTTGTCAAGTAAATCCGTATTGAATTTGGGCATTTTCCTTGGGAAACATTCCTGATACAAGAAGGGTTGCCGAAACTGTAAGGCAGCTACATTGTGATGGAAGTTCAATCCTTACATCCCCTCTTATATATAAATTTATAACTTGAGAATATGCAAACCAGGATCGTAAATGCAGACCGGTTTTAGAATATGTAGATGTTGTCTCGCGAGCCACATCCGGATCTTCTCAGGAATTGATGTAAAAATATAAGCTCAAGTTTTTTCAGTCAACGGCTAAAGTGTTCGTTTCGGACGTTTCTAAAATTCTAATTATGATCGATGAGATTTCCCAGTGCCTTCTAAGAGCTGTAAATTCTCAAATAGCTATAGGATAACGTTGATCGCGGTAACAGCTGAGTCTCAAACCTTCCAACATTAACTCTAACATTTCGGTGGCTCCATATGGTGTTGATAGTGTTGGAGTTTATGATAATATCGATTATAGATCCATAACACTCATACACTCCAGAAAAATATCGAACTGCCAGCCGCTTCTAAATACAACTTCTGAGCGAAGCGTTAGTAATATATCCAGTCGGATGATTGTGGCAAAAGATTCTAAAGATTCTATATAGAGGACCTTCGGCCAAAGGGTCGGAAACCGGAATATTCGAATGAAACCGGTAGATTGCCGAGAAGATCTGGGCATTGCATATTGACGATGAGATCCGAGATTTGGTAGCGACTATACGGATGAACATCGCCTATGTAGTCTCCACGTTCGATATTGATGTATAGAATGGCGAGACTATGGCGAGGTGTCGGCATTTTATCCACCACTAGCGCGAAGATATAGATTCTATTTAATGCAACGCCGTATTTACCCATCATCAGATGATGCACCGAGCGTTTGGCAGCAGACCGAGGAGAGGAGCCTCGGAAACGGAAGACGGGACGAATAGCCGTCTACGATCTTCTAGCCGCGCTCGAATGGAGATACATAAAAACCATGAGATCTTCCTATGCCCAAGGCCAACCTAGCTTGGTTAATATCAGACGAACAACCCTTGTGGACACGATTAGAGATCATTGCCGTGCTTCACGGGTTTCCGAAATCTCGTGACAGAAAAAAAAAGACCTTTTGAACTTAGCTCCCATAAGAGCTTCAAGCATACCCAAGGTGACGCAATGATCAATATCACGAAATACAAGCGCCTACTCCAAGACACAATTCTGATACGGCCTCAAAAGTTTTTCCAGAATTGTTCCGAAACTTTGTGTTGTGATAGTTATTCCAGAGATCTTCCGAAAGGCTTCACCTCACCACTTTATTGCCTGAGCTTTCGGTGAGAACGTGGGGTTCTATTCAAAGGAATTAATTGGCAGCCATTATAGGCTGCTACCCCAGACTTCCCGGATCAATGTGACGGAAAGATAGCTTGAGGGGCAGCACCAAAACGGTATGGTTGGTCCTTCTGGCGAGCTCCAAACCTCAGAAAGTGCGACAAAGAGCTATACAGTCTACAAGCTACGACCTTGTCCCAGTGTGGATATACGGCTATATGGCGCATCAAGTAAATCCGAGCGACTAGAGAAACGGCAGGGCTCAATATCTCGGAATCGACGCGACAAGGCGGCCGAACGCAAGAGTATCGTATTTAAAGCTCGGAGGTTCTGCTCGATGTTCAAGATGGTCTGTATACTCCCATCATCAGTTTCGTGAACAATTAAATTTGTCCGACGAAAGAAACACAATCTTCTCATTAACTTTAACAGCAAATAGAGGTCCAGAATGTCTTTGCCATCAGATTTCCTTTGGGGTTTTGCGACTGCTGCGTATGTACCCCGCACCCCCTTACATCCCTCATAACCTCCCCTCCTGGGGCTTAAAAGTGCGAGTTCTTTCTAACAAATTTCAATTTTAGTTATCAGATCGAAGGTGGCTTCGATCAGGATGGCCGTGGTCCATCTATCTGGGATACCTTCTCGAAGACTCCAGGAAAGGTCGCTGACGGAAAGACCGGAGACGTCGCTTGCGACTCCTATAACAATGTTGATCAGGATATCAACCTTTTGAAGAGCCTCGGTGCCAAAGTGTACCGTTTCTCCATCTCATGGCCGCGTGTTATCCCACTCGGTGGCCGAAACGACCCTGTGAATGAGGCAGGTATTCAACACTACGTCAAATTCGTCGACAAGCTCTTGGAAGCCGGCATTGTCCCTATGGTCACCCTCTACCATTGGGATCTTCCAGATAACCTCGACAAGAAGTATGGCGGTCTCCTCAATAAGGAGGAGTTCAGCTTGGACTTTGAGAGATACGCGAGAGTTATGTTCGAGGCTCTTCCAAAGGTCAAGCACTGGATCACCTTCAATGAGCCGTGGTGCAGCGCCGTCCTCGGCTACAACGTCGGTCTTCACGCTCCTGGAAGGACAAGCAACCGTGATGTTTCCCCGGAAGGCGACTCCTCCACTGAGTGCTGGATCGTTGGCCACAGCTTGCTCGTAGCCCACGGCAAGGCCGTCAAAGTCTACCGTGACGAATTCAAGCCAAAGAACGGTGGTGAGATCGGTATCACATTGAACGGTAAGCCATATTTCGCTGCAACCGCATATCTCTGGTAAACTCAATGCTAATCCTGTTGTGATACGTAGGTGACTGGGCTGAGCCTTGGGATCCAGAAGACCCCGCCGATGTTGAGGCCTGCGATCGCAAGATTGAATTCGCTATCTCTTGGTTTGCTGATCCAGTCTACTTCGGCCACTATCCCGAGTCGATGAGGAAACAGCTAGGAGACCGTCTCCCAGAATTCACTCCAGAAGAGGCCGAGCTTATCAAGGGATCTAACGATTTCTACGGAATGAACCACTACACCGCAAACTACATCAAGCACAAGGATGGCGAGCCCGAACCAGGTGACTTCCTCGGCAACCTTGAGACTGGCTTTTACAGCAAGGCCGGAGAGAATATCGGACCAGAGACTCAGAGCGTTTGGCTGAGACCTAGCCCAATCGGCTTCCGAAAATTGCTTGTTTGGTTGAGCAAAAGATATAACTACCCAAAGATCTATGTCACCGAAAACGGTACATCCGAAGCCAAGATGGCCGACGGCGAGGCAGAGCCACCATTCCCAGATATCCTCGAGGATGAGTTCAGATGCGAATACTTCAGGGGCTACATTAACGCTATGAAGGACGCAGTTGTTGAGGATGGTGTCAATGTCCGCATCTACACTGCTTGGTCGTTGATGGAGTAAGTTCGAACTTGTATACCCCGCGCTTTGACCATATGCTAACGACGTTGAATAGTAACTTCGAGTGGGCTGAGGGTTATGTCACCCGTTTTGGTGTCACATACGTTGACTATGAAGGTGGTCAGAAGAGACACCCCAAGAAGAGTGCTCATGTCATTGGCGAACTCTTCAAATCATTGATCAAAACTGCTTGAGATTTTAATGCTGATCTTCAAAGCTGCAGATAATTATCTGCTTGTGGCATCAACCGCCATTGTTCTGATCATAAATAGATGTAAATATTTGAATTAAGTTAGCATGCCGCAACATCATCATTGTTCGCGGAATAGAACTGTCCTGTTCAGCATCCATAGTAGACACATTGTTTTCCAGGATCTTGGTGACCAACTTGTGAAAAATGTCCTGAATCGCTTAGTGCTACAGTTTGCTAGCTTGACCTTATGATATCGGTGGTGCCGTTTGCAGAATTTTCTCAAGAGCCAGAAAGAAATTCCCGAGCGTATTTCCTGCAGGATACCAGGTGACTAATTTAAACATTCCTCTAGATAGAAAGTCATCAGTGTAACTTGACTGTAATTAGTTAGTTACTTTAGATCTCTGCGGTTAAGCTAGAACGTGATTAACGCTAACACCTTATACTAATTCAGTTTCGTAGAACATTAATCTATATTCTGTAGAGTTTTCTGTGAATTTATAAGCATTTTTAGCTTAGGATTGGCTAGTAAGTTTACACCCTTTACGCTCTATCATAAATTCATGTAGGACGCAACGCTTTGCACGGGACACTTTGGATATTGCTGTGCGGGGGCTGTAGCGCCCATGCACCCCAGGGAAAATCCAACAACCCCAACGCCGCGGCCGGCTAGAAACCCAATTCCTAGGAACTTGTCTCGCGAAAGCAGTCCATGGTCCCGGGCGCCGGCATTAGGGGTTGATGTTCAGGTTATACGAATATACCTTAAATTCTTGTATTACCGTAGCTATATCATTTTACGCCGGGGTATGTACGGAACCAAGATATATTGGACCACCAATATGTTCTTAGTGACCTAGCTAGGGCACATTCGTGTACACATATGCACGCACCCTTCGGTGGGGGGCGTAAAGCTTTCGTGCAGAGATTGAAGAGGATCAAAAGAAAATAAAATTAAAGTTACACAAGCTCTGAGCTGAGAATCTCAAGCGTCGGAAGGACATACCGTATATATCTATTAAAAAGGGAACAAGGCCCCTAGAAACAAATTTATCACTAGCTTGCAAGGTGAGGGCTGCAAGCAAATTACTGAAAGACACGCTGCAAACGTTTAGTCGGCTCTATAGGTATAGATATAATATTGCGGGTTTTTGTGACTTCCTCTGTAAAGCCTACATACACAGAAGCTAAGATATTTCCCAATTCGATTGATCAAGTTAGAGGCAATTTGATGGTCAGGCCCGGCTGGTGTTCTGGGTACATGAAATGATCTAAATAGGCATAGTATACTCGTAGTGACATCGACTAGGATTGATCTTAGCGCCTTGTTGCCAGCTGGCAGGTATAATAAGGGCGCAACAAGTATTCCTTTGTACCGGCTCTAGCCATCCGGCATCGTGTCTCAGTTGGTGATGACCTGGCCATCGAAACAACGGCTGTATGAAGGGATAAAAAACAAATTGTCACGACCACGAAGAGTATGAGGGTTTAATTCACTCGAATGATGTTTGTCTTATTAAAATATATCCCAAATGCTTATAATCAAAATTGCTCGGGTCCGAGCCGCATAAATACATATTGATATCAAATCTAGCCTGATCATAGATGCCCAAGAGATGCTTGTAACATCAAAGATGAATAATCCAAAAGAAAGACGAAATGCAAGGAAATATCAGAAAGACAATCGTAGCATGATTTATCCGCCCAACGCTGAAAAACTGCAATATGCCATGCAATGTAATTATAATTGTGAATAAACGAAAAAGCGAACGTAAAATGCCCCCGGATGAAAAACGAATGAGTATAATGCGTAGTCGGTAAATAAAATTAGAAAGAGCCTGCAAACCCACCATCGACTGTCACTGTTGTTCCGGTAAGGTATCGTGACATCGCACTGGCCAAAAACACAGCCGGTCCGACAATATCTTCTGGCCTGCCTACTCTCCTCAGAGGAATCATTCTCTCGAGAATCTTTCGTCTTTCTTCAGCAGTACCCTCCAGGTGTTCTGCTGATCTTTCTATGTTTGCTGCAAGGATCGTATTGCATCGGATACCTCTGCTTCCGAGTGACAGTGCAGAAGAGTGGGCGAGAGCAGCCATTCCAGCCTTTGCAGGTGTATTATGGTTTCCGATTTCGGAGGGGTTGGAAGAAGATACGCAAATAACGGAATAGTCTGGCCTGGGATCCTCGGGTTTCAAGTCGACATTCTGGGATGCCATTTGATTTGCAGCAAGACGTAAGAGGTGGTATGTTCCCTCATAGTTAACAGCAGAGAAACGGGAAAAATCTTCAGGGGACATCTAGAGGGGTGAAGTTAGTATGGCTTCGGTTTAGAGAAAGACTATCAGCGTAGACTTACATCCATGGGATCCAATCCGGCCATGCCTGCAGTGGTTACCAAGACATCGAGGCGACCATAAGAATCGACAGCTTTCTTAACGATCATTTCGCTCGTCCTAAATTCATTAGAAAATTTTCATTTCAGAGGATTGACGACTAAGTATACTTACTTTGGGTCACTGATATCACCAAAGATGAGGGTACAACCTTGCCCCGCGGCACGGATGTCAACGGCAAGACTGACAATTTCATCATTTGTCGAGTCCGCCGATGATCCCCAGTAATGGGCGACGATATGGGCACCTTCGCGTGCAAAACCCATTGCGATTGCCCTTCCAATACCCTTAGACGCGCCTGTGATAGCACAAACTCTACCCTCCAGTAGCCTCGCTCTAAGAGGGACAGCTGGGGCAGCAGTTGGTGCTGTTGGCGGCTCGACTTTCGTAAGTGCCCTCTCTTCGTTGACGACGACAACAACTTCTTTAGGTTGTAATTGTTTGAGTTGCTGTGGTGGTGGGCCATCAATATCGCTGGGGCTCGGGGATCGAGTGTAATAATCTGACGAGTATGGGGATTCCATAGAGTCATTTGGATAACCGCCCGGGTGACGTGGCCGGAGATTGCCGCCGCCGAATGACTTTCTTCGCTTTCTGTCGGGGAAGCTGACGACGATTTGGTTCTTCTGTTTATTGCTGTGATCAATTTCAATTGTAGTCTTCGTGGGACCGCTATGGTAAGAGGCTTCGCTCTCCGGAGACGAGGGTCCTTCAATCATTCGTCTTTCCGTCGGAGAATCAGTATCTCGACGACCTCGACCGGCCCATCTGTCCAGGAAGGCGGCCTTAAGGTGCTGATAAGTCAAACGGCCAGACTTCCATCTGCTCACATATATCTCATATTAGGATCATCTTCGAGAACTCAAAATGGATTGGATTCTACTACTTACGCGTCTGTCTTGCTGAAGCCAATCAGCCAGCCACCAGGGCTGTCAACAGCGATCGGTTGCTTATTGTCTGGCTGGATTGTCTTGATGAACAAGTGCCACCTATCGGAATCTTTGGCACCAGGGTAGGCTTCGGCGACGAGTCTTTCGAACTTTGCCAGATGCCTTCTCCCATCCGTCTTCCCTGTGTACCTAAGGTGGTGTAGTTCTGTAACTGGGTCCATTTTATGTATTTGTTTTATCCAATAATTTGGCGGGTATAGACAATAAGGCTGTCCTTGGGTGGGAGAAGAGCTTCAATCTTCGGATAGGTCAGTAGAGGTCTTTCTTTCTTGGGTGTCGGTTTGTCCTCTTCAGGTCCTTCGGGCGTAGGCTCTTTAGTCTCTTCGATATCCTGCTCCTCCTGGGCAAATTTGTTTATATCGAGTTCGTCTTCGAATTGAGTAATAGGCTTCCACTCCTTTCTAGCGGTGATATTATCCTTGACTTCGAATGTGGTAACGTCTATCTTTGCACTCTCTTCCTCGTCTTCGTCCTTGACAAGGAAGCTTTCGATATCTGTCTCTGGCTCAAAACTGGTAAGGACTTCCCAACCACCGACAGCTTTGATTGATTTTTTGGTTGCGTCAGGGCTGGCCTTGACGTGAGCAGCTTCGAGCTTTCCTGCTCGTTGAATATAACCGGTAGGGAGTTCCTCCTGCCAATCTCCAGGAAATTCGTCTATGTATCGAAGGTCCGAAAATGATTTGGTAGTAACCGGTTGGGTAGGGTGGGGGGTAGCAAAGTTTGATCCCGGTCCAGCGAACGAAAATACGTCCGTTAGGTCTTCTTCGGGTGGAGGTGGGGCGTTTAATTCCGGTTTAACGGAGAACTTGATATTCGGAGGGGTATAAGTAAATACGGTCTCGAGCTTAAACGGTTGCCTGAATGCTACGGCCTGGAGAGAATGATGGGAGGTCTCTTGCGAGACGGAAACAGTCTGGATACCTTTAATCGACTGAATTTTGGCTATCTGATTCAAAGGAACCCTTCACGGCTGAAAACGCTGTGACGGTTCCAAAGATCTTGTATTTACGGTGTGTTGATTTTGTGGTAAATTTTGCTTGAAGCCGCTGATTGTCTGTGTGCGGACAAGTGGATGGAATTTTTTCGAAGAGGGGAAAGTTAAAAGAAAATTTAGGTGATCGGACAATGGATCGTTAAACTTGAAGCAAGGTGGAAAAGAAAGGAGGAATTCGATTCTATGAGACCAAAGATGTACTTCTGATATATAAATGATATCAGAGATGACTTGTACAAATCTAAAATTTACTCAAAGGGATATCGAGATGGAGAGGATATGGGCTCCACTACTTAACGGAAAGGCTCCAGCCAACAGTATTACGGAGGACGATTCCAAGTGTAACCGCATTTATTTAGACCGCAGAGGAACTCGCTGGGGTCGGGGCTAGAAATCGAAACGTGGGCCAACGAATGACCCTGTTATGGGTCAAATGGCTTCAAATCACTTGCCATTCAGGTATAATTGGTGCAAATCGCTTCCCTGAGCAATGGTAACCGCAGATATCCCTTGGAGTGAGTTGGCAGTACAGTGCGTAGAGCAATTCTTCAGACTATGCAATAAACGGAGCATTCCAAAACACCAAGGTCCCCAATTTTTCCCTGTTTATCCACTGCCGCCAAAATCCACCTTCCATAGTTTGGGGCAAGTGGTCAGTACATACGTGGTTCAAATTCGGTTGTGCGCCTGCTGTTTCGAAGGCCATCAGATTATTTGTGCTTAAGGTGCGGGCATTGCAGGCAAAAATTCCTACTTAGGTAAGGTGACGCTGTGACAACTCATCAATGCAAAATTAACATATGCACAGGCAGATTTTGTTGGAACAGGGCATGACAGAAGAGGGGACTACATGGGTCCTCGAAGCCATTGGATGAGCATAGGGCAGGGAATACGATTGAAAATTTTCGACCAATTGATAAACAAATAGGACATCGTGACTTGCAGACCCCGGTTTTTTTCTTTTCTCGGCCCGCTCCCGGGGAACCAAGCTTTTCATCTGTTACACTTGAACATGAATTAGGGAAGTGATATTAGTTTTAGAGTTATTTGAGAGATGATTTGTGAACAGGCTGAAAGAAAATCCTAGATGGGCTTGTGTATAAGGACTTCAGTCCTCCGGCCCGCGGATCAGGGTCTTGATCCCCTTGCCGTTCTTAACCTCCTCGAAAGCCTTTTCAGCATCTTCGAATTTAACCTCCCCGGTAATCAATTCCTTAACACTAAGTCTCCCGTGCTTTAGTAGCTCAACAGCCAGCTTATAGTCCCCAGCACCGTATCTAAAGCTACCCTTGACTGTCAACTCCTTGACGCAAAGGGCGGTTATCGGGAACGTAATATCGGGACGTCCCATGCCAGCTTGGACAAATGTGCCTCCGTTCCGGGCAACATGGATGCATGTCTGGATTGAAGGTTCTGCACCGGAGGCATCTATGACGACATCTGCCCCGACGCCCAACTCGTTCTCTTTGATGATCTGAGCGGCATTGGAAACTGGCGTCCCTTCCTTCGTTGGTTGGAAGGTGCCAGTGGCGGCATAGTTCTTCGCGAACTCAAGGCGACTAGGGACAATATCAACAGATACAACCTTAGTCGCACCGAATGCCTTCGCGACCGCACAGCAGAGTAAACCGACCGGGCCGGCGCCGAAGACGACAACACTATCGCCAGGCTTAACTTGGGCCTGCTTGACGACATGGACACCAACGCTCAAGGGCTCCATCAATGCACCCTCCTCCAAGCTGACATTTTCTGGCAGCTTGTAGCAGAAATCTTGGGGAAGGACGTAGTATTTCGCCAAGGTACCATCGTAGGGAGGTGTAGCAGCGAAACGCATATCATGGCACAGATTGTATTTCCCGAACTTGCACTCGGGGCAGTGCCTGCATGGCACACCAGGCTCCATGCACACTCTGTCACCAGGCTGAAGGTCTGTCACGGCGGATCCCACTTTGACGATCTCCCCGGCAGACTCGTGACCCAAAACCATGGGAGCCTTGAGAATGAAATCTCCGATTCGACCATGCTGCCAGTAGTGAACCTATTCGTATAAACCGATGATGGGTTAGCCTCCTAATCGCAGCGACTATAAGCTTCGACGGGATTGGACACTCGTCTCATACATCGCTACCACAAATACCAGTTACGCGAACTCTCACGAGCACCTCCCGCGGGTCTTTTAGTTCTGGGATTGGTCGATCCTCGAATTTGACATCTAAGGGCTTCGCGAGAACAAACGAGAGGTTCTAAAGCATCATGAACATTAGTTAGTGTATCCTTTTCTCAATTAAGCTTTTGATGTGTTATGGCGGGGCTGGTGGGGTAGTCCCCGCTCCAACCCGTCTACGTACCTGTGGCCCACCCATTTTGGCAATTAATAGTTGTACTTTATATATATGTAAGATGGGAACTGATTATGAGAATGTAGGATGGATCTTAAGAATAAATTTCAAGAAGATGAAGAGGGGAAAGGCAGTATTTATCCTCCCACTTGCTATGCAAAGAAAAAACCTTCAACCGCAATCGCCTTCCGAGGAGACCTAGAAAGGTCAAATCCACGAATCATAGCCATTTCCCAAGACAGGAACGCCATAAGAATTTTAGACTACGGGTAATATATTCGCACCTGTTCCGGTAATGGAATCAGGTAGAGAACTCCTCCACCTGGTTCTGCGTATTTCGGTACCAATGGTATGGTTAACCATAATTTTTGCAGAGAAGGTTATCGGTAATATGCGTCTAACTTCGGTCCTCGCCCTCGATAGCCAGAAGTTCGCGTGGTAGTTTAGCCGGAGTTTAACCGGCGGCGAGACTAGCCCAGAATGGGAAATCTGGACCTTTGCTGTCGGGAACAGGCCGTTATCGATAATGATCCTATAGCCTACGTTATTTGTTATTTCCACCCACCTACAAAGCCAATTCTGCCTGATTTCATCGATAAAGAGGTTTCGCATATTCAATCTCTCTACATAAACGGAAGCTAAATATTCTCGAATCAAAATCAGAAGCCGTCGACTGCAGTGATGTCATAACGACAACTCAGGACTCTGTTGGATTTTGTGCCCTAACTACCCAACCCCTGGTACATATCGCGATATCTGTATTCATGTTAGAAACTTCTATAAAGAGAGGGCATAAGTGAGATAGGCAGTCATTGATAACTCTACAATTAATTTGATGGCATTTTGGTAACAATCTAGTGACATCCCCTCCTCTGGTTAACCCCCTTCCTCGAAAGACCGCGAACGTCTGTTTTCTTTCGAAATATCTGAGTGCATATGGAAGGATTAATGCTATCCTTGTCCGCAAGCAATATACCATGTAGTCTCGGTTCTATATTCGCGAGAAGGATTTTATAATGTTAATATCAGGTGCAGTGGCACATAGCATCACTTGATCTTTTCAGTAATACAATAATGTGCATGTCGATTGTTCACACCTCAATTACTACCTAACTGTTCTAGGCCGAGTGTGTTCTAAGTTCGGTGTTCAGCGCTTCGATGTTAACATCATCTATTGTAGATTGTGACTGTGCTCGGCCGCAGTATTCGGCGTACTTTAAATTTTAGCACAGCTTTGTAATTTATATAATTGTCCATAGTTCGCCCATCAAATTTCCATGGTATCCAACTCTAAGGGGTTCGAGATGGGAAATAAGTGTAGCAAGTTTGTATAATACTTTATTTTATCATCTCTGAGAGTTGGGTAGACTTTTGGATATTTGGATGTATCTAGTTGGTCACATTGAGATCGTGGTGTAGTTCACCTGATTGAAGTTAAATATTCGCACTTGCCTGACTTTCCTCGGCGACCCTCACTTTAGATGTTACCAATAAGTATTTAATCCAATAGACACCACGAAATCACCTTCCTCCTCCTCCTTCTCCTGTAACTCAATCTTCACAAGAACCTGCAACGACAAAACCATTGACTTCACCTCTTTCCTAAACATCAAATCATCACGACAATACCGTCAAAACAAAATGAAAGCCATCCTCCTCACCGTAGTCACTATCCTATTCGTCTTCATGACGAAGGTAGGTTCCTTTTTTGACCCTCTTCATCATCAAACTTTGCTGACGGCGAATGTAGGCGTTTCCTCTTCCTGAGTATGAAGGGGCTTTGGTAAGTGATTATCTTTTATTCGAACGCTTGATTTCTAGACGCTGTTCTCTTAATAATATCGGCACAACAGATACTCCCTGATGATTTCGAAGTAAAATCATTGGACAAACTCGTAAGCATCTTCGTTTCCTTATACACGACCTCAACCTCCAGGTATTAACCGACTTGTTCATCCAGGCTCAAGAGTTTGGAATTGTTCTCACTGGCAATGAAACTCTCACCGGTCCTTCACTTGTAAGTAAATATAAATCTGGTTCTTTGGTGCTTCTGACTGCCTGACTGACTTGTGTAATACAGGATCAATCCGACACCCTCATCGAAGAGATTGGACCTCGTGATATTGAGCATGTCAACAACCTCAACAAACGCGTAGGTGAATTCAAAATACTTAATCACCGAGAACAGGCTTTTGAATTAACTTATTCTCAGGATTGGTCCTACACCTGTATGATACGAGGTGGGCCAAGACCTCTCATCTACTGGCTCTACGCCTATATCTACGTCGCCGCCCGATTGAAAAAAATCGGACACAACTGCAAGGTTTCTCCGGGCCAAGCCTGCGTCAACTGTGGTTGCACCGGTGGTGCCGCTATTCAACTTTGCCGAGGCGGTTTGTCTCCACCCCGCTTCGAGGTCGCCAACGCCGAGATCAGCGACCGCAGTTTCGATGTTATTCGTGTCTTGATCAAAAACTACCTAGGACAGGCTAGATGTGGTTTCACCATCCCCGGTTGCGCTGATCAAAACAACTGCAAGTACGAAGGAATTGCATCTAATGGAGGTTTGTCTGAAGGATGGTACATTCTACTTGTCGAGGAGCGTAATATCGGCCGTTGCATCCCAGTCTAGATGCGGCAGCCGAGCTCGCGTGTCCAGTGACATATATCACTACACCTTTTCTTTCTTTTATGCCTTTACTCAGATACCATCTTCGTCTTCTCACTTTGTTGAAACGGTTATGCGAACTAGACTACGTACGTCATTGAACAGATTTAGCATAATAGTCCGGTTTCTCCAACATACCGAACCTAGCTAAATTGCACGTGCACGATGGTTGATTTTAGTGACCATCCGTCTTAAGCATAATACAGGACAGACACAAGATGCTTTCTTTCTCTTCCATCGTATGAATCAAATTATTTTTCCTTCATTTATAACAAGCCCTTCAATGCTTTCCACGCCCAATGTCTCCAGTGACATGAAATATAATAAGTGATGATACTCAGTGCTTTCTCGTGTTGGTTATGTTGTAAATGGTGTGTGCAGTTACACGAGGCGTCCTCGGCATTACAGTGCCTTGGTAATCGAACCCTTAGGGTGATCCCATTGATCAAGAGCCCTCAGGTCACACAAATTTGTAAAGCTTGCGCATCTCAGAGGGATGCTAGGATTCGATTTAGCATAAGAATGCCCGCCATATTTAAAAAATCCTATGAGAGACTTCAGCTGGCAGTTGACTCGAAATGAGCTAGCATGAATCAAATAAAGCCTACGGCTCTGAGGACTACGCTGTCTTTTTTTGATGTTAGGACAGGCATAGCGAGTTAGCTAGGATAGGACCTGTATTTACGCCCGTTCAGTATCATATGCGCATAAATTTGAAAATCCTACAGCTATAAAACCTATAAAGGCTTCAAATTAGCGCCTGCTAGAGATCAAGTGCAAGCTCTACGCGATACAAATTATACACGGTCAAGTTTGATTCTTGCTTTAACGCTAGCCAGCTGAACATATCATATGGGTGCAAAACGCAGAACTGCGAATATCGTCCAAGTGACATATCTTATGCTATAGCATGGCATATTCCTATATATGCCTCCGCAGCTAGCTATTTGTATTAAGCAAATACGCTACAGGGTTCTCGCAGGTCCCTGCGTGATAACATTTCAAAGGTTTACCCAATATAGGACAATAATTTCAGTTCTATTACAACTGCATGTATACGGCACGGGTACCGAAACGCGAAGCAGTTTCCGCAAGATATGGGTGCTAGCGGGATCCGAGACAACGCACGGTCATGGTCCAGGGTAGAGTGTGCCGATGATTTGTGGAACCCGGCTCCCAAACATCGGATGGTTGATCTCTACTACGTACTACACACGATGAGAACTGGCCTGGGTAGCCTCGTTTTGGGTACTCATAGGGCGTCCGCATGATGATGTTGACGATTGGTCGGGGGTGATGGTCTCGTTGCGACGTCAAGACTTAGAATATCTGACGTATATTAGTATGCGATCGTCTTTCCTTTGACGGGAGGAACATTCTTTAGAGACTCATAGATTTGCGGGTCGCTGTGGTCTATGACATGGCGAAGGCTTAGGGGCTTCTGAAGTAACTAACTATTAGTATTTTTAGGTGCTTGCTGCTGGCCAGGGCTGGGCAGAGCCTTGGAGGCTGGGAAAATAAGCGGCCTTCTTCAGAGGAGGCTTCGGCCTTCGGTCCGCTCTTATCGAAATCCGCGAGTTTTGTATAATTGTTTTGATATATTTTCAGAGATAGCAGGCGCTTAACTTCCAGATATTGATAAAGAACCCCAACCCCCTTAAACTAACTGGTTATCTGGTAATGCTTGAGCACGCATATGCTTGCAGCCTCAGTGCAAATGCTGATCACCAGCTACTATCGAGGCGACCACTCAATGAAAGGTCTGCTATTGTCTAGGGGAACTACATAACCAAATGCATCTGCGCTTAGGGCTGAGGATTTGCTAGCCAAATCCTGACTCGTATCAACGCAGTTGCCTCCGCGAGGCTGCGAGCAAACGCAGAACCAACGCGAGATGAGTGGAGAAATAACCCAAGGATTGGATACCATCAACCCGGTAAATAGAGTCGGAAGATCCTCGTCCGGTCAGGAGATTCTATGTTGATATATATATATTTCGCCACGGTCTCGCGACCTGATTAAGTTCTTAAATCTTAGGAAACGATGCAGTATATGCAACAACATCTAATGATTTTGAGGAGATCACAGATACCTTATACCTTTTTTTCAAGCACCTCCAACCCTAGCGGTTCAAAGCCGGAGATATGGGTCTCGATATCGCCATTCCCTCAGCCGCAGGTTGCACCCCATGGTCAATGATCCCCAAATCATATTACTCGATCTACAAACATTCTTTTTCTTGGTCATCATCCTCGTTCAGCAGAACGACCCACAATCAGGGATTCGAAACTGATGATAGAATACCGTCGAATCAAGTAAGACCGCTCAAAAGAGCACGAACTGGTCCGAAATTGAATCTTGGTGTATCTTCGTCAGATACCCTCGAGGATAATCAACTCTTTGCCTTTCCTCCAGAGTTTCAACTCCCTCAGATTAAAGTAACAGCCGAAGCTCCCATAGAACCATGGCATAATCCTAGCGGTGGCAATCGAGCAGGATTGAGGCGTATAAGCGTTACCTCGAGATCTGATGCGTCTCCACTACCATGGTTTGACAGATGCATGTCTCCCCGGGAACCTGAATATCAGGAATTGGCTGTTTCACCTCTCGAAACACCATCGGGATTTTTAGACCATTTCTCACAACCATCCTGCGAGGTTGAACAGGATCCTCTAGAGGACACAGAAATGATAACAGGAGAAGAGCATAACGATGAAGTAGGAACGACATTAGCGACCGAGACTTCCAGCTATACACTTGTAAGATATCTGGCGGACAGCGAAGGATCATTACAGTCCCAAGAACAGTCGATTAGTCGACCGGACTTTCTCCGCTCAACGACTCCAATTGACATCAAGAGGGAGCTCCAGAAGATTGAATCTGACATCAGCGACGCCTTTCAAGGCATGAATATCGCGTGCGACGGTATTCCTGAAATCCATCTGCAAGATCTGGAGGCGAGCTTCTGTTCGGAAATTTTGGAAGGCCTTGAAGGAACAAATGCAGAAAGTGAGACCGGCCCGCAGGAGCTGCCAGAGGACGAAGACGACATCTTTAGTTTGGATGGAGACGAAGCAGTAGTGGTCGGCGCTCGAGATATCTCACCTGAACTCGAATCCTGGATCTCGAAGAGCTCACTAATCGTAGGTAGCATCTTGAAACCTTTAGTAGGCGGTGTCATTGAAAGCACCGGGTTTTCGGAGGAAGAATTGCATCTCCCTATCCCACATGGACGGAAGCGAAAGGCAAGCACGTGTCAATGATAAAGGTTTGCAGAATATGTATATGTTTGGAAACCGTGCATGCATGGGATGGTTGGAGGCGGAGTTGAAAGCCCCTGGCGAGGGGTCTGGACCTGTATCATTATTGTTGTTGCCATCAACCTGAGATGTGATTGTAGTTTGCATTTTGCCGTTTATGCCAGAGTCGAAGAGTTCCGCATGCGCAGCGACTACTTTTTTTTTTTATTGCGCTGTTGACGTTGCAGAACAAGTGGGGACAAATACGAGGGATTTTAGGGACGGGATAGCGACATATTCTAGCGGGAATATATCGCCAATGTAGAGACGGGAAGCGATCGGGTAGATAGAATCATTAATTTTATACGGAGCGATATGTATGTCGAAACGCCAATTGGACGTTCTGGGCGTTAATTCCATCGCAAACCCCTCAGTCATATCGCTATATCTTCTCGGTCTCGGAGCTCGACAGCTCGAAGAGTTCTGGAGTTCTTCGACGTCTATGTGCGTTGTCTGTCCCTTATGCATATGCTGGCCTGTAGCTGCTGCAGAGTATCTGGCAGCTCCGGCCCTACTCTTCCTCCCAAGCTCCTCCTTTGCAGCTACAAACTCGAGAACAGGCACCCCACGGATAAATCTCATGCATACAAGTCCAAGCCCTCGGTTAAGCTGCTAGGTCCCGAACGAACCAACCCTTTTGGTGTTGAGGCTTGACTCCAGCTTATGTTAGCACCGCCAACATTGAAATTATGTGGGGGAGGCAGAGCCACTGGTTAGTGACGATGATCGAACTGATATATGTATTGCTCTAGGGGCTTGAGGCCATGTGGATGGTGCATTGTTTTAAGGAGGTCTTACATACGTCCTACCGAGATCTGACAAGGCCTCCCATCTGGACCGGACGAAGCTGTGTAACTGAGTTTCAACTTGGGATCAAGCAGCTGAAGGCTAGTTTCTGCATGTTTGCGTCGTTGGTACTCGATGGGGTGTCCAAGCCTAGTAAGCAAGAGCATGCCACCATTCCTCGAAGGGAACTCCACAAACGCGGCTCGTGACGGGCTCTTCTCGTCGACGATGCGCCATCCATTGCAGCTGGCAACCCCGCTGGTTGATCTCGGGTCCGCCAAGAGGAGGTGAACTCTTCCAGTACCTCATTCAGGATAAGCCGGCGAAGTAATTTATGATGCTCGTATTCAGAGATAACACCAATTGGCTCCGATTCGGGTTCCAAAGTGTGGGATCTCATGTTCAACGGAAAAATTGACAAAGACAATCAATCACCTGCCAAGTTGTATTGAGACTGGTAGCCTGGTGCTTGACGGGAAATTACAATCGAGAAGGCTCGGAAAAGTAACTATTTTCAGACGATTCGGCATCTCGCGTGGAGACCCAGCGTATAGCGTAGCTTCAATTTCCGCTCGTTCAAGCAGCCGCAGCCACTCCATTCTTGTTTCCCATATTGGAGATCCAGCATCGCCAAGTTTAGCAGGGATCTGAGTTATGTCTCGAAACTAGTCGTGACAATTGGATCGAACTGGAGCTGACTAACTCGTTAGTTTTAACCCGATCCTCTTTCTAAGCGGGATAAAGTTCGATAGCCGGATTTTTAGTTGCATTACACCAGCATCCTGAAGATTATAGCATTTGCTGACAAGCTAGAAATTTAGCGTCCCTCGAATTTTCGAGATGAAACTGTTGTATTCTAGAGTAATAATTTGTCTCCAAAGGAATATGGTTTTGAAGTATGTACTTATGCTCACGCTACCAAGATTCAGATTTTAATCGCGACAGCATTAGCTTGTGCCGAAACCAAATTTCAGGAATTTATAGAATTATTAGCGGGACTTCAGTCATGCCGACGGTTGCCCGCGGCCCTGGGGTATTGTTTCTAGAAGCATGCTCGAACATTGAATGAGGTGACGGAGATACCAACGTCGTTGCCCGTATTGTCCCGGCTATCGATAGAGCTCCATGGGACGAAGCGGCTCGAGTACATGAACTAAAATCTCCTTCCCATCTAGAGTCCAAAGGCCGGTGTACGCGGCTTATCAAAAAAATGTCTCGAGCTCACGAGAAGGCTCAGCACCCAATCATGTTAACTAAAGATACCGAGAAGGTACACGAAGATATATCGTGACGTTGGTTGCAGTTCGGATCTCTTCTCTGGCAAGGAACTCTCATTCGCAATTCCCAGTGGAACCGTCAAAGGCCTGCTCCCCTGAGTGAAAAAGGTGAGATAGGCAGGGATTATCAAGCGGCGGGCTTGGTTGGTTGAGCAAACTGATGTCACGCCTAGTACACTGGGGCAGAGCCGAACTGCCCGGCCCAAGTTGCAATATCCAAGCCGGCAGGGCCATCTGAAGCTAGGCTAGCTAAGCTCCACAAGCAAACGAGCCATTGCTTCTAAAATTATCACTAGAATTGTGGCACTCTTCGATATGTGTCGCGAACGAAGTTCTGGAGCTCAAAGCGACATGAGAAATAAAATCGTTACGACATTTTGACACGGTATATTTCCATTCGGGATGGTGATGTTGAATTATCCCTCCCATCTTACACCAGCGCCCCCGCCCCACATTTGACCCCGTTAACCGTCCGAGAGATATTGGTCCTGACTTGATTGTAACCCTGGCTAAAGACAATGGAGAGCATTTTCCGGTTTTATTTGATAGCGGACCTCGTATTCCGAACCAAACGATTTAGAGGCGTTAGTAATTTTCGCCTGGCTAACAAATGGGATTAATCAAGAGTTTGCAATTTTAAGCTAATGGTCTTCATACAATGGCATAAAAATTCTTTCAAATGTTCTCGCCCCATGAAAGCCAGACAGTATTCTGTGGGTGAGCCAGGAATCCGATCGAAGGGTCTGTGGGCATGCACGCTTGAGTAAGAAAATAAGAAACCTCTGGACTCCGTACTACCGGGAGACCAGGCAGGCAGTAACGCAAAAATTATGCCCCATACATACCAGACGACCTCCTCTCGACTAGAAGCTATCGCCGAGGGTGGATTGGGAAAAAGAAGCAAAGTTGCATCGTTTTTGTGCAGAGTGCATGCAGGACACACCCTTATTGTTCGACAGCTTATTTTTTGATATCTAATCCATTTAACAGGGCTTTGTCAACGCCCGCCCAGCATTAAGCTCGTTGTGGTAAGCTCTCGAAAACTCACCACCATCTTGAACAAACACCCCCTGCACTTCGAAAAACGGTTCCTGCGCGGCGGCGCAAGGCCGGTTATCAGGGTTTCGAATTTTTCTGAAGGAGAGGACCCTAAAAAAGATCGTCATGCTACGTATCAGTAAACCTTTTGTAATATAGCGTAGCGTCGAATTGGCAGGTTAGAGACCAGAGGACCGCCGCATGTACCGCATATACGTACCTGTCAAAGGGTATGTCCGAGTTTAACAGAATCATATAAGATTTCTACCATTTTCGGGACAACCGCTTTAACATCTTCCCTTTCATGCGAATCAAGAATATTGGCATATAACAATCATCCATACGTACGCTCAATCAAGACTCAGAAAGTATTCAAGATATTGATCAAGCATTATTACATCTATCGAATCGTGGGGTTAGAGACTAGTTTCTATCCTAAATATCGCATATCATTTTACATAAACGACAAATTAACACACACTCTCGTCCCGCTATACCCTTTAGTTTTATTTGATTACTATCATTACTCAGTCCCATTGACCGGTCTTACATAAGGCTCCTTTCTATTCTGCCTTGACCCACGGCACAGACGAACGAATTAGTTGAGCATCGCTTTACTTGTGTCAGGCGAGTCTTGCAAGTTACCCACAGCGAAGCAAGGAAGCGAAAAGAAAAAAAAAGGAAGATATGGCAGAGATACCCGGTGACCGCTTCCGTCGTGGACAGCGTGCATCGACACCTTCCATGACTGACATGGACCACCATCATGCAAGATTCAGTCAGCCGTCGCGGAGACGTGAATCAAATATCAGTGAACATGATAACTTCACTGTTGATCCTTTAGTTCAAAGTTGGGGAGAGCATGTGCACGCAGGAAATTTTTCTTCCGAGACCACTCGTGCTTTAACTACCACCGGTCCACAACTGCTCGATAGTGCATATCTGGGCATGCTGACCGCAGAACCGCACCCAGACACACAACTTTTCAACTTCCATTCAGGGTTCGAGGCTTACTCCGTCCCGTCACCCAGTCATCAGTACGAATACCTAGGTACGGGCGTAGGCATGTCTGACCGATCAAATATGCCATGGTTCTCAGCGCCTGCCTCGCCTGCACACCAATCTGCGGAGTACTTTAGCAATCTCGCACGTATGCAAGATGCGGAGTTCGGACATGGGGTTGCCCCTCAAGACTTCACCGACGTGTACCACCAAGGAGATCTAGATAACTACCCTCACTCCGGAGACTTCTCTCGTTCCCATGGTCCTTCGTCTGCCATAGCTAGAGGTAGAAAAAGATCTTCGGGTTCTAGAAGAGGCGGCTTCGAAGGGGATTTCGCAGCAATGGACGTCGACCGAGAAAAGATGGAGCAGTTCAGCCAGGAGGAGATCGAGAAGAAGCACCGCGGCCGCCCTCGACTTGATAACCGGGATGAGACTGCTGCTGAGGTGAGGCTCCATCGCCCCGCTGCACACCCTTTTTTTTTTTCCTTTAAAAAATAAAAATACTGCCATTGCTTATCGGGATGGCCCAGCTACCTGCATCTTGAGTTTGTTCCCACTCGTTAAAAGGCTTATTAGCTAACCTTATTTACTTTGTGCCACCATAGAGACGACGAACCCAAATCCGACTTGCACAGCGGGCTTACCGTCAGCGGAAGGAGACCACCATCGCGTCATTGAAGACTAGAGTCGAGGACTTGGAGTCTACCATCGAGACCATGCTGAACCATTTCTTCGAGATCCAAGACTCCGCTATCGAACACAAGCTTGTCGAGGCTCATCCACAGTTTGGCCAAACCTTGCGTGCCGCAACTGAAAAGATTCTGGCTCTCTCGAAAGAGATTGGAACTTCAGCAGGAGCAGGCGAAGATGGCGGCGACCACGATCCCGAAGAAACGCCAAAGGACGGCGGGAAGCTAAGAGGGGGCGCAGATGCTGAAGGTAAATTGCCAGACACCTACGGAGCCAGATTCTCGGTCCGATGCTGATAGGGGGCATGGAAGGGACAGAAGAGGGCTACTTCGCAGGACCGGCTGGCACGGTCCGTAAGGGGGATCCTTCTCGTTCGCGATCCACCGGTAGTCGAGGGAGCCAGGGAAGTGGAAATATCCTACCAACCACACCAGGAGACACATTCAATCTTGCAAGAATCCGAGCCAGTATTCCAAGTCGAATTCAGTCACCGTCACCTCACACAAGCTTGATATTGCCGCCTCACGAAGAACGAACATTTGCTCAACGTTTGCGTAGACTCGCATTAGAATGGAGGTACTATCGTCTCGTCAACGGTAACTCGGATGTTACCCACGAGAATCTGCCATCCGATTACTGCTTGCTTTTTGCATCGAAGGATGAGACGCTCGAGAGTTTGAGACTCTTGCTGAGCGGGAGAGACAGAGAACCGTATCAGCTGGCTAAGTTCCCGATCGCCCATCTTGGGGGTTCTGGGTTGCATTACCGGGTTGACCGGAACCTCAACGGAAGCATTCGGGAGATCCGTGTTGGCTCAAGGGAGCAAGACCTTGCCGCGAAGTCTCCGGAGCATTTGAAGGCTACACTCGTCAATCGTGGCTTTAGTGATAAAGCCGATGAGATCATCCCTTTGATTGTGAAGCTCGAGGACGAGGGCCTGTTGGACCCAGATGAAGTGGAAGCGGTCCTTGCACTTCGAGGCATTCGATTGACCACAACATCAGCGTCTCCCACATCTCCAATCCTTGTCAGCCGTAGTGAACAAAGATATCAACTGCAAGACCCATACCATGGTGGACCCTCAGAGACCGGACCACCATACAACCTTCCACCGGTCATTCTCCCATCACAGGGCGAGGATGTGACGATGGAGGGTAACTACCGAGGTGCGCCGACGCGCCAATACCAAGACCTCTCGTTCAGCAAGGAGGTTAAGGTCAAAATCTTGCTGCGAGGTGAGTGCCAACGAAATCACCGTGAAACGGTCGGGAAAGAACAATTCGCTAACAGATGTCGATTAGAACTGGTTTTGCGAGGAATCTGCACAGGCCTAGGAACCGCTTTCCGAAGAGTTGATGTGGAAGCGGCTCTAAGTCTCGCGGCCGCGCCTTGAGTCATTCGGCAGTTAAGGTTTTCGGCGTCACACAAACAACGCTGAAGCGGCAATATCACTTAGGTAACATCTGATATATGTCTTTTGCAAGTTCTTCGTATTCAGCTCTCTGTTTTTCATGGTTCTCGAATTCGTTCAGTTTGGTTATATATAATAGATTCGCAGCTTTAATGCTCCCTCTCCCTCTCTATTTGGTTGTGTCTGCATATTATCATTTATTCTTCCCATTCTTGTCCTTCTCTTGCGTCGCCCATAACATAGATACGATTGTGGCTTCCAATCGGGCTCGCATACACAGGTTTCATAGCGTCATTTATGATTTATATCTGATTTCATCTTTTCTGCGACTTGCATAGCGTCAAAGGCAGCGTTCCTTCTATCGATTCAAACTTTGGGGTGTATATGTCATTGCTTCAATCCTTTTTTTTCTCTTCTCTTCACTCTCTTGTCCACCTTTCTTTCTTCCTTCTTATTTCGATAACCACAAAATATATTTCTTTTGCTTTGTGTTTTAAGGGTTATTTCTTTCAGCGAATGGAGGCCATTCATACGATACGTATATATGCCATTTTAAAAAGAGACCCTCGTACGAAGTATGATTCATTGGATACAATAAATTAGAACCAATTTTATCTTAAGACTAAATCCAGTCAAGATTTAGGCAAATCGTATTTCTCATCCACTGGACTATTGTGTCAACTTTTTGAGGTTTGGTTAAGAAAATCCTTCGGGGTTTGAATATACAGTTCTCGTTTGATAGCGCAAGCTCGAGTGAGACCTGGAGTTCTCAGACTCGATTGAGATGTTTACTGCACCTAGTTAGAACTGCCGACATCTACTGATCAATAATCTCGATGCCAATAAATTATAGGCTAAGGCCGTTAATCAGTTTTGGAGTTGTAGCAGCGCAGCAGCGTGCTTAAGCGCTTATAGAGAACCTACAAGTCTGGTTGTGGACCTACCAGGATCTTTCAAACATCACGATGTCAAGGCTCAGGATTAACACGAACTGCATACATTCACCTGCGTCCTTTCACGATTGAAAGTAAGCAACCTGCGGATAGTTGAACCACAAGCCGGAAGAATAATGAGATTGAGGTTTCTAGAACATCAAATATGGTCTCGTTCCCAAACTAACAGGAAATTCGTATCAGAGACAAATTTCTCTGGGACCGAGACTTTGTAATGCACTAGTTAACTAGTTGCGCGGAGATTCATCTCAAAATTTCCATCAGTACCCGGCTTGTCTCTCTTGCCACAAACATCTGCCTACAGGAAGGATCCCTAGCATTTAGGTTTGGAATGACCTGTTACTGATCATGATGTTATCAAATACAACTCCGAAGCCGACGGGTCTACCGACATAATCCCGTTTTAAACCTCCGTCCATGAATAATTTCTCAACATGTTGTCCCGAAAATTCGGATTTAAGCTACAAAAAGATTTTCCTAAAGCTCTGGAACGAGGTCTTGGCCTTGGCGATACTTCGCGTCTTTTGGTATATTAGACACAATCGAACTTATGAGTCGTACTTGGCTTCCAAACTTGACTGGCTTGCTGCATCTGCAAGCCAAAATCTTGTTCGACCATAAATTGCTCTACGATCCTGCTAAAATATCAAATGCGAAAAATGGTCTAATATCTTGAGATCTATCTGTTCTTTGCACCTCACAATTCCGCCAGATTGGTTCCTCTCTTTGGTATTCTAAATATTTGAACTCTTTCAAGCCCTAGAAAATGTTCTCGCAGGGTATCGAATCGAGGTTTCGCAATCGCGAAACGCGAATAAGCTTATATTCCTTCAATCGTGTTGGAATTTGATACCATGTCGCCGATCATTATCGTAGGCGTCAATTGCTCATAGCGGACTACCCTGTCACTCGTACAGTATCCGACTCATGACCCTCATGGTGTCCGTGGATACATGTCGCGAGGAGGCTGTGATGTTGGTTCAAGGAGGCTCAGCCCATTTGACGCCAACAGCGCCCCAATCGCGACCCTTTTCAGCTGCAACCGGATTACGGTGGGCTGACAAAGATGTTTGTCGGTTCAACTTGGTTATGTTGTTGTTTTGTTTACCCCTGCATACTGCTCTTCTACTCACAACTTGGTGCAGAAGGGTGGACGGCAGAACCTGCCTGACTGAATTCTTACATCAAGAGATGCCGCGGGCCGGATCAGCAGTCTTTGAACATAGCCACAGAAAGAGGAATCACTAGACATCGTGAGTGGGCAAGATGATCAATTGTGAATGCGAACGCAAATAAAGGGGCCGAATGCGAGGATTCTATGATGGCCCACTTTGGCGTTTTCTTTCTGATCATTCTTCGGCCTCATATTGTGCTCATCTCATCGCGTGATTTTACTTGCACATTAATATTGTGGGTCCATGGGAAAGTTCTTGAGGCGATACCCCTATTGGTTCGTACGCTCAAGAGGTTATAGGGCCTTTCTAGGCTATTTTAGCTATAAGTATTCGTCGGGTAAGCTTTGCCATTGAGCTTCAATATGAGAGATGGCAAGTTAACTTGATTTTCTTGCTCCTGAATGCGGAATCGAGGGGCTTGACAAGGGATGCGTTTTGGCGTAGATCCACTTCTGCGGCATCGTGGAATAGCTCCTCGAATTGAGTTTAGGGTTCCATTCGCTAAGGAGGTAATAGCAACTGGAGAAATGGGAATCCGCTTGGCGGCGTCTGTAGACGTTTGGCTCTCGGCGGAACAAGGAGAGCATTCGTCCGAAGATTTTCTATTGCCTTCGTATTGTAATATGGTAGTTTTGTTTGATGAGGCATAATGCCCTAGCTGTTCGTCTAGGGTCTGTTTGAGCTTGCGATCACGTTGGAATTAGTGCCGTGTCGAGTCTCCAGGCTGGGGTTATAGATGAATAACACGGCGATAGATTTGTGATAGTGGCAAGGTTTCCCCATGGATCCGTAGAGCCTTTTTCTCTCCAGTGTCAGTCTGAAGCTGCATACGTAAAATGTCTGCACCTGTGCATCGGTCCGTCTTTGCTGGCAGAAGAAAACCCTGACCGGGATGCCGATTCTGGCAGCTCGAGGCCGAGAACCTCTCAACTCCTGCATCTACAAGAATTTTTCCACTCACGTCTGCTTCTAGACGTGAAGGTGACAGGCCAATTTGATTGGATACCAGTGGTGCTAACAGTCCAGCTAGGTATCGAAGCTCTCTGGTCTCAGACAGCTCCCCACTCTCACGAAAACCTGCTCTGGGCGTCAGGTCCACCATTCCCAGCCCTTCCTTAGTGTCTCCCTCTTCACATCAATTTCGTGCATGCACGCTGCAGCTGCCTTGCATATTAACTACGGATATGTAGGTGAAAGAGATATTTGTGAGTGAATTGGGTGGTGTGGGATTTAAAAATTGTCAGTGCGACAGAACCAAGAAAGACACAGAGATCGATAGACTAGAGCATCCCATCGGCACCTCTGGGAGTGCCGAAAGGTTCGATCACTTATGCAGGGTTTGGTTGGAAATTCGGAAGCTCTTGTTGATCGGATCCCATAAGAGCTTCTGGAGCTTCCATGTCAGAACTCTTTCCTATCTGAGAGCTTGAGAGAGTGATTCTAGTTTTGAAGCTTTCTGCTCCTCCCTATTTCCTCAAGCTTCGGCTCTCATTTTTTTTTTTTTTTTTACCTTCATCGTATTTGTCTCTTCTTCCGCCCGTTCCCGTTCGTGGGTCATCTAACCGATCTCCCTTCACTTCTTTCGATCTTTGATTCTTTTGGTTCCTGAAATCCGGCAAGCTTTAGCGTCTGCTGTGCATTCAGGGGAAGCAGAAACCGAATCACCAGAAATAGAGAGGCTGTCAAGGAATTTTTAATGCTTACTCGTCTGGATTTCAATCGATCATTTACTCTTCTTATATCGATATATCCTTCTTCATCTGAATTCCGTTGATCGCGCCCGTCGGAAATTTCTTACATTTGCTTGCGTGTCCAACCCTACAAACACCTGCCGCTGGACCGTCGATAATATCTCACCAGGTTTGTGCTCACTCGGCTGTTACGACAGGGCTGAGCTGAAGGAAGACGCAAACAATTGACGACGACTTTCTCCAGATCTACCTACGAACAGGAACGACTGCGCACAAAAGGCCAAACAATCCCGCAGAGCCGTACTTGCTCTCTATGCCAGATTCGATTATCTAACAGACTTCTTAACAGACTTGCGGGCCTGAGGTTCGGAGCAGGTGCTTTTTTCTGATTGATTTTTTATTCTTTTTGCCCTGTTAATTTCTCACTTCCTGCCTGGCTGAACGCCCTAAAGCGTGGGCATCGGTCGCCGTTCGATTTGTGAAGGCCAGGTTCCACCCCGCACTCGCATAGTTTGCGCCAATTTCCTTCTCCTTCGACAGCTACGGCATCTCCGATATTTTCTTTCTCTTCTGTTCACAGTTTTACCTTACCCTCCTCCCTTTTTTTCATCTTCTGTCATTATTATCAGGCAAAATCGCTCGGTCGAAGTTTCAGTGATTTTGCTCCATCATAGCGGTTATTCCAACAGTAAACGACATAACCTGTTACGATTGGCGATAAGACGACAGCCTTTTTTGGATCGAACGTGCAGGATCCGGCTTCAACATTTACTTATTCTTCCTCGTCGCGGGCGCCTAACGAGCCTCAGCTCGACACAACATCGAAAGTCGAGGTTTTAGGAAACAACCGACAATATAACCGCTCTCACCGACAAGTCAGCGGTAAATCCAACGAAAGGAAGGAACGTCAAAATTCTCTAAAAAGATTTTCTAAAAATTTCTCTCAATCAACTTTCTACTCGACAGAATTTTACCTTAAGGATACTCCGATCGGTTACGCCTTCCGCTCAAGTGTCAACCATCTATCTTTTTTAAGAAATTCCCAATTGTCCGGTCATTCAGTTTTGGGAATCGTAGGTTTCAATAGTATAGCCGCTATTAAGCATATATTATTCCCTCTTCCAGCAAGAACCCCAGTCGGTATTCAAGGAAAAGGGAAAAAGTCACTTTGTAGACGGTTACCCAAAAGTCGACTACATCCCCAGGATCTAAAACGAATTTGGAATATCTTTCAAGGAACTAGGGGTTTACCCGGCGAGATCTAAGCTATCATTGGACAAACGCTGGATCGGTGTATTCGGTACATATCAACATATTTGTGCGAATTTGCACAAAAGTAGCGGAATCGAAGTCGCTGCTGTCGAATCAAACGACCAGGTCAGTACACCAAAATCTTCAATAGATCAAAATTGTTATTATTTCCTCTTTCTGTACCAAAAGAGTATCCAAAAGGTCGGTTCCTGGGTATGCCTTTATGCAAACAATTCCCGTATGCCAACAACGGCGAACGGAGAGTCTGATTCCGTGGTCTATCAAAATATTTGCCTCTTCAACAAAAACTACCCCGACGCTCATATACAAAAAACCCTTGCACTTCATAATTCTTAAACTTCATTCCCAGAATTCCGGTGGAAAAAAATTTGTTTTTTTTCTTTGCTGCTTTTCGCTTGACCTCACTTTGTTTCGTTTTTACAATTCATTCGTCATAGTGTCGTTTTTCCCTCGCCCCGCTTTTAAATCATCTGGTCTCGCCTGTTCCCTTTCCTCTCCTTCTTTGGAATGAGGGGTGAAAAGGCACGTAGTGAAACACAACGAGACTTGAGGATCCCGCCTTCCGCTTTATCACAACCATACCTATCAGCAGAGTGCAGGAAACATACTGCAGTATAGTAGCCCGTATGATCTTGTATCTCCACTGATAAACCAAGGGAGGAGGAACGAGGCCGTCTTTCCCGTCTATCTGGGTCCCTGGCGCTTGTTCAGGTTGTCCAGTCAGATGACATCTCCCATCTCTCGGTGTCATCTGCATCATTCTCCCCTCCATCCCGCACCCTCATCTACCCTTCTCCATCGTGCCCAGTATCTGCAGAAAACACAACGTAGGTCTTTAAGCCACTATTGCGTTTCTGGTTATTTCCATTATTATTCCCTATTATGATTGCGCGCACATGTTTCTTTTCGTTCGTTTAAGACGGGACGATAAAACGTTCCCATTCCCGTCCGTTTCGTAACGTCGATTTCATTTTTCCCATTTACCAAGACCAAGGTTCCCTTTGACGCCCTGGTGTGTGTCTGTCTGTTTTCGATATCAAGCAATGTTTTATGCATATGTGTGTGGACAAGCCGGACTGATCCATCATATGCAGCCAAATTAGACCAAGAAAAGGGCTTAAGATTTTCCGTTGGGTCTTATTTTCGTTCAAACGCACAGCAACATTACAATACCTCCAGCCGAATCACACCGACCCCCAAATAGCGCGAAACTGGGTTTGAGAAACAGTGGTGTTATCCGCTCTGCTTCGGTGACCGCGGGTTGTATTGTAGCAGAGATACTACTCTCCGGTAGATACCACATCCTCGGAGCAGCCCTTTTCCAGCTTAGCCAGATTAAGTGGGAAAGACGGGCTATTTTGGGGCCAACCAACCAGCAACATTAGATCATACTCGGGTTTGGTTTTCCTGCTGCGGTCAAGATCCAACCTGCGTGTTGCCCAGCCAGCCTCATTGAAAACAACGTTAACCTCGAAAGAGGCCTAGGAATTCCCTTCTCTCTCCCAGGCTAGGTTGACGTACGGGGGCGGACAGTGAAAAAGTAAAAGGCGGGGAGGCGAGATATTATCTCGGACTTGAAGAAGTTATCCTTCTCATCCTTATTATCATTCCTGTTCGGTTTCGAAAGAAAAGTCACATAGAATTCACACATGACAAGTCCCCTTCCCACATGGCTACAGCCGTTCAGTACTCGCCCTCTTCGCATCCTTATACCCCATCTCGCCACCACTCCGCATTCTCGACATCGACTGCCTCGTCATCCTCCAATAGCATAGTTCCTCGCGCAACACTGCACAAACATTCGTCCTCATATCGGACAATAAGTAGTGGTGGTGGTAGTGGTGGGGGCGCGGGGATGGCTAGTTACTCTTCATACTCTTCATCCACCATAGGCGGTCCCGCGACCGCTCGTCCAGGATCGTCGTACGATAAAGAGCAACCCCAACACTTACATGGAAAATTACACAAACGGTCGATATCGAAGGAGACATCCGTATCCGTCCCGTCACCCACACAGGAGGAATTCTTCCCGCCGGATCCATCGCATCATAAAAAGGGGATCATAAAGCCCTTGTCGCTGCTTAAGAAGGTGTCAAATTCGGGGAGTGGTGGTGTGAAATTGGATCTGGGGAAATCGGACGGAGGCGCCGGTGGGGTATTTTATTCCTCTTCGTCGCCGTATATCGGAGGGAGGAACTCGGCGACCGACGTGTCGAGCTTCGTGCCTACACATCGACAGCAGCACAAACGCACCATTTCGGCAAATTCTGCGGGGTCCAACGGGAGTTCGCCGAATTATATTGGAAGGCGGTATGTGCCGACGCCGACGCAGTCGTACCCAAATTCTTTAGGCGGCGATTCGGAAAGTGATGATGATTCCGACGATTACAGCGAAAAGAGGTTTGGGAGAAAGAAGGTCGTTGGTGGCGGGCAGATTGGGGAATTGAGGATCGTCACCAGCTCGACAGGGTTGCCATTGGCGCTTCCACCGAGGATTCCGGCTTCGGAGAGTGCGCCGATATCACCTGTTACGCCGTTAGGGAGAACACAGACCGTCGATTCGTTTGATGCGAAGAAGAGAAATGACTCTTTCGACAGACGGAAGGAGTCATTCGATCGGAAACGAAAAATCGTAGGAGGTAGAAATTCGAGCGACGAATATGTGGAGAGCATGAAAAAAGCCAGAGAAAAGTTTGAAGAACAGGAGCGAAAGAAGGAGGAGAAGGAGGAGAAGAAGGCTAGAAAATCAATCAGCAAGGAGGAGAGCAGGAGGCGCTCGATCAGTAAAGAAGAATCGAGGAGACCGTCAAACGACGGAACCGTCGGATCGAATCCGCATGTTAAGTCGTCAAGATGGTTCGCAACCAGACATTCGACGCCAGATCTGGGAACAACAAATGAGAAGACAATCGGAATTCCATACGGCGGAGCAAACCAGACCGCAGCGACAAGTCTAAGGAATGTGCCTATGCGCGCGGCGGATCACGGACGGAGATCGCGGAGTGAAAAGAGAATCCATACGGACGAGCCGCGGGGATTTAAGAATCAGTGGCAAGGGTTTGTCATGTGGGTTCAAATTGGCTTCGTGAAGATGGGTCGAAAGGTTCGCAGACTCTTTGTAAAGAACTCACCTTGAGGAGCATAAGCCAATGACCGTGCATCTACCAGCTTTGAAACCATGGCGCCCATCTCTTATCGAAGTCTCCCTATCGCCGCCTCACTCCTCTAAAGATCGCTCAATTTCTTACATTCGTTATCGTCGCCGTGATCCACCTAACAAGATACCTCACTCTTTTACACGCATGCGGCTGAAACCTTTACGACTGACCTCACGACCTCACTTTCACGAATTTAACGCAAATCCTCAGCGCACACATCCAAAGGTTCATATTTTTGCTTTTCCTTTTTCGACACATTATCGCAGTGCCAGTTTTTTTTTTTGCCATTTTCACCGGATATTTACACGGATATACGTTTTATCATTGGGTGCAGGTGTTTTATATTTTACAAAGCTATGGGAAGCCCGGCGTTTTATCTGCTTTTTTAACCTTCTCATCTCGTCGAATGATTTCCCGAGTCAATTTTATCACACACTCTCACAACGACAACAGACTGTCATCATGGAAATTTCGCATCTGTCTGGATACATGAATGAAATATATCTTTCGCCCCTGGAGTTCTTTGCTGTTCTTAAACCCACTACCATCAAATTCTTGTGCTTTTATGCGGTGATCGACTGCGATATCGATGGGTTTTTCTGACCCTTTTCATTTTCATTTTTTTTTTTTTTTCTCACGCAGCCAAATCAGCCAGCCAGCCAGCAATCTGCAAGACTTTTCTGTTTTATGACCGATTCGATCATATCTACATCTACCTTTCTTGTCCATCGTTTCCTTATTGCATCAAAAAAAATACCTGGGAGGGATTTTTCATTCTATTTCTTGTTATTATATAAACTTTTTCGGGGTTTTATTTGATGTATGTGCATATATATTACAAATCAGTTACAATTGTTGTCCCATCGCATTTGACACCGACGAAGATAGATTTCACCTTGTTATATGTTTTGACTCGGAATAAAGGGTTTTTTTTCTTCTTTCTTCTTCTCTTCAATGAGGCGGGGTTTACTCTGTTTTTTTGGAATTTCACTATCGTGTTTTTTTACCTCAAAATTACTATTATACAGATGCATCTTGAAATCGATTTCCCCTCTCTATCAAGGAGCTGGGCTTTTCCCATGGAAGAGGAATGTGTGAACTGAATGATTCTTGTCATGTTATGCTGTCGCACTACTTTTCGAATTGCTAATGCTGATGTATGCTGCTTTTTCGATTCATGATGGTTGTGCTGCATTAACAGTCGTTTCTTGATATCGCTCCAGGCGAGTATCCATGTTACATGAATTACCCCTCTCCCCCCACTTACCCAGCGTATAGAATGCTAAGCTAACAAATAAAGATGAATACGGAACGCCTGGACGCAGAACACCGATGAAAAAAAAAAATGCAAAAGCAGAAAGAAAAAAAAGGGAAAAAAGGAAAAAGGTTATACTCCTGAAAATCAACGTCCTACTTTTCACTGAAAACAAGAGATCCTCAACCAACTATGCGCCCGCGTTTCTGTCTCAATACTGCATCCTCCCATTTATCCCAGTTGAGTTTCCTCAAACTCCGATGATGTCTTGGTTTCCACTCCTCAGGGCTCGCGAACCCGGGTACGCCCTTCACAGCTCTAACCCACGGACTTGTTTCTTTATAATCCGCCGCTATCTGATTATAGTGTGTATTACCAGGATACCAGTCTATCTCCAAATAGAGCGGATTTCCAATTATATCTACCCTTTTTTTCTCTTCCTCACCGATCTCTGTCTCTTCATATTCTCCCTGGGCATCTTTAGCGGCGCCGTCCAATTGTTCCGGGTTACTACATAACCGATTAAGCCTCGAGTAATTCCTGATAGAGTTAACAGCAATGGCCTGAGTCCTGAAAGGTAAAAACCCAATCTTCCGCGCAAGCGTCATGTCCCGCTGCAGGATATTAAGCTTCGCCGAGTCCATTTTCGCAGAGATGAAAAAGGTCGTGGTCAGCGAGGATGGTAGGATGTGCATGGAATCCGTGGATCTAACGGATTTTGCGAAGAGATTCTTCGCTCCTACGGACTTGACGTGGAATATGAATGCTATTTCGGGGTCCGCAGTGATGATGTTGTACGATGGACCCTCTGGAACTGGATAGAGAGTTGGGGCTTCGTAAGAGAGGGCCAATGGGTCTTGGGGGAAGTCACTGAGGGGTCCGAGGGTGAGCCAGTCCCTTCCGATTGGATTGGGGCCCCACGGTGGGAGGAGATATCTGTGCTGAGGAGAGGAGGTTGTGGATGTAGTTGACATGCTGGAATTTGAGCTGCTTGAGTAGGAGGAGCGAGACCAAGTGCTTTCTGTGGGGACGGTTTCGATATCGTTGTATTCGACGTCCTCGAAGCTATGAGGAATAGCAGGAAGTAAATCCGGTGAAATTGAAGGAGAAACAGGGATATAAACTGATGAGGATCTCCGGCGCTTCGAAGGTGGTGGAGCAGCGAATGAGGATGAGGATGAGGAGTCTGCTGTTAGATCAATAATTTCAGGTTCTGACGATCCCATAGCAAGGTTGTCCTTACTGTTGTTAACAGCCCGAGATTGAGATTGAGATTGAGATTGAGATTGAGGTCGAGATCGCTTGAGGGATAACGGTTGCTGCTGCATTGACAGAGAGTGGTGGTGGTCAAAGTCATGATCGTGATGGGTGTCAGGATGATGGAGGAGCAAAGTTACAGAGTATGGCGAAGTGGCCATTTTGAGAGGAGTAGAAAGAAATGGTCGATTATTATCATTGTTGGTGATATTTGGGGATGTTGCGATAGTCGTGATCTTCGACGAGTTCTTTAGGTTGCACAAAGACCCGGTTGACAGCAATTCCAACATCTATCTGTGTTGTCTACGCTGTCGATCTATTATTGTACACTGCCTGCTGCTACGTCTGTAGTTATGATTATTTGCTTCCCATCTGTGTGCGTAGTCTCGAGGCTTGTTTATCTCCATATACAACCTGCTTAGTATAGACCTAATTAAATAAGTACGGAGCCGGTAGATATAAAGTCTCACTCTCGCGATACCTTTTCCTGGCTTCAATATATCATCCCCATCCCGAGCTCCAGCCAAGTGTATACACGAATGGGCATGGGTGTCCAATCCCAGGTCCGAATTCCTCGCTCTCCCTTGCATCGCGCCATTTTCTTCGAGCTCATCCCGGCCACAACCCTCATTTGGCAGCTGCATCCCGCGCTCTTTCAACCCGCATTTCGGTTTTTCTCTTACCCCCACTAGTTATTTGGCTGGCCTGGTTCCTCAACTGGCTAGCTGTTGCGCGGACTTTTTTTTTTTTGGTCGTCTGCGCATTTTTTTAGAAACAGAAAAACAGTTCTG
>JAJTTS010000009.1:136693-150441 GCA_036971165.1 Arthrobotrys iridis | reverse complement strand
TGGGAAAAGGCGCCGATGGTCCTGCCACAATGAACTTTTCTTAGTGCCAGCGCAGCACCGGGGAATCGAGCAGCTTGCAACTGATCAAAGACTGGTCAGAAACATCAGACGAAATATCCAGTCATCATCCCCCTCTCTTTTAATTCGTCGCAGAAGCCCTTTTCCTGCTCGCCCGCATCACATTTCTTTTTCACATTTCTGTTAATCTCCATCGCTTCGCTCCCATCCCATCGCGCGGGGTGTTATCATACCATTCTTAGCTATCCCTACCCGAAGAATACCCCAAAATATCCGTCCAAACAAGCTCACCAGCTTGCGACATATTCTATCAACCCCGAATCTTACTATCGCAACCAGAAACTCAACCGTCCCAACCACAGCAATGCCGCGGGCACGAGCGCCTTCTGGCGCATCTACGAGCTCATCACACTCGTTATCGGAGCATGATCCGGTACGTGCAACCCTTGCCCAGAAGCTATAGGCCTCAACAGCCTGGCATAGCTTAGATGTAGTAGTAGTGCAAAAATTGCTAACTATCAATCCACCTGTTAAACATACAGCAAGAACTAGGTACAATGTACGATTACCTAGCAAAGATTATACTCCTCGGACCTAGCGGGTGTGGAAAGTACGGCGTTTTCCTCTCCATTTCTACCTTTTTCTCCCTTAAAAACCCTATCTAGACTGTCAAAGGAGTCCGTGCCGTTTACGGACCGGACTATGACGTTTTTTGATTAACGGCAAAAGCGCTAACGGTTCTGGTGTTCCAATCGGCCGGGTGCGAATTTAACATAGGTCATGTTTGTTACACCGTTTCGTTCGAGGCGAATGTTGGTATCCCTTCCTGAACAGCCTTCTGCCAGCGACCTATATATCGTTACAGCATATAACTAACAAAAGGTTGTTGCTGCTAAAAGGGAAAATCCTATCTTCACAGACAATCGGCGTCGAATTTTCATCAAAGATCATAAAAGTCGGAACCGGTAGCCGGCGGAAACGTATAAAGCTCCAGGTGGGGACCTACCCATAACCCTCTAGCCCCGCATAAGTTACCATTCAGCTTACATTCTTCTTTCTTCTCTCTTCTGTAGCTCTGGGATACCGCCGGTCAAGAACGTTTCCGCTCCGTAACCCGCAGCTACTACCGCGGTGCCGCCGGCGCACTATTAATCTACGACATCACCCGACGTTACACATTCACCTCCCTCCCCACCTTCCTCAGCGACGCTCGCGCCCTTGCCTCAGAAAACCTCACAGTATTGCTAGTCGGTAACAAGTCCGACCTCTCTACGCCTTCAAATTCCCCGCCTGGCACGCCCACCCAGCAGGGTTTCACAACCGGAACTTCCCCGCTACCTACGAATAACACCACAAACCGACGAGGGTTTGATACGCCCACCTCGGGAGCATCAACCAGATCCTCATACGTCGAATCCTCTTCCGCTTCCTTTTCATCGGACGCTACAGTCAGCGGTAACCCCTGGCGTGATTTCCATTCCACGAACAACCGACGGGGGACGACGTTATCAAACACGGACGGCCATCCAGAGATAGCAAGGGAGGTCACGTACGATGAGGGGAGTAGGTGGGCGAGTACGGTCGGGATTCCCGTAGCAATGGAGACGTCGGCGTTGAGTGGGGAGAATGTCGACGAGGTGTTTGAGAGGCTGGCCAGGGTTATTTTAACGCGGATTGAGCTAGGAGAGGTGGATCCCGATGATCCGAATAGCGGGGTTTCGTAAGTTTTTATTTTATTTTTATTTTTATTTTTCTCCTTTCCTTTTAACCCTTTAGTCTTTTGGGAATGCGGGTTAATTGGGAGTTTATTTGGTAGATACGGGGACGGCGGTGACTGGTCGATATCAGGACCCTCTACGAGTCTATTAGGCGGTAGCACGAGGAAGAAGAAAGGTGGGGCGGCCAGTGGACGGCTCGGAGGGCTAAGAGACTGGGAGGAAGTGTTCAGGATGGATCCCGCCAGGAATAAGAAGACCTGTTGCGGGTGAACTAAATCCCCATCCGGAATCACGTATACCTTTCCATTCTTATTTCCGCCTTTTGTGGTCTTTCGTTTACTAGTTTATTGTTGGATTTTCAAAGGTGATTGAATGTATAGCGGTGATAGAACTCTAGCGGCAGTTTTTGTTATACTCCCTCTTACTTGTTTCGCTTGAAGTTAGCGATTTCTTCAATGTTAGCGTTTATGTTTGGGAGATATGTTTACTACAATATAATCTTAATCTACGACATGCATCAAGTTAGTTGGGGAAATTGGAATTCAGATTCTCGATAACAAGTTGCTTGATATATCTAGCTTGTTGAATAAACTTCAAACTGAACGTAATAGTACACTCGCCCGTCTCTATCGTACACGGCACTATACTATACTATCATATCCTCCAAACTAACTTTTGGATGTAAAAAACAAAAGGTACTTTTTTTCAAATGCCACAATGGAATCGCAAAACCTATATATGGTTCGGGAGGAAAAAAGGAAAGAGAAAAAAAGAAAACCCGCCAGAATTTCCAGAAGATAGTAAGTATATGAATTTATATAATACCGTACTCTCAATCCTCATCAATGATGACATCGAAACCACGAGCCGGCAAATCCGCATACACATCATTATCAGCATCTCGCATCGAGATATCTGCGTCTGCACCGCCCCCCCCTCCGTCATTGGCGTCTTCAAACGCTTCATCTTCATCTTTTTCATCGTCTTCTATCAACCTGACTTCCTCCCCTTCGTGAGCTCCCGCCTTTCTAGGCGAATAAAAGGTAGAAGACTTCGAAACATCCAAAGCCTTCTCCCCAATAATCTCCATGAACCGTCCAAAGACATCTCCAATGGCAGGACTGGCATACGCCGGCGCAGGGAACAATTTGGCTAGCATGTGACTCCTGACGACCTTTTCGTCCCCGTCTTCATCGATGGCGGTGTCAGCTTCTTCAATAACCGCCCTCTCCAAGAACGCATTCGCCAGCCCGCCGACACCATCTATATCCTCAAGGTAACCGCTGCTATTACCGGTCACAGCTGCGCCCGCCGCCGACCCACCACTGACGACCCCTCCGCTGCTCAGAAAGTACACGTTCGCCGCCCCATCCAGCCAGAAATACCCTTGGCCACCCTTTCCATTACTCGCGGCTCCCAAAGCCAACACCCCATTCATAGCCCGTTTCTTACACACGACCTTGAACCCCTCGACTTCGAACACGCTGACCATACTCGCCGTATTACCGGCCTTCGTCAGGTCCTCCAACCCCTTCCCTTTCTTCTCGCCTTCTCCGAATAACGGGTAGTTCACAGAAATGGCAAAGGTACCCTGCGCTTCACATCCAGCCAGATGAATGTTGGGAACGAAATTATTGCTCCGTAGCTTCACCCCCCTACCCACCAACGGCATTAATTCGCTGCTCCACTCCGCTACCCCGCTGACAAGGTTCCAGATAACAACCCTCTCGGCACCAGCGATGACCAGATGCCTTCCGACAAAGGTAACAGCGAAGATCCTCCCCGTTTGCAAACTTCCAATCTCTTGCTTGACAGTCCCCTCCACGGGATCGATAATCGTGACGACCCCATCTTCCGCGTCGGCGTAGGACACCGCAACCACACTTCCGTCTCCAGAGTACGCGATCCTCCCGTCCTGGATGGCATTGGGTGAACTCTTGAATAACTCCAGATTCCGCCTACAATTCCACACCACCATATCATCCTTCTCAACTTTTACGCCAGCCCTCGTTCGCGCCCGTTTTCCCCAAATCTTGATCGTCCCGTCCCCTCCGACGGATGCAAACATGGCGCCCTTGGGCGAGCCCGTCAGATCGGCTACATCCCCCGCGCTGCCGTTATCCAACACCCCGTGTGGGTTTTCAATCATGCTGACAAGCTCCCACCCCCCCTTCCCACTGCTACTGTCCGTTACCCCGGTGGTGGAAGAAACGCCGCTCCACCTCCAAAATCTCAACACAACCTCCTTTCCAACTCGTTCCATAAACCCTGGTTGTGGGGCTCCCGGGTCTACAAAGTCCCTCGCGGGGGCAGCCCATTCGTCCACACTGGCCAACCACTGCCCATCTCCGGAGATACCCAGAAAACGTACGTTAGGCTCTCTAACCTTCCCGCCTTCCGGGTTTACATTCTTCATGGACACCAACGTTCGCGTGATCGCTTGTCTTGCAACCCCTCTATCCTGAGCTAGATCAAAGGTTTGTAAATAAGGATAAGAGCTCTCACCCTTCTGACTAGCGGGCGCTGCGAGCAATATCTGCATGGGATTCCAAGGGTGTTTTAAAACTGGGATTCTCCAGGAGCTGGTATCATCTGTTTCCTGCTTCTTCAACTTCTTGGAGACCTTTCCGCCCTTTTCGTAGATTTTGTGGTATTCCTCGCGTAGGAAGACGCGGCTTTGAATGCCGCTGATCGATGCTGTGGGTTTTAACTCTGTGGTTGAGATAGTGAGAACGCTATTGTCGGCGAGAATTAGGGCATAGGTTGCCCCCGTCGGCGAGAGAATTATAGTCTTGATAGATGCGCCCAGGTTTGGCAGTGTTTGGCGAGCGGAGGTGGAGAGTTGCCAGAGGACAAGGACGGTTTCTTTGCCACCGGAGATCAGGTACGTGCCATCCTTGGAGTACTTTATACACCCAACCCCGGTTCTGTGCCAGTGGAGCTTTGACTTTACTATTTTATTTGTAGTGTTTGGGGTAGTATTATTTGGAGCGAGAATGTCGTGATAGATAAAGATTTGACCGGTACTGTCGCCGATTGCGACGTCGCCTTGGATCGTTGTTCCGGACTTTTTGTGGCGGATTATGGCGTCCATGGTCAGTATTTTGCCTGGGGTGGAGATTTTCCTGATTCGCCATTCTGGAGCGGCGTTTGTGGACTCCTCTGTGGTCGGAGAGCTCTTCTGGCGGTTTCCAATGTAGAAGCAGTCGCCGGAATCAACGGTGAAGGTGTTTGAGTCGAGGATTACAAGATGGCGAGGCCGGGCTTCGTCGATGCTTAATATCAAACGAGATGTGATCGTTACCGGCTCTTCAGATGGAGGCGTAGCGGGAGGGATAGCCAGTGACCGGATTTCACGGGCTGTTTTGCGGGAGAAGTCGCGGAGCGAGTGTTCTTGATATGTCCAGAGGGTTGTGCCCTGTGAGTCTGTTGCGGTAGATGGGAGGACGCGGAGGCCGCACCAGGCGAGATACTGGCCTTTGTGAAGATCTGTCTTCCAATATCCTTCGATTGTGCCTTCCGTGTAGTCCCAGAGGAGGAGATCGCCGTTGAAGAGGATGGTGTAGACTTGGGAGGGGTTAGCGGGGTCGAGGGTGTAGTTTGCGATTGATGAGTAGCTGCCCGCGGGGGTGTAGGGGTACTGAGTGGGTGGGGGGCGAAGGTGCTGGAGAGTTCTATAAAGAAGCGAAGTCCTGGTGGAGAATATCTTCAGGGAGGAACCCTGAGCGATGAGAATGTATTTCTCGTCCGGAGAGAAGACTAGGTTATTTGTACTATACCGGCCACCGATTGGCTGGGAAACTTTCCATTCTTTAGCTTTGAGAGATTCCTTCCTTTCACGCTTCAGGCGGAGGGAGGGTTTCTCGACTAGTCTTGAAGATTTCGAGGTGGTGGGAACCTCCTTATCGATGAGAGCGACTCCACCCTCGTCGTCGGCGGGTTCAGCGACGGTGACAGTGACAGCATTGACACTGTCCAGAGCCCTTTTCTTCCTCTGACGCTCCTCGCGACGCCTAGCTGTCTTTGCATCGGGTGCTAAATCAACAAACCGCTTGTCCTTCTTTGACTGCTTCGCAGGAGCTGGGACGGCCGACGAAACAAGCTTGTTCTGCGTGTCGCCAGTGGGTATTGAAACTTCGACGGCTGCCTTTTCAGCAGCACCATCGCTCTTCTTCGGTTTGGACTTTCGAGACTTTGCATTAGCCGGCTTTTCGGTGTCTGTGGTACGGGGCGCAGATTTTGCGCCGCTGTTCGAGGACTGCTTTTTGGATTTGATCTGGGAGGCGTCCGGTTTGGAGTGTGGCTGTGAGCCGTACTTTTGGGATCTTGTCGAGTCTGCCATTGCTACTGCGATCCTTGTTTAGAGGGAATTCACAGAGCAGGGGTGGAAGTGTGATTGGTGATGTCGAGTAACTATCGATGTTGAAGATCTCAAGTTGCAGGTTTTGATAGCTTTTTTTTTTTTATATTTTCCGGGTCGCCAAATTTTTTTTCTTGCTGGTTTTGGCGGCTTAAAAANTTGCCCTTCAAACAACCAAAAGAAAGCTACACCAACCAACGAACCTCATCGCATCTCCGTCAGTTCATTCGCATCCTCGTCGACAACAGAGAAAACCCGCCAAACACGATGATTATCCCCGTTCGATGCTTCAGCTGTGGCAAGGTACGCCTACTTTTCGATTGAAAGCCAGAGGGAGGATAGGGAGGAATTTGCTGATGTGTCGCGAACAGGTTGTTGGTGATCTTTGGGAGCCGTACATGCGCCTGCTCGAGGAGGGAGTCAACGAAGGGTTCGTCCACCTATCATAGCCATCGCCCTGCTTCTTACCACTCGAAAGATGCGTGCGTACGAAGGATGAACAAGGCTAATTGGTGTATTTCAGTGATGCGATGGACCAGCTCGGATGCAAGCGATACTGCTGCCGCAGAATGATCATGACACACGTGGACCTGATCGAGAAGCTGCTGAGGTTGGTTTATATCCATCTTCTACTACCGCTTGATAGGAACGAAAAAACTGGGAAAGTAAATGGGCTAATGGGAGGTGTCCGATGATAGATACAACCCAACGGAGCGTGCTCTTCGATTCCAAGCCCGAAGTGGTCAGAACTAGGTTGTCGACATTTCTCCGGCGCGTAGGAAGTAGAGAAGAGACGAGACGAGACCGCGATATAAGATATCAGCTGCATGACACAAGACTGTCTATCCGCGATTCGGCTTGAAGTCTTTATCTGTCGATAGCATAAGAGATAGTAATTGGATAGCCTTGGCCCCGAAGACCGGTCCAAGTAGCTGCCTTTCGAGTAGTCAGCCAGCCAGTCAGTCGACCGGTGTCATCAGTCAGTTTGTGCATTGCTTTGGACTGGCACAGACGCACTGCTCCTATCACTCTGTTTCTTTGCCTTGGTATCGACTACAAGGGACCGTTCCCCCATATTACCAGCCTCCGAACCAGACACCAGACCGTTGTTGTGGACTCTCCTACTCGTATTATATCTCTGTGTATCTTATATTCATTTTTGCGTGCATCTTTCCTTACTGTTTTTTCTTGAGCAGAAAAGCATAGACAGACTCAATCACTCTCACCGGCGCAAAAAAAATAAGAAATTTATATTTAACTTGACATAAAGCGTGTCTACAGATACCTAATATATACCTCAACGGAGATTGTAATGTGATTACATAATGAATTCTTGCATTGTTGCTGAGATTTTTGCTGGGTATCGACCTAGCCTCGAATTCAAGCGCTTGAGGTAAAGGTATCGGCCGGGGTTCCCGCGGGTATGTATTTGTGTAAGTTGCTATTTACGACTCTTGAGGGTCATGATTTTCTAATAGTTTGTTCAACTATTTATAGATGTTTCTAATAGCTAATGAATTCATCATCAACTAATTCTCTTGGTTTGAATTTTGTTAATAATGGGAACTATAGAGTTTTATTTCTTCAATAGATGAAGCTAAAAGGGTTTGAGGCTTAGGAAATTTTACATGACCCTCTTTTGTAAGTATGCCCTGCCTCTAGATCCTAGGCCGGAGGCCAACTCAAACACATTCTCAGTTGTATTTCTACCGAATAGTTCGTTTACGCGTAATCTACACACTGTACAAATTACCTGATTAAGTCTAAGCACCAAAGCTGAAAAGCACAGAGCTAGAGTGAGTTGGCTGACTTGAAAATATTTAGATATATGCTGCTCATTACCTTTGTCGCGAAAGCAGCAGTGACGGAATTGCGCAAGTGGTGATGATGTTGAGGATCTACTGGAGCGAGACACTATGCATGAGGCTGTATGTACGAGGCTGTATGTATGAGGCTGCACGCACGAGGCTGCGGTTTATACCATGTTATCGATAAGCTTAGAAGAAGCCTGCCTTATATACGTATATATACAAGAGCATGAAGAAAAGGAGTCCTAGGCAATCTTATATGCCGATACTGGGTTCTGTTACACCTATGCTTTGTTCCACATCGTGACAGCCCCGCTTGATATTCTGCCACCTACGATCGACTTCAAACTCAAGTTATTTCCGATGGATCGCCAAGACTATGATATAGGCTGGATATGCGCCTTGCCCTTGGAGTTTACGGCGGCAATCGCCTTCCTCGATGAACGACATCCGCCATTACAGCAAGATGCTTCAGACACTAATGCGTACGAGTTCGGCCGAATGGGCAGTTATAATATCATCATCGCATGCCTTCCGTTCGGTGAATATGGTGTAACATCAGCGGCAATCGTTGCTGCTCATATGCATCGAAGTTTCCCATTTCTAACAGCCGGTTTGATAGTTGGAATTGCTGGTGGAGTACCACTACCACACGACATTAGATTGGGCGATGTGGTCGTGAGCAAGCCAGTTCCAGGATTTGGGGGGGTTTTGCAGTATGACTTTGGCAAAACAATACAAGAGGGCCGATTCGTGCAGACTGCTGTCCTCAATAAACCGCCGAAAATCTTCCTCGCGGCACTAGCTAAGCTCAAGTCGAAGCATCAGCTGCGACAAAACAACGACATCGACAAAATCATAACAAATTCTCTGAAGGATGGGATTATCCCCCAGGAATTTGCTCGTCCGTCAAATTCTAGCGATCAACTCTTCCAACCACACTATGATCACCCCCCTGAAGATACATCCTGCCATAAATGTGACCCTCGCATGGTTGTTGAAAGGGCTCCTCGCCCGCGCGATCAACCTTGTATTCATATTCACTACGGATTGATCGCATCCGGTAATCAGGTTATGAAACATGGTATCACTCGGGATCTTCTAGCTCGGGAAAAGGATGTATTGGCTTTTGAAATGGAGGCTGCAGGAGTAGTGGACGAGCTGCCTTCATTAGTCATTCGAGGCATCTGCGATTATTCAGATAGCCACAAAAACAAGGCATGGCAACCTTATGCGGCGTTGGCTGCTGTTATTTTTGCGAAACAGCTCTTGCTCCAGCTCCCGCCCAGAGGTGAGGCGATTCTATCGATATTTCTTAGCTTATTTCGTTTCTGAACGGACACTAACTATAATCACCGTGAATTACAGCAGGCAGCAAGAACAACCTAACTCAAAGAGTTAATCTTAATCTCCCTACTGCTGAAGGCGCAGCATTTGGAAGTTATGCTGACCAGCATGAACCGGAGTGTTTGGAGGGGACAAGAGTCGACCTTCTCAGTACTATTACGCAGTGGGTCGATAACCCACAAAAGGAAACTGGTATATTTTGGCTGGTCGGTGGAGCCGGAACGGGTAAATCTACCATTTCTCGGACAATAGCCAGATTGTTGGAAGAAAAGTGCCAGCTTGGAGCCAGCTTTTTCTTCAAGAGAGGCGAAGCTGATCGAGGCAGCGCGGCTCTCTTCTTTAGTACCATCGCAAATCAATTAGCGACTCATCTGTACGGCGTGGCATCGAGCATTCAAGAAGCAATTGAATCCAACCCTCATATTACGAAAAAGGCCTTAAAAGAACAATTTGATAAACTTATCTGGCAACCTCTTTCCGAAATAAAGCCCGCGGATTCTGGTTATAATGCAAGATTGGTTCTGATAATAGACGCGCTGGACGAATGCGAAGGGAGAGAAGACGTTAAAGTCATCATCTGTCTAATTGAGCGACTACAGTCCATCAGAGTTGTTGATGTACGGGTTTTCCTGACCAGCCGGCCGGATTTTCCTATTCTCTCCGCATTTAACAAGCTACCAGAAGGCACACACCAACGCATCATTCTACATGAAGTCCCGAGAATTGAGGACGATATACTACTTTTTCTGAAAGATGAGCTCTCAAAAATACGACATGAGCATCCTCTCCTAGAAGACTGGCCTGGCGACCAAATTACTAAGAAGCTCGCCGAGATGGCGAGTCCACTATTCATATATGCTGCAACTATGTGTCGGTTCCTGGGAGACACAAGCTGGGATCCAGAAGAACGAATTGAAGAGGTTCTTAATTACCAAGAAGAGCAGGTCTCACAGCTGCACGCGATTTATCTTCCAATTCTCAAACAACTATGTTTGAACCAAGACGATGCGAGATCAAAAAGGTTAATCGAAGAGTTTCAACAGATAGTTGGTACAATTGTTAATCTTTTTAGTCCTCTATCCATCTCATCACTGGCAGCTCTGTTATCTGTTTCAGAGACTAAAATTGGCTGCAGGTTAAAGCCACTATATTCTGTTCTTGATGTCCCCGATAATCACTTCGACCCGGTCAGAATATTTCATTTGTCGTTTCGCGATTTTCTTATCGGACAATCTCTCCGAAAAGAAAACCCGTTTTGGATAAACGAGAGGGAGACGCACAGGATGATTGCTAGCAAGTGTATCGAGCTAATGTCAGGCTCCGCTGGATTAAAAAAGAACATCTGCAACCTATCATCCCCTGGAACACTGCGATCAGAAATTGATAAAGAAACAGTAGAAAAGCATCTAGCATCAGAGCTTCAATATGCTTGCCGTTATTGGATAGATCATCTGATTCGAAGCGGATATAATATAGTCAACGATAGTCAAACATACATGTTTTTTCAAGAACACCTGTTACACTGGCTTGAGGCAACTAGTCTTCTGGATATAATACCGGAAGTATTCAATGCGCTCAACACTTTGGCTTCCATCATAAATGTAAGTTCGTCAAAGCAACCATCTTCTAAGCAATAAGCTTACAATAAACCTGCCAGGCAGACGAAAGCGAGAGCATACCCAAGTTTATCTATGACATAAAGCGATTCATGCTCCAGAACCAAGACATGTTACAAAAGGCGCCCTTGCAAGTGTACTACTCAGCTCTTATTTTCGCCCCGAGGAAATGCAGTATTAGGAAGATATTCGATCCGAAAAAGATGATTACTTGGGTAAAGCGATTTCCTCGGGTTCAAGAAGAGTGGGACGCACAGCTACAAACGTTAGAGGGACATAAAAAACCTGTCACCACCGTCGCGTTCTCCCCTAACGGCAAGATTTTGGCGTCAGGTTCCCGTGACGCAACAGTCAGGCTCTGGGATGCCGCCTCCGGACTGGCGTTATATACACTAGAGCAGCATAACACTACAATCAATGCTATTGCATTCTCTCCGGATGGCAAATTGCTGGCGTCAAGCTCTAATGATAAAAAAATCAGACTTTGGAACGTTGGTTCGTGGGTGTTATTGGAGACGTTAGAACACGTTGCCGAAGCGTCGTATATTACGAGACTAAAGCGAAGTACGGATCGGCTTATTAATTTGGCCTTTAGCGCTGAAGTGTTGGCATCATGTTTTGAAGATAACACGATTAGACTCTGGAGAGCTAGCTCGTGGAAGCCTTTGCAACCACTGAGAAATATCAGTACAATTCTCGTCATCGCGTTCTCTCCTTGCGGCGAGTTTTTGGCAGCAGGTTCGAAAGATGGAACAGTCGCACTTTGGAATACTAATTCGTGGGCGCTAGTAAAGACAACACCGGAGAGTGATACCTGGGTCCGAGCTATTGCGTTCTCTCCCGACAGCAAGGTGTTGGTATCAGGTTTCTACGATAGTCGGATTAGCCTTTGGGACACTACCTCGTGGACACTGTTGCAGACGCTAGATAATTTTAATAGCTGGCCCAAAGTTATTTTATTCTCTCCCGACGGCAAGATACTGGCATCAGGTTCGGAAAATGGGAAGGTTAGGCTTTGGGATATCGCCTCGAAAACGCTGCTGCAAATTTGGGCGCCGCATGGTATTCTGATCAATTCTATCGCGTTCTCTCCAGACGGCAAAGTACTGGCGTCAAGTTCTCATGATAAAACAATCAAGCTTTGGGACGTTGACTCGTTGATATCGCTACGGACGCCAGAAGCCCTTACTAACCCAATTAACGCTATCGCGCTCTCTCCTAACGGCACGGTGTTCGTATCAAGTTCCCGTGAAGAAATTAAAGTTTGGGATGTCATTTCAGAGGAGCCACGCAGGCAGCTGAAATATAAAGGCTCGGTCCGCAGGATTACGTTTTCTCCCGATGGTGAAATGTTGGCAGTAGGTTTTAACCGGGGGAAAATTATAGTTTGGGATTCTACCTCGTGGGTAGAGTTGCAGGTGCTCGGGGAACACGATCATGGGATTGATCTTCTCGTATTTTCGCCTAATAATAAAATGCTAGCGTCACTTTCAAGACGTAAACTCAAGCTTTGGAATACTGCGTTGTGGTTACCGCAGCAAACACATGAGAATTACGGTGGACGTCTGATTGTATTCTCTCCCGATGGTGATGTGCTGGTATCAAGTTCCACATCTACGATCGTCTGTTCGAACCTCATTTCGGGGGGTCGGGTATCTTTTCGTACAACAGAAACAATTCAAACCTTGAAGTTCTCAAGTGACGGCAGATATGTAGAAACCCAAGAAAAATCATACCTTTATCAGCCGCGTGGGTATCTACAAGTTTCTGATGATGCAGAAAGCACGAAACAAAATGCAAAAGAGGATAAGGGTATTTCCATCAAGGACGGATGGTTGGCTCGTGGTGAAGAACGGCTTCTCTGGCTTCCACACAGCCACAGGGAGACTTGTTCAGCTGTATGCGACAATACCATTGCTATAGGTCATGCATCCGGTGCTATTTCGATTTTTGGCTTTGTACTTGACAGTTCGCCCCCTCTCTGATTTTCCACTTTGATCTACTCTTGAAGGATAGGATGCAGCTTCAGACTTCCAGGCCTTGGAGCCAAGCTTAGGTTCAATCTTCATGCACGTATTCAAGACATAAATATCTTATATCTGGGCAATCGCAATATTAACTTGAATAAAATGTTCAAAATAAAACAAAAAATTTATGTATAAATATTGCGTGTAATATATTGTTAAGAATCAGTGAATCAGATTCAAAAAATCGATTGATATTGAACCGTATGCCATAAATAACCAGCCAAAATCACAGGACATATGTTATAGTCGCTAATTATTATGATGAGTACTATCCTTCCAAGCGCCTGAATAAGAAGCTAAAGAATATGTGCTAGCCGGGTGCCGCACGTTAAATTCGAATGATAGATGGGCATTCAATGAGCCTTCTATATTCTGCCATACCATACCGAGTGTATGGCCGCTGTGTTGTGTTGGAGAAATGGGGTGGTAATTTTGACATTGTGTTGTGATAAGTCTGGTGACGAGACTGGTGTTGTGAGACCAGTCTTGTGCAGTCTTGTACTATACCTGGCAGAACGAGACCAAGTACCATATGATGTATGTATGTAGTTAGCCAGACGATCATTGGAGGTGACTTGCACCGATTTTTCCATCGAGAATACAAAAACATTCAGACATGGGATTTTTATTTTACTTTAAATTATATTTCCTATTTTTGGCCAGATATTGAATCAGCTTCTACCAATATATGTCTATTACCCTTGTCCGTATTTTTATCCACCGAAAGCAGATAGCTCATCTATATATAAAGGCTTGTGCTCCGGAATATTGATCACTTCCAAACCTTGTGTTTTCAGTGGTCGGTCAAAGAAGTACACCCCAGGCATCCTCAGTCTGTCTCACTTCAGTTGTTT
>JAJTTS010000009.1:95959-136674 GCA_036971165.1 Arthrobotrys iridis | reverse complement strand
TTTTTGGTTCGGGCTTCTCTCGCGATCGAGCTTTCTTTGTTCTCCCCTTCCCTTCCCCTTCCCTTCCAGCCCACATCCACCCGAACAATACCCAAGTGACAGGAGCATAGCATATAAACCACACTCCCAAACAACCATCATCACCACCACCGCCGCCAATATCAACATCACCATCGTCGACACCATCAACATCATCATTGTCGCTGTCGAGTAGAGGTTAATTTTCTTGGCTGCCCCGAAAACTACCCGAATAGGAAACAAACCCCCAACCCAACTACCACCGCCGACCAAGCCAGCCAGCCAGCCAGCCGGAGCCAATCAGCTGTCCGCTTTAGCTCCTTCAAGCTTCGCAGGAAAATCACCGACGAGGCTCTGTACTCTGCAGTTCCTTCGCCGGGATTCAAAAGCTGTACCACCTGCTTGCTCTCCTTTCTAATTTGTCCGTCGCCGCTGCCCCACCAGCCCGGGCCAACACTAAGACTCGGTCAGTCATCAGTCAGTCATCCCGACATGGCGATGTTTGGAGCTGCGGTAGCTCCGATAGCTACTCCAGCTCCAGCTTCAGCAGCCGACCTCCATCTGGGTCCCTACCGGCCCAAGGCATTCCGCACCAAGGGTAACCTCCATCCTTTCCCTCTCTCCCTCCATTCCTTCCATTAGCAGGGTATATATCTATATATACATGGCATCTGCATGTTTCTTGAGTATATGCACACATAGGAGGGATGCTTATCTGTGCATACTGGTGGTATATGTGTGCCTGTGGAAGGGTGATAGCACACAGGGCTGACTGAGATCTCGCGATTGTTTCAACAGGAGGACGGCCGGCGTGCCTGGTCAATGCTTCAGTGACCGGATGCCCCGACAACACAATCATCGCGTTCGGCGGATTCGATCAGTTCACGGACGAAGGTACCATTCTCTCCCCCTCTTCCCCCTCTTCAGCTTGATTGCTAATATGTTTCTTCTTCTTCTTCGTCGTCGTCGTCCTCAGTCTATAACCATGTTCTGCGACTCGATCTATCCACCTTCACCTGGAACCTCGTCGATAACTATGGCGAGATCCCCTCCGTGCGCATGGGTATACTCCCATCCATCCATCCATCCATCCATCCATACACTCCGCTCTTAGCTCTCCCTAGAATCTCTCTCTCTGACAACTTTGCTCTTTCTTGAAAACATCTTGTAGGACACACAACGACCTACTGGCGCGATAACAAACTGATCGTCTTTGGCGGCGAGAACGAAAACCGTGTCTACCTCGCCGATGTCTACCTCTTCGACATTACCACCTCCACTTGGTCCCAACCCCAGATATCCGGTCCCATCCCTCGCGGCCGCTCTCGCCATTCCGTCTGCCTGCACGACGATAAACTATACGTAATCGGCGGAACTAACGGTTCCGACGTCCTCGATGATCTGGTGTACCTCGACCTCAACACCATGACATGGAGCAGAGCCTGGAAGTTCGTCGGCCGCTTCGATCACACCAGCTGGGTCTACAAAAACCGTCTGTACGTCTTCGGAGGCCTCACCCAGGAGATGGACCGTACCGGAGAGCTATGCTGGCTGGACTTCTCCGAGCACCCCACCTGGAAATCCTCGAACGGCCTGACCCCTCAGCTATCTCAGACCAGCTTCAGCGGTCACGACCGTCACGGGCGTAAGGAACGTCACACACCCAACCACTTAGCCGCCCCCTCAACCTCCCAAAACCGCTTCCCATCTCCTATGCGTCAGACCGCCAACCCTTTGGCTCCCGGCTCCGTCAACGCCGTTCGCTTCCTAAGAGGGACAGACATCCCCACCGAGACCGCAGGGAACCATTTCCACCACTTCTGCAACAATACCCTTCTGGACTTCGTGACCGCTGCTAATACCATTCGCGACCACGAAACATCGCTGTCCGCTCTCGACCTCGACAGCCTGGTCTGGAAACACCTAGCCGACGGCGAAGACGTATTCGTCAACGCCAATTACCGCTGGCACTACCTCGCGATCTCCCACGACTCCACAACAGCCTACCTCATCGGATGCCCGCTCGAAGAAGAAGGTCAGGAATCAGAGTACCTTAGTGACATACTCCCGATCGACCTTCGCCGATACGGCGTCACCCCTGAGCGTAAGGAAGGAGAACTGGGTGGACCCGGCACGATGGGGTTCGATCTAGCGACGATGTTTGATGACGCTTCGACAGCGGACTTTATCATCACCGCTCTGAACGATAGCTACTGCGGTGATGACGAGGAGGCTCTCTGGGCTATGATCCCTCATCCGCGGGGCACCTCCCCATCTTCAACCTACCAAGGCGGTGGCATGGCCATGACCGGCATCACCACCGTCGGTCACATTAACCAAGGAGGATCCCCCTCATCTTCCGCCAACAGTCTGAACTCCAATACGACCCCGACAGACCCTTCAATCTCCCCCGCTATTCACGTCCACAAGCTTATACTCCTCAGCCGCTGGCCCCACTTCCAACGTCTCTACTCTGCGAAAATGGCTGAATTCCACAGCGGAAGGCTCCACATACCCGAACCATACAGCGTCGTCAAAGCCTTTTTATATTACCTCTACACGGACAGCATCGCGCCTTCACCGTTCTGCCCGAACCTGGCGACGGTCGGTGGGCTCCTCGTTATTAGTAATATCTATAACATCCCCCGGTTACGCGCTCTGTGTCTCAGACGGATCAATAAGGAATTAGATGTCGATTCCGCGGCGGGGATATGGGAGCGCGCTGGTGTAGCTGGGGAAACCCTGCTGAGGAGTAAAGCCGCGAGGTACTGTATGATGCATTGGGGACGGGTGGTGAGGAGCGAAGGGTTCAGAAAATTGAGTAAGAAGGCCATGTTGGAACTGTTCGAGGAGATCGATGTCGAAGGTAGAATTTTGGGAGGGGAGGAGTTGGAGGGGGTTGGTGGGGGCTTGGGGTATGGGTTTGGAGGGGATACAACGGGGGAAGGGGATGAGGGTGAGGGGATGGAAATCAGCTGATCGCCATCTCTGCCCTCTACGCTAATGGAGTTGGAATTTACCCCTTTTTTCCTCCATGAAGATTGGGCTTTGGGGCTGGTGGCGTTGGGAAAAATGGTGAACTTCCTTTTTGTACCCTTTTTAGCGTTGGTGTTGCATTTTTGATACATGTCGGGCGTTTTCTCGAGTTCCTATTATCTTGGAAAACCAAAACCACATACGGGCTTTTTTTTTTTTTGGATAGATTGATATGTTTTATATTCAAGGGTAGGTAAATACTTCAGTTTAGTGGATAGATGAGGATTTATTGGGACTTCGGGGAGTGGTATAATTGTGAGGAATGGAGGCTCCTGTAGAATAGCTAGAAGTGGGCCAGATTTGATGCTCGGGGTGGTGCACACATGTGATATTGATTGTGACTGTGAATAACATTATATCTTAGATCAGGGGAAAAAAATAAAAATTATAATCTCAAGACAATATTGATAATTGTATTTTCTGAATCAGCTCAGGGCCGGTGACATCTGTGCTGATAAGTTTGTATATGGGGAGGTGTAGAAAACTGTCTTTGTCTTCATATATTATCTTATCAATCTTATCTTCATCTCATTCATTCATTATTGCTTTTACAAAATATCACACAAAGCAACGCAACTCTAGGCCTGCCCATGATTGTTTGTGCGATCAGAATATCAACCGTCGGCTGTCTTCAGCGGGTGTCTCTGAAAAATAGGTCCCGTGGATGAAAGCTTACATGCATTTATAAGGTTATTTTAGGGGCCCTGCTTATTTGAATAAGATTTATATCTTGTATATATCTCAAAGTCTTTTTTGTTTTTTCTTAAACATTTAATTCGTCAATTAATTCCTAGGGTATTGGTATAGTTATTTTTCATGAATTCAAGACGAGGCCGTAAAGGAAACTGACTCTTCGAAACCATCGGCGTAAACGATACTAGTCCATGCTAGAGGTTGAATTGAACAGTATAATAGTCATCCTCTTAGTTGAAGCAGGGGTCTTAAGATCTTCTGTAACTTTTTTTATTACGGTTGTAAAACGCTAGCGCTAGGTTTTAGTTAGTCGACATAGAGTAACGTAAAGAGGGGAGGCCTAAATAGAAGATATATAACGGGAATTTTCAAAATTGTACCCTCCACAGAAATTTATAAGATATGTAAAGCTTCAAAGAAAGACGAAGAAAAAACCTTCCCCGAGGTCAACTAGTAAGCCACCAAATTTTGTTTCAGGTTTTGTTACAAGGCAAAAGCTAATCACCGACTCGACGACATCTGGATAAGATTTACAGGATCTTCTGTTGTGCTATATCGATATAATAACCTTAGAAGAGAGTTAAAATACTTATGATAACACGTCAGGAATACTATCCCATGTCCAAAACTTGCGATAGCTTTCTATATTTAATGTGACATGACTCTTTGCGGTGGTACGAATTATGTTCACGTAAAAGACCTTGAACTGTCGACCAAAACCTAGCCGTCCAGAGTATCCCGACAAACGAGCTTGCCCGTTAGGAATCTACCATCCCAAGTCCAACGAGGAATATTGATACCTTGAGATATTAAGCCGGCTCCTTGTGGGAAGCACGTAGTTCGAATATGAAGGCATTATATCAAAAGTTCGCAAATGCGCTATACATAGCGTAACTCTTTTGAGGAAAGGGGTCTCACTAGAGCACTCAATTCTGATGAGCGGTGAGAAGAGAAACCCCGCCGCCCTACTGATATCTTACATATATCCATATCCTAAACTAATTTTAAAGAGTTAATATCTCTAGAAAGTATTTGTAAGCTATTGAAACCGAGAAAGAGAGTAAACGTTCCAAGCAGGCCAAAATCCCGACCGACAAGAAAGAGTTGACATCCACGGGGAAAACGATGTAAGGACGGGGGTTTTAATATCTGGCGTAGGAATGGTATTACCATGATCTATATATACGTATATGTACTCGAGGATGTCTCTGTCGGCGCAGTACTAAGCTATATATCTTCTCATATAAGAATTTCGAAATTTTCAAAGCACGGCGATATGATTATATATATAAGGTAGTATTCGTAACTACCAGAGGTCCGGACGGCATTAGGTCTGGACCCGGTGATGTGCATATGATGTGCACTACGCATGCTATATATTCAAAAGCACTTTTGCGGTTGATATTATAAATTTATAAAGTGTAATATGGTGAAGACAGAGAACTTATATCAACTCCACACTCTAATTTTCTTCTTTCTTCCCCCAATTTGTATAGCGCCGTAATATAGACATCGAGTCATTGTAAATCCATGATTCGTCATGTGTTATACATCACTCAGTTATATATCTCAATCCGCATTTTGGAACGATATCTATAACCCACGATTATAGAAAGGTCAGGAAATGCGGGTCAAACTAGACTAGAGACTTCGCAGGTCATATATTCGAGCGAAAGTCTTTTCACTGATGGTTTTAATGAGTTAATATGACCTTGCTCTTATCTTCTCTACGAAAAATAACAGGCTTTAGGATATAACTGAGTAATATTATATAATCATGATATCGGTTCAAAACTACAATCCATACAAGCGCCTATCAATCGTGTTCATATTATCTTTCTGTATTGGCGAGCTATCGAGTTTTTAGACGTCACGAAGCCCTCGAGTTCGTTTTCAGACAAAGCTGATGGATGGTCTACCTCTACAATATTGATATATTCGAGATTGCATATAAATCTAGGTATACTCCCCAGATACGATCATTGGGAAAAAATTAAGGGTCAATAGTAAGAAAAAAAGTCTGTCAATTTCTACCAATTTAGGATGCAAAAAAAAACAAACCTGCACTTATTTCACAGGACAAGTCTAGTCTAGTTGAGGGGAAAAAAAAAAAAAAAAAAAGTTCTACAGTCATTTACGATACCATCGACCGATTACACCCGCTGGAAACAAGAACCTGCACAGAAGTCACGTCTTCATTCTCCTTCTCCAAAGGCATCACCTACTTACCCTAGCGTAGTGAGGGAGGCAGCCAAAGCTTCGAACAAAGGAAGTAAGGGGTCCCTCGTCCCTCTAAGGATACGGCGCAAAGCTCTTCCTTCCCTCCCACTGTACAACAGGTATCTCATTGATCCAGTCCAGCCGCCTGGGGCCCATCACATGCCAAACACTGTACGCACCGTCATCATCAGCTTCCATATCCGTGCCTCCGACGAACTGCACATGGTGGATAAAGTATTTCTTCTTGTCATTCGATCGCGCAGAGGCAGCAGCCGGAGGAGCAACCTCCGACGATAAACCGAACGATATCAAGCCTTCTCCCCCTTCCCCTTCCCCTTCGCCTGAAGAAACATGTTGTAGCAGCTGAGGCAGCCAAATTCGTGACTCTTCCCACATCTGGAAGTAAGGGATGGCGGGAAGGTCATGTGCAGCGCCTGAAGCTGCTTGCGCTATGCCAGTTGCTGCGGACGTAGATAGGAATGTAGGAGATATCGATCCGGACGCTGTTGCTCCTGATGTTGATGGCGTGGGGGCGACTAGTGATTTCGAGAGTGAAAACCAGTGGGGGGTCATCTCTTCGGTTCTATATGATTTATGGTAGGAGTTAGTAATCACTTGATTTTTGTTCCTTGAAAAGAAACAGTATATTGAGCGATGGATATAGATGAGCTTCTAGCTGCACCCTATTTCTCTCTCTTTTTTTCCCTTTCTATTCCTCCTCTTGCTTTAAGATGAGGACGCAAGGGGGAGCAATTTAGACGGGGACAAGGACGGGGAAGATGGTGTCCAGGTGCTAGAATGTAAGCCATGCATGAGATTGTAAAAAGCAACAGGGAAGAAGATGCGTAGTTCGTATCATATCATATCATATCGTATCGTATCACATCTCGAAGAAAAAAAAAGAGAGCGAGCCAGTTCAAACTTCGGCGAAAGACGAAAAGGCTTGGAGAAATACGATATTTGTGGACCCGAGAAGCGAAGGAGCTCTTCTACCAAGATCACCAGAGGGGGTACCCTTTTTTTTTTCTTGTGAAATATATAAAAAAAGGAAGAAGCTTTCAGGCATCGACGTCTTTTTGCTTCTAGCGTCGGGTCCAGCAAATATCATTATGACGATGGTGGAATCGTAGATGATATTAGGCAATCTGCATAACCGGTGGAGGGGTAGGATGCTAGGGGGGAACAGGTATACGAGTGGATATATGCGAGGTCTGCGTGTATCTATAGACACTATCCTCAAAATAACCACTAGTCATGTGAGCTCCCACGAGGCATTTTTAATCTATTCGACGCTGAAACGAAGGACCGGGAAAGCATGTGTCACATCGGGTAAGAGGGTAAAAGAGCAAGCGACGAGTTTGAGGCTTAAAGCAATCAGGGTAGTAAAGCCGACGGCGAAGAGGGGTGGAAGAGGCTGGGGTAATGGAAGTTACCGAAAGCTCCGCCAGAGGAGGAACTTGGTCGATAGCAGATTTTCGAGACCATGTCAAGAGTGCATGACAATGCTCCTTCGTCTCCTGCGCCAGATTGAGCTAGATAGTTCACGGGACGAGAATTGCCATGGTCTAGAAAAAAAATTCCTTTATTCAGACTTGGAGGGTCAATTGGGCTGGTGCTACTCAAGCTCGTGTGGTTGGTGGGTCTTGATGCATCGACAGGCGATGGGTACCAAGAACTCGTTCGCCTTGGAATTGGTGGGATACGGTCGGTTGAATATCTGCGTTGCCCATGTCGCACGAAATAAACAGGACAAGGTCATCAATTATCAATCCATCTCGTCAGGCGCTAGGTTCAAGTGCATGTTGCATCCGAAGACGGTGCTAGATGGATTGCAAGATGGGTACAAAACCGCCATCACGGACTGCCTTCTGCAAGGGTGATAACTCGGGTAGCGAGATAATTTGGCTCAGCGAGCTTGTCTGTCTCCACTTAGTTCCAGTCCGGTATCTTTGCTGTCAAAATATCCTCAGAACCATGGAGTGGTTTGGTGTGAAACAAATATCTGATGTCGACGATAATCGAGGCTAGCCTGTGTGCTAAGGCTGACTCGGGCTTTTTGATAAAAAGCCATCAATGCCCTAAGAAGGATACGTCAAGCAGCAACAGCCCCATGTAGGATCTTGCAACGAGTAGCGAGATAACAGGAAACAATCTCAGATGCATCAGATGACGATGGGTAGGCGGAATAGAAAAAGCTTATTCCTGATAGAAGCAAAGGTACGATGATGCCTGTAAAGAGTGACAAGGGAAATCACGTACGTTGTCTCTGTTCCTTCCCATGTTTCCACCGTGAAAACATGTATTTCGAGTACTGGCTCTGTGTCGTCCGCTACGGTTTCCAACAAGAGCACACCACGTTGAATCATGGCGGGTTCCTCGACACGAAGACCTGACTCTTCGTAGAGTTCACGAATCGCTGCAGCGATAACGGTTTCATTAGGCTCGACTTTTCCGCCATAGCCATTGTCTGTTAACAAGGAGAAATTACAAAGCGGACGTTTCCCTTTTTTTCTCCCTTCTCCTCGTTATCGTGATTGTGGGTTCGTAGACAGGCACTCCGCGGAGGCTAACGGCATGTCGCCGACCTTGGTGCTCCACCGAGACTTTGCCAAACGAGTCGAACGACAGATCACTCATGTGATGGCATCAAGGAAGTGTGCATGAGTTCATTAAATAGACCAAGGGTCCCGTCGGAGAATATTTGACGTTGTTCCTTTTGTCCACCTGAACTAATTGACCCAGAATCACAAAACGAGGAGGAAGGGAAGGGAAACGGAATTCGCTATAGACAGTTAGTGATAAGATCAACGTCATGTTAAAACATATATGGGGCATGGGATATAGGCATATTAGGGGTATTAGAGATATATCTGAGAAGGGAAAGCCGGAAGGGTTGGAATTACGACTGGTGCTGATATTGGATACTCTCGGGGAATCTGAAACGTACACTTTCCCTGCCCGAAGCCTCGGAGCTTATAGCCTAGCAAAACGCGGTCCCCGTGAAGATCCAGAGGTATCACGAGGGTGTATTGCTTATGCCTTTTGATCTTAGGCGATGGTAAGATCGCATCTGTGGTAGCCATGGTATATCTGGCTCTGGGTGTAATGGCCGCTTCGAGAATGGCGAAACTTAGCCCGCAGGCGCAGGATGACGAGATTGCGCCGCCTCCCTCGTATTGTCCGTCGACTATAGCGATAATATCGAACACCGAAGATGTTCCTCGTAACGTTAAACTGTATGGAGAACGACCTGAATGTCGCTGTCGATGACAGCGTTTGGAGAGGTGAGGTTGGGTTAATTTGGTTTGGGGTGGGTGGAGTTGAAAAAGCAAACACGCCGCCAATCCAGGCTTGACGTTGGATTTTGGGGGGTTTGGGCTTCGGAACAATGCTGTGATGCTCCGAAGCTGTTTTTACCCATACAACTAATAAAAACTGACAGACGGGTCTAGGCGGCTGGCTGATCCTTAGTCGACGATACTACGGTGGAAGCAGAGTCTTAGAGGATGTTTTAGAGGCCATCGATATTGCACTATGGGTTTTTTTTTTTTTTTTTTTTTTTTTTTTTTTAACCCTCGGGAACGGAGAGGCGGGCGTTAACTCCAGACGATATAATATTTGCTGGTGAGTTTGAAGCCCCGAATGTTACTATATTCAGCGCCTATGCATTTTTCCATGCACACATCCTATACAGACACGACATCGACAGGTACAGCGGGGTATGGGAAGGATAACAACCAGAGTAGACCTTGTTAGATCTGAGCGATCGTTTTGGGCCCACGGTGGGAGATAGGGCGCATCGGTTCGCCGTCAGCCAGCCAGATGAATGATCCCGTACGCCTCCTCGTATAGAGAATTGGAGTTCGGTGGTCCAGGAGAGATTGTAACGATCTTTTTCTATTCATCCGAAGTCTCTGCGGGCTGCTTCGAACCGCTGGGGAGAATTCGGCTCCTCGGGGGGCAAAGAGTTTTAGCTCCACTTTGGTATGCTTGGGCTCCGTTTAGAGTGGTCGGTTGGCTGGTACTTGGGAAATCTGTGTCAGACCACTCTCCGGACCCGTAGGCTTTGCGCTAATAGTGGATAACCCCATCCGCTACCTCCGCATCTCTCGGTTCGGTAAGTTTTCCTTGGTTTTCTCCCACCGTAGTTTTCCGATTTCCCCCAAATTTTGCTCAGGTACGCCGGACGAGGCGCCTCGAATCCCAAAATCAGGATCGTATGTTGAGATACAATCATTCCTGTGAAACGCAGCTTGCGCGTACACTTCGCTGTATGGAAGAATATCCAGACCCAGACTGACGTTCTATATTGCCCTATAACACCACTAACAGTATTGAGAGACGAGCTTTGGTTGAGCAGTTCAGCCAAAAAGGACCCTCCGAGGGTGTACCAGGGTTCTGGTAGTCAGCAATATATGGGGTACGATTGTTCAGCGTTTTGGGCCGGTCCCCACCCCGCCATGGCCAGGTCGCGTACAGCGCCCAATACAGGCTATATCAGTTGACCGGTCCGACTATGCGTATTTTAAAAGCGAGTCCCTGTCAATCTGGAAATCATTAATCATTCAGCTCCCTCATCCTACCATCCGGCAAACACTCTGACTAGCCAAACTTGACTGTCGACATGCAGTTCCGAAGCCTCTGCGCAGGTACAAATTTATGTGTGCGACAGTGACGCCTCGTGCTTGCCTGTGTAAATTAACAGATGCATCTATATATACCAAACATGCCGTAGTACAGGCATATAGACATTAAACCCCCCAATTTAGGCCGGTTCTGCTTGATGATATCGCATCGATATCGATAGGCCCCGTCATTGGTGGAGCTCCAAAAAGAAGCACGAGCCTGTCCGCCAGATTGCTTGCGACCCAGTAATTTTGTGCTCTAAATCTTGCGTACCGAAATTTTAGACCATGAATAAATGAGAACACGCTATCTTAACATGTCAGATTAAAGATCCATTGCATCAGGACCTTACCGGGTTCACGTGCGGCGCAATTGCTTCGCGTTCCGATGCCCTGAAGAATCCAGATCAAATTGTCGCAACCGCCAAGAGGGCAAGACGAACAGGATGGGAAACGAAACGTGCATTTTGACGAAAGCGAGGGAAGCCGGAATACGGGCTTTCCTGCTAGCTCGCCAGTTTTACGCTTTGCCTGCACGGAATCTAACCTGCAGCGAAGCCCGATCACCCAGAATTAGCATACACATGAAGGAGGAGGAGGAGGAGCAGCTGGATACCCTAGCCACAGCCGGACGGGAAGAAGAAACAAATTCACGGGGAAAGGATGGGAGTTGAAGGGGTAAAAAATCAAGCAAAACGGTCGTTTGGGGCTATCACCACATCATCAGGACACTTCCTGTTGCGCAACTCCTCCATCATCAAAAACCACCACTGGATCCCATCGACGCCCGTTTGGAGTTTCAATGAGCATCACGAACCAACGCTTCCGGCTAACAAATCCGGCCTGTCGAGATTGACGAGCCCAACTCCATCACCGACAGTGCAGAAATACATCCACCAGCCTGCATCACGCTGCTGACTGGGTTGCACATCTTGGAATCAACTGGGGCACCTGGTCCGTCAACGAGCAGATTTAAAAGAATATTCCGCTGAGGTGATAAAAAAAAAATACCGTCTACAAACAATCAAAACGCACAGGCCAGTACAGCGATAGGCCTATTATCAACTTTGTTCCGACGAACCCCCAGGGAAGCCTGCCTGCTTGGACCGGTACCTGGTTTATTTTTTTTATTTTTTTTAATCTGTTGTTTCTTATTTTTCCTTATTCTGGGACTTTAAATGGTATCCTCGATAGGCAGAATTAAAGAGCCCCTCGAACACATCGAGATTTCACCGATCCGTGCCACAGAAAGAGCGCCATTTTCTGAGGGGAAAGAGAAAGAAGAAAAAACAAGAGCCGTAACTCCACTTCCATATTAACTTGCCCTGGTCTACAGATTGTGGAGCAGAGTTGGACAAAAGAGGGAGTGGAGTCTAGCAACCTCGTTTTTTTCTTGGTCCATCGGTCAGTCTTTGATCCAAGGAACGAGGTACTCCGTCGTGGGCCAAGTGACTTGCAGGAACGGGCCAGCATACACAGGCAAGGAGCCACCACCAGCAGCGGCGCACCAGTGCATTTGTAACAACCAGAACCTGAAGAATAGCGCAAGCACATACCACCTCGAGGCCTCTCTCCACAGAACTTATTGGAAATTGGCGCTGGCGCTATGTAATCATATTGCTTGCAGTAGCCAGATCCGTTAAAAAGGACCAGACTCAGCCTTTCTGCAACAAAAAGCCTCTTCTCACGATCTTCCTTTATACCTCTTTTTGGATCTCTCTTTTTTCGACCCTCGACTGCTGAAATTTTCCTTTCCCTTCGCTACTTCTTTTGGGGGCGCCCTTCTTTCTTTTGTTGATATTTTCCTTGTCTGTCTTTCTTGGATGAACAATCAGAATGGACCGCTCGTTCCAATAGAACCTCTGACTGAGTTTTTAACTCGACAAGTTCGAAGTTAGTTGCAGGATCGATCCTTTGATTTTTTTTTATATGTAAGCTGACGTCGTTGGCTGTCGCCCAAGCCGTTGGTTGAAAGCATCCACAACTGAACCGGACGGACGAACTGGGCAAAGGAAAGACATTCTAAACAGGAAGGGAAGGCAAAAGACGGCGTTTCGAGTTGGTCTAGCGGGTTCTATCACTCCGTCTTGACGGGCTTGATATAGCATCCATTGGGAACGGCGGTCCAGGGACCCACCACTCTAAATACACGCGACTCTATTTCTCTTGGAAGAGCTTTCAATTCCATAAACAGCAGCTGTAGTTCCACATCTAAGGACTTACGATTGCGATTGAAGGAATATACAAACCAAACATCATCAAAGAATAAAGAAAATTCGAAAATCTGGTAGACGCAGGCTGGTCATTTAAAGGTCCGCTCATGCCCAACACACGGTCAACGCAAACTTCGGTATTATGCCTACTCGAAAGGATCCCTTGTCAGCTGTGCCGGCAACCCCGACACGGCAGAGTTCAGATCCTCCAGCCGTGATACCGTCGCCCGAGAGGAAAGGGTCGTTGTCAAGCAATAGTACATCCAATTCTGCCCCGCCGACCCCGACCATCAAACAGCAATCTCATATCTGTCAGTCATGCGGCCGAGGTTTTTCTAGGGCGGAGCATCTTGACAGGCATCTGGCTACCCATTTGCCACCGTCTGAGGCGAAGACATATATCTGTACTCTGTGTACGAAGGGCTTTACCCGGAAGGATGTCTTAAGCCGACATATCAAGGCCGTTCATCAAACAAAGAAGATCGAAGTGAAAAAGTCGAGACGAAGGAGTTGTATAAGATGTGCTGGGTTTAAGATCAAATGTTCGAGCGGCGCCTCGAAAGGTCGAACGGTTGTGGCACCATGCGACGCATGTGCAAGGAGGGGCCATGAATGTGTCTTCGATGCAGACTCGGATTTGATCGTTATTCGTAGAGAATCTTTGAATGATCCTACCGAGGCGGATATCAATGACGAAGATGACGACGAAATAGACGATGATGATGACGACATCAATGCCATGGATCTGATGGAAACTATGGAGACTAGCGATTCGATGGAATCTGTACCTCCACCTCTTAAGATTGGGGAAATCGAAACCAGAGAGCCATCGCTCAAGAGACGAAGGACTATCGACGAAGGCCAGCCCTCTGCCTTCCAAATGGACCACCGAAGTATGAAATCGATAGACTCCGGAATTGGCAGTTCCAGCGGTAGGTCTTCTTCTCTGGGCTCAGCTACCACGATATTCTCGAAGCCGGAGTCCAATTTTGGTTAGTATAGCCCTTAATTTCTCTATCAAACTTTCTTTGCTTATTGTAGTAACAGCAGGGTCGACATATCCTCACTATAATCCAAATCTCCCTGGATTTGGTGGGCCGCCCCCTCCAGTAAACTATACTCATTATTTCACTTCTGGTCGGGGAAGTAGTAGTAGCACATCTCTTTCCTCATCGCCATCATTTACCTCATTCCCCCATGCTCAGCTTCCTCGGGGTTATGTCGAAAGAGAGCCTCGGAAGAACTCGGGCTGGCCAGGCCTGTCGCCAGATGAGTATATGGCCGCAGATGCCCTTAACGGGATGCTGCCAGGTGGTCGGTCGCACGACTCGTTCAGTTACTTCGACTCGATGAAGAAGAGCCTCGGAAGCAGTTCATCGAGTCGATATGGCCAGAGAGATCATGCGATGCTTAGTAGCTTGCAACTTCTTCAGAAACTGGAAGATCCGAATGAGAATTGGTTCTTCGACCCTAGTATATTCGAGTTCGACTTTCTGCGGGAGGATTTTTCTTTGCATTCGATCCCCGAAGAATCTCCATTTGATAGGCAGGACAAGGCGCCACAGGCTTACCTTAACCCTTCTGTTCTAACACTTTCTAAAAGCCCCTCCCTCAATACATCATTCCCCTCTTCAGCCTGGCCGCCAAAGTCCAATCAACATTCCCCACAAGATCAAAGCCCTAGTAGTGGGGAAGGATCACGTTTTCAAGCAGAGATCAGACTTCCTCATGTTAGCTCTGCGCCTGCATATCTTGCTGAGGATTCGTTACCATGGGATTGGCAGACATCGAGCCATCGGGAACCAAGGATAATATTGCCACCTCTTCGAGAGCTGCTTCAGGCCCCACAGGGGTTCCATAGACAGTCCGGGCTACAACGCAGCCATGAGATGTCTGGTGGCAGAGACCGCCATTTGCTTAAGGAAACATTAGTGTCGGACCAAGTCAGAAAGGACATGCTCACGATATTAAAAGCACCTTACGAGAGGCTGCCCCATAATAATGTGGACCTAAGGGACGAGAAATTTCCCACCAATGAGGTGTTGAACGAGTTTATCCAGCTTTATCTCAAACATTTTCATAGTGTATTGCCAATGCTGCACATCCCCACTTTCTCGCCTGAATCCTGCCCGAACTTCCTTTTGATCACAATCGCTACCATTGGTGCGAGATACCATACATCGGAGCACGCGATTGAGTTTGCGGATAACCTTAACGCCCTCTGTCATAAGGCGTTGAACTGGTTGGTACGTATCAAAAGATGTCTCGAGCAGGCTTCCGTTTTTCTTCTGAATATACACTGATATGCTATGATTTACTAGGGTGAGTATAATGAGGACTACAAGCGGTCGGCTTCTTACCTGATGGCATTCTGTCTTCAGAATGTCTACGCTTTGGGCGCCGGAAACAAAAGATTATTCGAGATGACCGATGCCACCCGGTCATATTTGATCAATGCATGTCGTAATCTTGGCCTCTTCACCACACCTGGCGGCCGATCACCGCGCCCTCGCGCCAAGCCGACGACTGAGGACCCGTTTCTTCCGTCTATAGATATAAGCGACCCGGAGAAAGTTCAACAACATTGGCTGGACTGGAAAGAGGAGGAATTCAAAAAACGACTCGCTTGGTGTATATTCGAATGCGACTGTGCGATCAGTGTTCTCACAAATAGAAGAGGAAACATTGCCTTAACCGACCTTTGTTTACCACTACCCGTAGGTCTAACCCCATCTCCATGCTCATTATTCTTGATGCTGACATTCAACCCTTAAGTGTGAGGAAGCTCTGTGGGAGGCGCCCGATAGTCAAACATGGGCTGCCATATATCCAAGGCACAAATCAACACCTCCTCGTGGGATGCCATTCTATTTCGTATTGCGTGACATTCTGAACGGCCATCACGACCAGCTGAACCTTTCGAGCTGGGGTAGGAGGCTCTGCGCGCAAGGTATCAGTCGTAGTAAGTGGCCAGAATAAAACCATAGCCATCATATCAATCCTGTCTAACTTCCCTTTTCAGTGATATGGGACATTCGCGAATTGGAAACGAGCCCTCTTGGACGTATAGTGCAGCTACCAGTTCTCTCAGTGGGTTTGAAGCCGGCGAAGGACGAACTCCTCAAGGCATCTATGTTTCTCTTGAACTCGACTCCAAACGACGACTCCAAATATGTCGACTTGAGGTTCGTATAGTTATTCCGATCCCCAGACATCCCGTTCTAACCTGTTATGCAGTATCACGACAATCGTCGTTCACTATGCACATCTGTACGCCACAAGGGACGTTGTAGATCTGGCTATCGGTTTAGCCAAATCCTCAACCATGAAATTTGTGGAGAGGATGGACCGGATCAACCGAATAAGGAATATCTTCACATCAGACCTAGTCAATGCGCGAGAGCTCGCTTGGGTAAGTGGAGAACCCTGCACACTTCCCGGATCCCGCGTACCCGGTCCTCCGAAGCTAATAACATGAGTTATATTCTAGCATGCTGGTCAAATTCTCGCAGCTGGCCGACGGTATAATCTTCATACCAGCTCCGACTGCCTTCGGGTTTTCATCGCCGGCGTGTATCTCAATGCTTTCGCCCGATATTATCCCAAACAGCACTACCTCGCCTCTGTTAATGAAGAGCATTCTGCTGCTCCCCCAGATGATGCTGTCAAGCTAGACAGCCTTTGTTCCTCCAACAATGATTCTGTAAACTACTGGATCAAACATGGTGGGAAATCAAGACTTGAGCGGGTCAGTGATTTAAATACAATCGAGGGGGCTAGAGAAGTGCTCAGGCTTGTTGAGTCGATACTTCAGCGGATGAAGCTTTGGGGAATTTGCGATAAATTTCTCAATGCTGTAGAAATCTTACAAGTGGAGTAGACAACCTCGGGGATTTTACTCGGTGCTTTGGCTTAAAAAGCATTTCGCTAGCGTGTCTCACAAGGAAGGTCTACAGCCACTCGCGCTAGCCTAGTTGAAGGCGTAACGCCTCTACATCATTCTATTTATACATATTTCTTATCATTCCCTCGGAATCGGATTTTTTTATACCTTCCATATCTACCCTCCAAATCTCCTTTGTTTAGATACAGGTTGAGTTTGGTGCTCTTTTATATTTGCATTATACCCCATACCCCGCATCCTGTACTTCTCTTTTAGTCTACTTCCATTCTGTTCTGTAGATATTCTTTTTTTTCCCCGCCCTGAAATAATCTTTCTGTTTTTCCTTCCATTTCACTTTTTTGAAGATGCATAATCTTTGCACTGGGCTTCGTTTCGGTAATTTTAACCAGAAAGGCTAACGGTGTGGAAAACAGGTGCTGCATGCACAGTGCCGTCTTCGAGGCTTGACGTGTTGATTCCAGCCAATTGGTACGCACACACTCATGGTTCCCTTTCGCATTGCCCTCCTAATTGCATGTAATTGGTTCAATGCATCTCCGATGTCGTTCGAAGTTACCCGGGCATCCCATTGTATCAAGAAAAAAAAATTACCCACCATTTTTTTGTACATATAACTGGCAAAGTACCTTTCATTTTCTGGAGTATTTCGTATCCTTCGGTACAATTGGTACCGCTTTGCATCGCTCCTAACCTAAAACCCTTCCGTTCCTTTTGCATGCATTAAGGATGGCCCCTCCTATGGGAATCCTTCCCACGAACCAGAAGGCCGGGTCCATTGATCTTTGCACTGCATATCCCCGAAAAGAGTAGTCACCGAAAGAGGGCTCGATTATCCTGTTTCGAAGTGTGAAGTACCAGGTACTAGGTACATCAGGATTGACAAGTCACCAAGTCATCAGCACAGAGACGATGAGACGTCACCCGCATCAGCAGAATAACCATTTTGGCTGAGGAGTAAAGCCTGGTATTTTTTCTAATTTGTTTTTTAACCCTGACAAATATTAATCCCGCAGATCGAGTCGATATATGCACGAGTGCGAGAGGGAAAAAGAGATGCTGACCCGAGATATGCAAGTTGTGGGGAAAAATCTTGGTGCATCGTGCAGCGGTAGTTTCGGCCGCTTCTGGGAAGGGTAGTTATTTGAGGGCAAGTTCATGCACGTTTGGTGTGTACTCGATACCTTTACCCATGGAAGAAATCATACGTATATCACCTGCAAGTTGCCACTGCACCATCCGGAATACCCCGGATGCATAACGAACAAGGGCTCTTTTTTTTTTGTCCCCTTCGAAGCAACTGCCATCAGACAATGTTTTCCCCCAGGTTGCATGAAGTTCCTCGTATTCGACCAGCGGATTGGTAAATTTTGTGCATACTACACCATTGTTCGCCTTCAATAGCTAGCAATATTCTAACACGAAAAATTCCCTTCGTCAAACACCGTTAGAAAGAACAATAGTGAAGTAAGTCATTTTGCAAATGCACACTGCAAACGGGAGGAATTATACTAGTAGGGGCGGCAACGCAAAAAAAATCAAGGAGCCCAACCCCACGGCCAGGTTTCGGTGTTCTGCAGGTTGCACGAAAACGGGAACGCCCCTAAACTTTTTTACTCTCGCCAAAGGTCGCCACCTTTGCGGGGAGTTCGCCATTGTCGTTTAAATTCTCTAACCTTCTCTGCAGAAGTAACCAAATTTTGTGAAACAGAAGCGGGCTGTCAACCTCGTGAGAAACGCAGGTTTGTGTTGCCATTGAGGTTTGACTTTGTTGCATTTTGTGACGAGATTAGCACATTTCTTCTGCGTTCGGGCCACGATGTGATGTTGTTAGAGGTGATATGAGCGATCACCGCCCCAGAATGGACTGGTATCCAGGCATAAAAATGATTCGATAACTGATGGCGATATGCTGCACGCCATGGCCTTTTAGGTCTTCCCTGAACAAAGTTTGAAAGTTTCTAGAAAGTCTTGGGGGTGTTAGGTAACACAGCAATAGATAGGTGCCGATGGGGAAATCGACAATGGGGATCAAACCTGGTATGGGGTTTGGAGCCGCTAGCTATGCTGTTAGTATCATTCTCGTTGCTTCTTCTGCCCTGGCTTCCGCGGAGCCAGATTTTGGGGAAGTAATTCGTGGCGACGATAACGGGCTCGACGCAGGGATCAAGATCCATCTTAGCCCGCGAAGACGAAAACTTGTCCTCATACATTCTGCATTTGCGGCTATAGCATGGTTATTCTTTGCTCCCGCTGCAATTACCATCGCAAGGTTCTTCAAAACCACGAAAACTGGAAGGGGGAGGATATGGTTCCGTCTTCATTTTGCGATACAACTCGGAACTGTAACCCTCATGGTGCTAAGTAAGTCTGACACCATGCAACAATATCACAAAACGCTTAAACTCGTCTGTTAGAAGTGGAATCTGATATGTGATTCGTTCGCAGCGTTTGTACTGGGCTACTATGCGGTCCAGCCTGGCAGTAAACATCAATTCAAGAATCCACATTTCCAGATCGGGGCTGCAGTCTTCGCTGCGGTGTTGGCACAAGCCCTACTGGGTATTGTCAACCACTTCATGTTACGCCCGCTGCGAGTACGACGTAATACCCTGGATCGTCTAAAAACACCATTTTCTAACAAGCTCCATATTATCTTGGGATGGGCCACTCTTGGCCTTGGGGTTACAAACATTCCAATTGGAATGATATTGTACGGAACGCGCGGCAGATTTTTAATTCTATTTGGGGTTTATGTTCTCGGGGTTTTTTTGGTAATACTGGCTCTAGAAGCGGTGAAAGGGCGGGATCGGGGTGTCATTTTAGAGAAAGGACAAGAAGAGAGAGGACGGACGAGGCGTAGGCGATCCTCATCGACCGAAAGTGTCTTGCCGGTCGCTGGGGCTGAGATCGAGGAAGTTCTCTACATTCCTATGGATAATGAGCCAGAGACAAGGACCGAAAGAATGCATACAGCACCAGAAGTTCCAGCTATTCCTGTGGAGCAAACATCAACAGCACAGCCTACCACTGAGGCACAGGTGACTGGTGATCTCGCTATCGAGGAGAAAGCAACCGAACAACCCACGGCTGGGGAGTCAGTTCATGGGCAATCAGTATTAGATCAGAAAAATTTAGGGCAACCAAAGTTGAAGGAAACGGCCATAGGCCAGCCCGTTGAGAAACCAGTTCCTGAACGACTTGCAGGCGAAGTTGGGGAACAGGCAGCCGTAGTTACCGAACACGAACCAAAAGATAAAACATCAAAGGCAGGTCCTATTCAAGTGTGAAAATACCGAGGCCTGAGCGATATCCAGGTTGCATTATCACTTTTCTACTAACTTATCTGACAATCTTAATATAGAAAAGCCCATAAGAATTATATACTGAAGAATCTTCTTCAGGATATATACCAGCTATCTAATATGTATATATATAATCCCGGCGACCTGCCATTATCACAGTATCTGGTTTGGAATAAATTTATCACATTACCTATCCCGTTCTTTAACCCTAATCCTTGCGATCGATCGTGCATCGAAATTCGTGGAGGACAGTTCTGCATATAACATGACATCAATGGCTCAAAAGTGCGGCACAATTCTCCACCAATCTGAAACTCTTAAATAAGATAAAAGTGCCAACTCAATCCCTATAAGAAAAACAATCCAAGCAGGCCACTTCACAGGGTGCGGCCGACAAACGGTTTAATTTAAATAAAAGATGTCGTCTCGTCGCTGTGGAGAATGTATTTATTGTGTATCGGCTCGAATTAATACATCCGGCTTTGTTGTAATGAAGCAAACCCATGACCCGCTAGCAAAGGAAAATATTTCCGCCGATCGCTTGGGAGAAGATGTTCGGATGCTCGCATGGCTCTCATTCGAACTAAAACCCAGCGTCTATATATAGTAAAGTCATATTATCGGTTGGTAACGGGTTATAAAGCAGCTAGAAAATACCACGGCTCTAACGTTTGGGACGTCGAGAAGCAAAGAAAACGTTGTAAGGACATTGACGGGGAATCAAACACGTGTGTGAAAGAAAACGTGATTCGGAAAAATCATGCAGATTTGTTCTCCGACCTCCCAGGGCTATGGCCCTCTGAGTTGTAATCTGCACCGGAACGGATATGGATCTTCAGCGTAAGATTCTGCAAGATAACGCTGCAGAGTGTATGGATCCGTTTGCAAATTAGAATTAGGATCAGACGGGTGTGGGGCTGGGAAAATCCATAGTTCTGGGATATGCCGGGGCGGAATGAATAACGCAATGGGTATCGATGAAACAAGTGCTTCGTAACCGTCCCGGACGGGTGTATCCGCCGTGGGAAAAGCGTGTGAAAAAAGTAGGGCGTTCCCATTCTCACCGCCTTGGTTGTGGTGGTAGAGATGTTGGGTATTGTTCAAGGGAGTCTGGTGTGAGAATGTGTTGAATTGCAGCTGTAGTGGAGCTGGAGCGACGGATGTCTCGGGTGATGCGGCTTCGGTAATGTTTCCAACTGGATGCTGTGATGGGTGGACGGAGCCATGACGGGTTTCGTTCAGTGAGGCAGCAGCAGAAAAGGGAACAGAGGTGGTTTGTGGTGGTTGGGAAGTGTTTGTTCTGGCATCAAGGGATTTCGATATAATTGAATTGTCTGAGATAGTGCTTCCAGGGACACCAAGAGCTTGATTAATAAAGCTGTGGATTGAGGATGTTGAGCAGGGAGATGACATGATAAAAGATTGAGCATAAAATGCCTTTCTTGTGGGTGTAATTTAATACCAAGCTTGGTAACCGCCTCGCCTGGGTCAGAATATGCTTGGTAATATAATCGACAATTCTGCTCTGCGAATACGAAATACATCCAGTCAAACAAGAGAGATAATGGAGCATATGCTAAAGGAAGGCACTGTTTCGCACTTTGTGGACTGAGGGTCCGAAGGTTCCATTATATTGTAAAACACAGCGGTTATTGGGTGTTGAGTACCGCAAGATCGATGGCATCGAGAAAGGGGGCTCTTCGATGATTTCGTAATTACACGGCAGCCGCTGTTGATGCATCTGCTGGGTAGCTTTCACATTCCCAGGCAACTGGAACTTGGTTCCGACTGATCGGATGCTTCTATGTTAGCAAAGGGAACCCCCTCCCCTAAAGTTGGACGTGAGAGGACCCGGTCCATTGGTTACTATAGACATAATAACATTATCGTGGAGCTTTGGTCTCTTGATAGATCACCAAGCGACCCACTGCTTCAGCAATCCCCCCCTCTGGTTGGTGAAAGAGAATTCCAATTTTGATATTATCCCTTGACTTGCATCGGCGTGCAGATTTCAAAACTTGACTGTTTGCTTGCTGATATGACTCCCAAAAGAAGCATTCCGAAAGATGTCGGAGAAGCAATTCTGGTTTGAGATAAGATGGTTAGTTGATCACATCTATGACGTCCCCCAATTAACCGGCGATGCTCGATTCTAGGGTGAAGCATTATGCACAATGGAATATCCCATCGAACATACACTATCCAGATTCTCGGGTCCCGTGGTTGCGGTTCACCCCGATAGAATTCCCGTGGTTGAACCTCAAGGGATGCCCTAGGGTTGAATGGGGCCTGGCTATGTGACGGTCAACCCATCCGCCAAAGCGAAGTCTCGCAAGGAAATGAGTGAAAGAAAAACAAAAAACGGAGGGAAAGAACATAATGTGTACGCATTTGCAATGAAGTGGAGTATTCTGACATATCCTGAGACGGATATACCGAGACGATGGAGTGATAAATGCATTCAGGTGCATATTTGGGCATCGAGGGTGTGTTCCTAGCCAAGCTTGAGTCGAGAGCTTCGAAATGACGGACATAACATCGACTCGGCTGTGAGAAAGACCGTGTGGAATATGTTTAAGCAGCAGCAGGCATATACCCTTGTCACATCGTTGGATTTCCTAGCAGGAAGCCAATGTGACATGCTGCCAGTAGGTGCATGAGTTCGGAGGCAGGTAAAGCAAACTGGAGCGAGAAATGGCCTGTGCCGCGAGGTTTCCAAGGCCAGATACCCACTGAAAGACGCATGCGAGTTGTAATAATAGAAACGGAGCAATAATATGTTCTGCTGAACAACAGTCACATTAAAGAACCAAGGCTTTGGGATCATGCGAGTAGGAAAGATATTTTCAGTTTGGAAGAAACGGTGGGGATGATCTGTTATACAGCGAGTGTGTTGCTTCCCAGATCAGCGTTGTGGTAATTTAAGGAGGGGTGCATTGCAGGAGCTTTGAAACTAGCCTGCACGCACAGTTAGTTAGCCGCCTGCCAGCAGCCTCGTATCCCGCCCCAACGGCCGTGGGCTCGGGTTCTCTCCAAGCGAAGGGTTACCCAAGATCTCGTCTCCTCGACCAGCTTGTTGGAAACTTTTGCTGGAGGGTTAGAATCCTGCATGAGGACTGCGGCCATCACTCACACTTTGGCAAGCAGTATTTTTTGACTTCGTCCTTGGGATGATGAGGGGGAATCTCTATGTGAAAGAAGATGAGGCGCCATCTTCTGGAAACGCGAATACGTCAGGGTGGGAATCGAACTCAGTTTCGTCGCCGCGCCTGGCGTGATTTTACCAAAACCGTTCGACTGGAATGAAACGGGAACTTTGCTCTCAAGCCCTATCAAGGGTGCGATGCCCTTGTCGGTGGGGAAGGCGAAGGAAAACCCGTTCGGAAAAGAGCCATCGATGAAAAATCAGCCGATTCCCTTCGAGAAATGCTGACTTACATCAGAACCAGGCATAATCTGCATACAATTTATTCCCTCAGCTGGAAAAGAACTGGATGAGGAGGTCGAATCGTCTATGTACAGCTGATCGTTTCATCCTTGGGGGGACTGAGCTTGCATTACCCCTCATTGCCATCTACTCCCTAGTTCGCCCATTAATTGGTGGGATTCGGGGCTTCCATCAATGTGGCAGACCATCGAGGGTCAGCCCAGAATCTTCGCTGTGGCTTCGTACTTGCATTAATGATTATCGCTTGGAACCAGTCTGTTGGAATATTTTCTAGCAACTGAACGGATATTGGCGTCGGCTTATCTCATAGCAATGACAATAGCCTGAAGATCCGGTGAGGACCCGAGCGGCCAGTTTTTTTTTTTTTTTTTTTCCTTCTCCTTTCCAGAGCTCGTCAAGAGCTGCATATCGATATCAGAAAGAGGCAGGAGAATCAGAAGGAAAAGAAAAGAAAAAACCAAAGAAAAACAAGTTGTAAACCGGGATGCTGTAAGTCAGCTGCAGCTTTTCATACCCAAGAATCAGGTTCGGGTACATTCCAAGCTATTTGGGTCGAAAACTTTATTTGTTCAACGGAGCGGAAAAAGAAAAAGATCTAATTGGAGCCCATGTGGGACCCAGTGCACGGGATGCACACCAGCCCTGTGGTTCACTGGCGATACGACGGCTGAAGTGATGCTGGTAGAATCAAACCCCAGCTGAATTTTTCTAGCAGATGCGAAACGCCGGGTTATAACGTTAGCTGATCGGGTTGGAAGAGCAGGAGTAAGGTATGCATAGAAGTGGGGACATCTACGCGTCGGGTCATCCTGTCGTCAGTATCATGACCTGTGGTTGGAATATGACATGTCAAAAAAAAAAACACTAGCGAACATTGGAGTGTAAAACCGTTTGCGATGAAATCGTGCTTTCTTTGTACCGGTCATTTCCATTGGCAAGAAAAAATACAAGGGTTTCGTTCTTTATTCGACCCCTGGATTGATAATACCCCTTTGACACACAGGACAATTGTAAGCTCCAAAGCCCATGCCTCAATATATTCCAGCTAGTTAGGCTCCAAAATTTGTTAGAGGCTGCACGTATATATTGGCTACGCGTATTACAAAGATTTTGGGATCTGACAAGCATCACCGAACTCGAACCGCCGTCATAATTTTTGCTACATGCACAGCTTCCCGGCGCCAGTAGACCATCGTTAAGAGTATCAAATTCAGAGAGTCCAGCCTCAACGCCTTCAGCTTTTTTGGGAATGCTGAAAGCCTCCTTGCATATACGCCTGTTTCTCCTCACTCGTGGTCTCCGCAATTGGTATCCTGCTCCATATCCAAATCTCTGGTTTAGGCGAGATGCTCACGGCTCGGGTGCCTCTACGATGGGACAGACGACCCAGCATGGTGGTAACCAATTGAACAGATGCGTGGATTTTGCACACCGGGTGGTGCTTCACATACCAGACCCCGGTAGTCCCCTGTGCCATCGCTGTTATTTTGGGGGACTAGTGCAGGAAAATACCGCAGAACTTCGCACTAGCGGCGCTAGCATGATTTGCTTAGACTGAACCCAAACCTATGGGCTTCTGAGTTTTAGCCGGAATAAGTTCAACTTGGAGTTGTCGACCAATCTCCACAATCTTGATCGATCCTCTTCGGGATAAGTTTTGTTGGCGTGGAGGAAGTCTGTCTTGAAGTCGACAGAAGCGTACCCAAACAGCTGGATTCAGCACGGACCGATTAACAAGAAGTAGAAGCTAATATGGCTGCCTAAAGTCTGTAACTCTGCTAAGGAGGGTTATCCACATGGCGAATTCAATCTATTGGCTGAAATCCTGCCGTTCCATTGGCCGGCTAGACAACAGCTAGCTGTATTCAGTTGCGATCACCAATTGATTCCTTCGCCCTGTCGCGTCTTCACTTGCCCTGAAATGTTTCAATTGCTACCAAGGTTAAGCTGCAGAAATAAACGGAGAGGCTCTGAACCTCGAGCATGTTTTTCGGATTACGTACTTTTCCATTGAACTCCGAACGATAGAGCCCGTGGGTTTTCGTACGAGCGGGATGGGAATTTCATGCTATTGGAAAGACATGTGACCGTATTTAGTCCAAGGTCCACAGCCGGCTCGACAAATGGTACCAACCGCTGCAGCGCCATTTAGAATCTACTCCAATCTGTGTATCATGCGTAAAACTGTCAATCTTCAACTAACGATTTGAGGCGCCATCGCTAGCTATGTGAAAAGCCTTTGTCTCTGGTTGGGTCCCGCGCGATTGGGTCCGTACTGGTAAGTGCATTCCCAAGATCTCACCGGGACCTTTTCTGGCGGGAAGATCCTCCCATTGCACGCCCCCAAAAGACCTAACGAGCAAGATTCCCGACAATCTGGGTCGGGGTCAGACACTATGCATGGATTTGGCTAGAACAAGCTGTGTACAGGAGTGCTTGTACCGGGTACATCAAAAGGTAACACGGCACGAGCCAAAAAGCGCGCGAGAAACATACCCGGACCTAGTCCCAGAATCAGGATTGTGAGCGGGGAGGAAAAAGAAAAGAACGAATTTCTGAAGGAAAGAAAAAAAACCAAGGAGTTTGACAGGAATCAAGTCACATTTCGCTTCGTCTTGGGGAAATAAACAATCCCATGCTTTGCTGGATAGAACTTGTGAATTCGATGCTTATTGAAGATCAATACCAAGGCGATGACATTTAATTTTTTAGGGTAAAAATTTATTTGCTTCACACCCAAAAGATTTGGAGTCGGTGGCCTACAAAAAGGCTGGTGAGGTCCGAATATGGGTCTTGTCGCTTACTCTCCCTGTCTTGTGTGTGAGTTCAAGGTATGGGCCCACTTTAGTTCCTCCGGTTTGACTGAAGGGGCCCTCTTGCCCTAGCTTAGGTTGGAGTTTGAGGTGATAGACCCACGTCTGTCATGATTTCTGGAGTTCTGCTACTTCTGCAGTCATCGTCAGGTTTCCCCAAATGTGTCCTCATCACGATGTGTAGTTTACATGAAAGGTTTCCCGGCGTATGTCTACTATATCAAGGGGACAAGAGGGGGAAGGATATATCCAGTATCGTCCTCATCAAAGGTTGACGCTCTTGATAGTACCCGTGAGCCGTTGAGGCGACGGTCGCTTGGTTGGAATGAAACACGATGAGGACTGTGCTGTTCTGGTGACCAAAAATCCACTGGCACACTCAGCCCACGAAGGACCTAGTAAGTGTTCCCTGTCCCGTCACATTACGAGATTTCGTGGGACCACCTAGAAAATTTTTGATCAATTGAAGTCAGGGCCTATAATGCGCAGCACGAGGAAGGGGGGAAAAAAAAAAGGAAGGAAGGAAGGAGGAAGAAGAAGGAAGGGTTGTTCTATGGTATGTATACGCACGGGTATATGCTGGTCAACGGAGCATGAGAGAAATGACATTCTTTCCAATGTTATTTTCATTGAAATCTATCCTAATCTGACAATGTCCCAATTTTGTACCGCTGCCCTCCACCTGGGAAATAGAAGTCTCCACCTATCAGCCGGACCGAAATGGTATGGCTTCCTACACTCATGTGGGCCAGATGGCCGCAAATTCCCGTTGAAAATGAGCGATGCTTATCTCGAAATTTTGCCTTGATTCAAAAAAAAAAAAAAAAAAAAAGGGAATCCGCGAAATAATAACCCGCAATACTTTATAGATTTACCAAGTTCTTCGGGAATCTTTTCTTTAGGTTTCCCCCCATCTCTATCATTAAGCTCAGTCTAAACTTTCATAAGAAACCTGGCCAACCAACATCCTTGGAAATCGCATCCTCTTCCGGGAATTTTGCTTAGCAGGACCCAGGGGCAGCCAATCTTGCATGCAGCAAAAGCAAGAACCGCTGCAGGCAGTTTAACCCTAACACATCGAGACCCGTACATCCCTCTGGTGCGCCCGGAACACTGCAGAATATAGCAAAAAAAAAAAGCCCCCCCCCCCAATTATTCGGGATGGCACCACAAATAGCTCGACGTAACAGCGGCTTTGTTGCCAAACATTCCAACTGAGTAGATCGTGACTTTATACTCCTCACCAGGTAGATGGCCTCTGTTTTCAACAACCATCCTTTTCACTTATTTGATAGCAGATCTGGAGACTTGATATACCTATGAAGCCTCATGTTTTGAAGCTGCTGGGCATGTCCAGGTCCGGCACAATCCCAGGGACGTTAAAGTTTTCCCGTTGTAATCAAGAGTTTTCTAGTTAGCCGCTCCCCGGCCTCTAGCTTGTACATGGTACAGGTTTCCGTAGCCCGCTTTGCTTTTTCCTACAATGCACTTTTGTGTCCAGTCCCAAAACCAAGGCTAGTCTCGACAAAACTAAGGCCTGAGCGAGCCTTCCCTTTTCCCTATCCCCCTTCCTTCTCGCTTGGGTCCCACCGCCAGAGCCCAGAAGTCCACACATGTTAGTTTAGCTCAAATTCACGATCAAGCGGGCTCACCGTAGGCATAAAATACCCAAAAAAAAAAAAAAAAAAAAAAGCCAAACTTGAAAACGAATAAGAAAAACCGGTGGAGGTGAGTTTCTTTATCCCAGAGTATATGAAGAACGAGCAGCCCTCCCGCGCTTTGCGAGCTTCTCAGACACACCTTTCTCATCTTCTCTTGCTCCCTTTCCCACTCCCTCAAGAATTAAAACCAAGGCGGTTTCCTCTTCTCCACTTTCCTCAAAACAACATTCTCATAATCGTCGACAACAGGCACCCACGAGTATCCGCGTTGCTTGTCAATCGAGTTTTTTCCAAGACGAATCGTAACTTACCTCACATCAAGCGTCCAACATTTATCACGCAACCGTTTTCAGCAGGCCGATAAAACTCTTAAACTCGGGTTCATTTAACCAACAGCAAGCTCTTGTCCACGACATCCACCCCACGAAATTTTTTGAGGGACTGCTTCATACGGTGTAGCGTGCCAACTAAACAGCTTGATTTTTCTCTTCCATACACTTCATCATCGTGCGCGGATCATTCTGCATCAGTTGGCCCTGGAACGTTTGATTCCGACTCACTGCCTTATTCGTCACTGGAACCTTCCACTCAGTCCCGCTTGGTACTTGCGGTGAAAGTTGTTTCCCAATAAATTGGTCTCTTAGTTGTCCCGACCAGAACGACTGTGCTGCAATCGATTTCTTGGAGGAACGTTTCCGCGAGAGCAACTTTCTTTTTGCCCGTCTAGTGCATCCGATCACCAGAAACAACCAAGTCCCGATATTTTTTTATCGCTCCTCCCCCTTTTCTGGGGAATTGGTCTGAATGACAGAAGTCTACCAATACGCCCAACGTCAACCGTCCGGTTCTTTGCAGGAGCAACGAGGAGCATCCGCATTGGCGAACTCACGGCTTCCCCCGAGCGGGTATTCTGCTCCTCCGCCTCCGCCTTCGTACCCATCTCATTCGAATTCAGGGCCTCGAGTACACGGCAATCGGCAAGAAAACATGACGATATATAATCAGTACGTTTTACAGAAGAGGCCTCAGGGCCAGCATAGAAATTTCCTGACCTGAAACAAAATTGACAGTTCTTTGCCTTCTTCCTCCAGATCAGAACCGTTTCAGTATGAGCTGAACCGTAGATATCACGGATACCTGGCCGGCTTGTATATGTATCCAAACGATGAGGTACGAGCTTCCTCGGGTGTGTGTTGCGCAGGATGTTTAGACTAACAATATGATTGTTTTCCGACGTCTACAGAAAGAACAGGATCGATTAGACATTCTACACAAACTCTACCTTGTCTCCCGCCGAAATGAACTACATCGTGCCCCAATCTCCGTTACACCCTATAGCCAAACTAGAATACTGGATCTCGGGACGGGGACGGGAATCTGGTCTATAGACATGGCAGAGTATGCAGGCTTCACAGAAACCTTATATGCGTTGGAAGCGGACTAACAACGCATTTTTCATAGTAAATACCCCGATGCCGACGTTATTGGGACAGATCTATCACCAATTCAGCCGAAATGGTATGGCCAACACCTCGAGCATTAAGCCCACGAAATACTGTCTGATGATATGCTAACAGTTTTGCGTTAAGGATACCCCGAAATCTTACCGTCCGGATATGCGATTTTGAGAGCACTTGGACTTTAGGACAAAACTCTTTCGATCTCATCCATATGCGGAATGGCGTCGGAAGCGTCTCAAGCTGGCCAAGTTTATACAGAAACGTGTTCAGGTAGGTTTCTCCAGGATAAATTTCCACGCGTATTCGATTCTAACAGGACTTGGAACAGTCATCTAAAGCCTGGCTATGGTTGGTTTGAACAGGTGGAGATCGATTATGAGCCACGCTGTGATGATGGAACGATGTCTTCCGACCCAAATATTTCTCCTCTTGTCAAATGGTATCAATATCTGGCCGACGCAACTGAACGATCTGGCAAACCGCTTCGCTATCAACACAAAACTGGAAAGATGCTTGCAGATGCCGGTTTCACAGATATCCGAGAGGTCATCATTCAGGTACCTTATAGCCCATGGTCGAGCGACCCTCATTTGAAAAAAATCGGTTCCTGGTACACACTGGCCATGTCGGAAGGTCTGGAATCCCTTTGCATTGCACCATTCAACAGAATCTACGGCTGGGACCTAGAACAAATTACCGGGTTTCTCGGTCCTGTCAAAAAAGAAATGTTGAGTAAGAAGGTTCATGCGTACAACAACATGTAAGTCCCGGTCGCTTTTTGAGGGGCCGCTTTTCAGTACTAATCCCGACTGTGGTTCTAGGCATATTTGGATTGCTCGACGCCCTTAACAATTCTCTGCAACCATGGCTTGCCTTGTTACTCTCCTTGATGCGTTTCCATCTTAACCGATGTCTCCTTGACTTCGATGGGAATATTCTGCTTGCCTGCGTTTCTTCCATTCATGCAAAGATACCCCACTTCCTACGGATTCCCTTTGATAATACTTTATGGCCCATATTACGAGTACCTGTCGCCTGCAAAATTACCTATTCCATTCGCATAACAAGCCTTCACATCTGTCTCCCCCCCTCACTAACGATTTTCCTTCTTTCTACTTCCAAACTTTTGTCCCATCTCCTTGAAATCTCTTCTGCCCATCCTGGAGTTTGATTTCCTCAATACCGGTACTTTAAGGTTTAATTGTCCCTACGATAATAGCTTTTCCAAAGTCATCATCTGCACAAGGCGTTCTTCGGGTGATCAACTTTATTTTGTCAGGTTTCCATTATTTTTCTTTTATCGTTCGCTCAAAAATCAACTTCTACTGCCTTCCCCTCAGCTAATCAATCGTCTTCTCTTTTGGTATCATGAGCACTTATTATTTTTGGATTTGGCCGGTGGGTGAAACTTTGCATATATTGACCAAATTTTCAGTTCCCATACGCCTTTTCTTTCTTTTCCTTATAATACTTTGTAACAGTAGTATAAGAGGACTATATATTCTGGGAGTTTGGGGGATCGCGGATAGCACACAGCTGGTCTTTCTTTTTTCTTTGATCCTTTTCCTGTTTAAATCTCCCTTTTGTATTTAGATTCATTCACCTTTAGCTTTTACACAGCACAAAAAAACCCGTATACGTTCCGCAAGGGACAACTATTTCTACTGACAATTCTTTAACCCCACACCCTCCCGATATTAAACATGATGTAGATATACCATTTGTACCAGAATAAGGTTAATGATAAAATGACAAAATCCGACAAACATTTGAAAGTTTGGCCCTTTTCTTAGCTAGCTCTGGCAGCATCGCTTTGTACGTGCCCACATTTCTAATAATTTCACCCTTCCCCCTTCTGAATGCGATTATTACTTTCTAGCACACGGACTAAAAACTCGCGTGGGTTCAAGCTTACAGTTGAAACCAAAAAGAGCCATCCCGCCTCGGCCCAAAAAACACACCGGAAACGTTGGAGTTCAAAGCGCAGCTCTTTCGCGCGAATCCGAGTTCATTTACGTTCCATTTTTCCCCTACCCAACTCACTGGCCCCCAATCTCACAACATTAGCTAGCTGGTTGGCCATAACCTTTCGCGATCCCCTTTCCCTTTTTCCTCCTGTCTTTGGAACTATATGTGTAAGACCCGGTAATGTTACACGTCATATAACATATACCAGGGGGCTATAATTTGGGTATTTATGAGCTTATCCACGACAGGGCATAGTTGAAATTGACTCCACAAAGATATTTGAATAAGAAGTCGGTCACGTTACCATCCATATCTAACCAAATGTGCCTCCAGGAGCCTTCTAACAGGTCGGTCCAGTGATCCGCTGCAGCAAATAGTGAAGAGTCATGGGCCTAGTGGAGTCTGATATTGTAGCTGGAAGGACGAGGCGATACAGCGACTAACGTAATATGTTCGAAATGGGAAATGTGGCCTCCGCTCCATGGTCGGTGAAACACGGGATGTATTTCAGTCCCAGTTGCGAGGTTAGATCTATAACCTTGAGCCTGCCTGAAAACTAGTATGCGAGGGCACTCATTACGCCGGAGAACTAAAATCACAAACCAAGTATTGGCACGATAAAAGCTCTGATAAAAAAAACACTATTTTGATGACATGTATCGGAGCTCCCAGGCCATGCATGTTTCAGATCACAATCTTGTTTGCCATAGCTAAAGGGGATATGTGTTCAACGTTTTACGAAATTGATAGGTAGTCGCTTCCATGATGATGCCGTCTCTGAAGACACTTCGGTGAAGTGATATACTTAAACCCATTGTATTTGAACTTTCTTACGGGGCATAATCGAGTCTTCATGTTGCGTGGGAAGGTGGAGATACTGTACTACCTACTTCAACTCTAAGTTTGGGGAAGGACCGTGGTTGATTTTATACAACAAAGTGTAAGCTAACTGGTATTTGTTGAGGCCGCAGAGTCATGTCTCGATCACACCCACATCGTATTTAGAACACGGCATCAGGCGGACTGAAGGTGTCCACAGTTGAGTATTCGGTGGGACTGACTACTTCGTGTTACAATAGAAATTGTTTGGGAATCTAGAATGAACGTCAGACTTCGTCGCGCATTGCTGGGTAGCTTCTGTGTGCTCTCTTCGCAAACGGGTGCTACGCTCAAAACCTAAATCATTCTGTCTCTAATACACAGGTCAGCTAAGAGGATAAGGCGAGGGCGATTCGCTTTCCGTTACACAGCATATTATTGCGTATCTAGCATGGCTTTGGGCTATTTAAGTTTAGATCGGGTTCTCATATTCGACGTTACCTCGAGAGCTGGGAGTAGGTAGAGGAATCCGAAGATCTGATTATGGCGATAAAAAGCCCTAGGTGAGAAGGCGTCTAGTCTGTACGATCGTGCACGAATCATGAAAGCTATATGCCTGTCACATAGTTTGGAGTCACACATTATGTGTCGTGAATTTCTCCAGACGGCGATGTACGGGATTCTAAAACAGGCACTACCAGAACTAGTTCGAGAAAAGCACGGAGGAGGGGGAGGAGGGATGTCCTGATGAACCGTCGTATCGAGTTAGTATAAAGCGATGACAAAGACGATGACTACAGGAAATGATAGGATTGGCTTATCATTACATACTATATTTCCCTACGATGCGAGATATGAGATGCTCGAGCCGTCCCGTGGGGAACATACCCATTCCATGTGGCACAAACGTTTAAACAAGGAAAAGCAAGTAGTTTGTACCTCTACCCTGGTAAAACTCAATTGTCATACCTCGGATGGGAATCGAGCCACAAGGACCACTCGACTTCTGCGGAATCAAATTTGTAGGCAGCCACAACTGTGACTTCACGAAGTAATGATCTGGGATACGCTGGTAAATTATAAATTTCTAGCCTTTAAGAGGAAGGACTATTTAAGCTTTTGGGGCTCATTTCCCGAGCGGAACTGCGGTAGGTTGGCACGTTCGGTACCCGACCATATAGGGTCAAATGCATGAATTTAAACACTGTGCGGGGACGCGGACGGGCAAGACGGTGCTCGGGATGTATGGCTAAACCTGCCAGTGTCCCTCTCATCGGAAATACCTACAGGAGGGTCATTGCGCGGAGGATCCGACAATCGGTTAGCCCACAAGGGCATTTCTGGGTCCTGAAACAAATGGTTTCTAATATATTTGTCGAGGATAAGGCTCCCTGGAACCGAAGGATTTTGTCGAGGCTTGGTACTATAGCTTCCCGAGGATCAGACGGCCATCCTAGCTTTATCTTAACCTCATCATTACCAAATCCTCCCTCCAAGGAAGGGACCAAGCGTTCGTATCCTGCTTCATAATATAAACTCTTGGAGGCAGTAATGGTGTATACATATAATAGCTAGATCGATTCAACATCTAGATCGTTACGCAGTCTCAGGCAACACAGACCTGCGGGCCAGGATGTTGGGTTTGTCGACGCCCAACGCATCTGTGTCTCACATCATTCCGACAATGTTAGCCAGAAGACAAGACATTTCTCGGGATGCCGGATGCACGTACAGGGGAAGGTTCATCCGGAACCTCGCATTTGTCGTTAGCTTCACCCCTTTCACAGAAATCTGGTCTTTGATGGTAAGAGATCCCAATGCATAATAGCGTCGCAGATATGCGCCGGTAAATCGGTCTACGGATAACTTAACCGAAAACCGCAATACATGATAAAACCCTCAGCACGAGAGAGATAAAAGTATTGCGATGTACTATGAATATGACCCGCCCGTATACGCTGCGTATGGCATGAACATCATTTCTTCGGCCATTTCCTGTGCATATGGCCAAAAGTGAGACTTTTTTTTTGTTCTTGGTTAAATTGCAGAGTAAAACAACGGAGGTAAGCTTTCGCTCCACACCTAAGAACGAGAGACCAGGTGGTTTTTTTTTTTTTNCCCCCCCTACCCCCTATCGACACAGCCGGGTTCCCGGTGTCCCAGTCCTCGAACCCATCATTTGGAAAAGTTGAGACCCGAGCATATCCAGTACCGACATAACGCAGCTAAGTTCGAGTATATAACCTCATTACAGCTATTTTGTTCAACCTCACCAAACTAAACCGAAATTTATATCGGACCTCTCCACCCTGAATCGTGTAGAGGTAAAAGCTAGAAACCAATCGGTAATTGCACGAGGATCTCGAGCCCGGGATCCTCGAGGGGAGCCCAACCTGTATCATTCAATAGAAGTGATCGGCTCGCATTCCCAGTATATGGGATGGTGGGTAAGTGTTCCCGATCCAATCGATATTCCGCCCGATTGCAGCAAGTGCGAGCGCAAATACCAATCATGTATTCTGTTCATTCGGCCCATGCATTGTAAACGTGAAAGAAACTTTAGCAAGCAAATAGGTTAACGGCAACTCTTCAACCTCCCTAATTTCATATTTGGCGGAGAACAGGCCCATACAAATTCAAGCGACCCGCCGTTCTCAGGCATCTTGCGGAACGTCAGCTGCCATCCTTAGGGGTTGGTTTTCTGACCTATCATTATGGCTACTTTGTTATCACGACGCTTGTCGCGTCAGGTATTCTCTGGGGTGCCCATAATCCGCGGGGTGAGCTGGGCTATGTCGATGCTTTGTTCCTCTCCGTTAGCGCAATGACACTTGCCGGGCTCAATACTGTTAGTAATCAACCAGCGGCGTTATGTCTTGATACCTCTTTGATAATTGGTTCGCAATTTTAACCACGGGGATAGGTTGACTTGTCAACTTTAAACACTTTCCAGCAGTTCATACTCTTTTCGCAATTGCTGCTTGGGTCATCGGTAAGTTCCGTTAGGCTCCATCTCATCACGCCAGGCAAAAGATCGTGCCTCCGTACGCATCATATAAAAGTCACATCCGTGCTTTTAAGCTTTTTCGTGTTGCTGAAGAATTTCTCGATTGATTTTACTTTGCTTTTGGGGCAGGTTTTCATTTCAATAGTAATAGTTCATATTCGGCGATTCGCATTTGAGAAAAGATTCGCGCAGATTGCAGCGGATGGGATCCGATCATATGGTCCACCAAAAGAACCAGTGCTCCTTAGCTACGTCCCAGTCGCGGATACGCTTGAGGCCGTCCCCTGTTCAAATCAGAACGATCTGGGTGTCGGCACCCATGGACACCCGTCTGCAATTAACTCGCACCATGGTGCACCAACTGAACACCTGGATGATTGCCAGGTCGTACAAAGTGGGGCTTCAGGCTGTAAAAAGGCCCACAGAAGTGATCTGGACCAGGCGCAAAGGTTCCACCTTGGGGGACTCGAGTATCGTGCCATTTTCCTTTTATCATGGGTTGTCCCAGCATATTTCATCCTATGGCAGCTATTGTCTTGCATATCCCTTGGAGCCTGGATCGCGACCTACAAAGCCGATGTTACTCTGGCAAACGGACTGAACCCCTGGTGGGTAGGGGCATTCAATACGGTTTCTGCGTTTAATAACTCTGGGATGAGTTTACTAGATGCAAATATGGTAAGGTTGTTCTTTCTAGTTACAATAGCCAACAGGCTTACCGGGATATCTAGGTTGCCTTCCAAGAATCTTACTTTGTCCTTGTGACGATGTCGTTCCTTATTTTAGCAGGGAATACATGGTAGGTGATCTCAGAGGTCTGGTTACCTTAATGGAGCTTGGGCTTCAGGCTAATTGTCACTTGTTTTGGTAGCTTTCCTATATTCCTGCGATTGATTTTGTGGACTCTTTTCAAAATCCTGCCAGAGGACGGCTATTTCCATGAGACAAAGGAAGCATTAGGTTTTTTGCTACGCCATCCGCGGAGATGCTTCACTCATCTGTATGCTATTGATTGACTTGCCCAGAACCTAGGTCTTGCCTAACTTGAGTGTATATTAGGTTTCCTCCCCAGCACACATGGTGGTTGTTAGTTGCCGTCATATTTTTGAACGGGACCGATTGGGTAAGAATTGTCATAGTTTCTGTACTTTGTCGAAAGCGACCGCTGACTAGAAAACCTAGGCGGCATTTGAGGTTCTCAATGTGTGTTTGTGATTTACCTTCTAACCAATTGACCAAGATTTTTTTTTTTATGCTGATTTTGAAATAGATCGGGATACCGGAAATCGAGAAACTACCGCTCCCTGCAAGAATAATTGATGGTCTCTTCCAGGCATTTGCCATCCGAAGCGGCGGCTTCTATGTTGTGCCAATTGCTGCTACCAGAATCAGCTTGCAGGCTCTTTACGTAATTATGTAAGTTCACCTAAGTATGGTTGAGCATTTTAACTTCCACAGTTTGTTTAAGTTGACTGACCAGAAAATTTAAAGGATGTATATTGGAGTTTATCCTGTTGTCATCACGATTCGTAGGAGTAACGAGTACTTGAACAGAAGCTTGGGTATTTACGACGGGGATGACGCGGAGAAAGGCGACGACGATACGATCTATGAGCTTCGCCAAGAAAGGATCAAACCAGTTCTGAGCTTCTTTAAGTCGCAGCTAAAAGCTCAGCTTTCCAATGATCTTTGGTATAATCCGAGCTGTTTTGATATTGACACCTAGGTCTCTATTAACATCGCTGACTAGGTTTCTTATCATGGGAATCTGGATTATTGTTGTTATCGAGGCGAAGAAGATCGAAGCCGACCCAAAGAACTTCTCATTTTTCAATATTTGTTTTGAAGGTACGGATCTCCTTAACACAATTTCATGCAAAACTAATCCAGTACTTTGTTAGCTGTCTCTGGATATGGCACTGTTGGTGTAAGCACCGGATACCCGGGCGTCAACTATTCCCTCGCCGGAAAGTTTAGGTCGCTATCTAAACTCGTAATGTGTTTAATCATGTTGAGGTGAGATAATTACTTATAAACCTATTTCTTACATTTGAATCAGATCCCCCCCTTAGAGAGCGGGCGAAAGAGCAGTTAACGCGTTATACAATAGAGGACGTCACCGCGGGCTTCCAATCTCACTCGATAAGGCGGTACAGCTACACACGGATTCAACACCTGCCCAAGTTGACAAATAAATCATCCATCTAAATCGAATCGTCAAACCAGATTGAATTATGCATATAACATACATCAGAGAAGGAACTTTCAAAATTTTACTCATCACCCAAGATTCGTCAAATCATCTCTTCTCCTGTCGCCCGATCGCATTCGATTGAATGATATGATCACTAGTTTAATCGGACTAAAATAGAATCATCAGCTTCATCGCACCGAAAATTAACTGCACTCAGCGTTGGGAATACCAACTTTCTTCCTAAGACCAAAATAACCACCATCACCATCAAAGTAGGCATCGTATCCGTTGTAAAAATGGCGTCCCCTGCTCAACTATCAGTATTTTCCATTTCAGTCCAAGACAATGTTACGGCGTGTGTCGGGCCTTACGTGTTAACCCCAAGTACGCCTCTAATCCCAACCCACGAAGGTTGCATGGGATTATCAGTGCCAATAGTGCCAGACTTTGATATCGGAACAGAAATGAATTGTACTTCTCCGAAAGGGTGTGAGGCGTTCGGGATATTAATCGATATCTCATCCAAGTCTTCCGGAGCGACGCTACCCTTGACATAAGCGTTCGGTATTCCCGTATCCGCTAAGAGCGTTCCACCAGTCGACCATTCGCCATTTCTAATTCTGACCGCACATGGTGGCTCGCCCCAATCCCTATCCGCCTTACTCCCTGGTTTTTGGGCCAGCTTAATGGCACTGAATCCTGCCGTATTGTTCTTTGTGATTCCTATCCAGACGCCGCTGGAAGTGATCACGTACCCGGTCCTGAACTTCGAGCCAGTCGCTACACCGTCGATGTAACGGACATTCATAAACAAGTTATAATCCGGTGGGTTTGTTCGGGCGAACCCAATACCCATGTAAGCCTTTCGATTAGTCAGGCTCTGGCGAGTCTCAGTCTCAGATATGTCTTCGTCCTTTTCGAGAACATCAACATGACGGTCCAGGAGCTTCTGGCCCGCCGCCAATGTGCATTTCCCCGTACACACACATGGTTTCGCTATATTTTGACACCGGTTAATTTTCTTCCCGTCGACATTGGGCTTAAAACTTGGACAGCAGACTTCTTTGGTTCTAACAAGTGCTAGAGCCTCAGCAATCACGCCACCAATGTCGACCTCAGTTGTGCACCAGTACCCTTCCTCCAACCAATGTGATGAAGTATAGAATATATGCCCTTCTTTGCATTTACTCTTGAGGTAGGTTTCGTTAAATCCGTAACTGGCGTCAATTACTATCCCAGTTGAACCTGTATCCATAGTAGCGACAATGGGATATCCGTTAACCGTTATGCTGAGGGTTGGTGCATATTTCCAATTCTTATTGGTATCCGAGTTGTTGAAGGGGAGGAATTTGGATTGTGTAAAAGCACAATATGAGGGAACTGGGTACGGATTTTCAGTGGATGCCACTGAAAGAGCCTGTGTCCCTCGAACTGACAACAGGGTAGCGGCAATAAGTGCCGTTATTTTATGCATCCTGATGTATCTACCGCTAGGACTTTGTGAATGGACTGAGTAAGATATACTCTTTCTTTGCGAGTAATATCATGATATAATGCTCGATGCTAACCGGCTGGGGGCACCCTTTTATAAATTTATAAATGGTCGAAAAGCAAATAGTGAGATAGCTTTCGATTGACCATGGTCCCCTTCCGAATTCCTAGATTCACCCCGATGTCCCTCCTGATGCATACACCCAACATGTTAAGCGCTATGGCGCTGATCTACAGACACCACATTTCACCTGGCTAAGGCTGATCATACCTTTTTGGGATCCAGGGGCTGGGACGAGGCGGGAAGTTGAGATTTCTACAGCCGAGGGCTTCATATAGTTTTTCCATGGGCCAATAACCTGTGCATCCAAGGTACCTAGGTAGATATTAGAGGATTCAGCTATTCCTGTACGCGAAAGTTCGCATTCCCCCCAACTAGACGACCACATTTGCCTCTAACTCAAAGAACTTATACGCCCTCACCCACACGTCCCGAAACGGGCAGATGCGGATCATTGCACACATATATTTATTCCACTGGTGTAGTAGTTGTCTCGTGGTATAGTAGCCTCAAATCCAGAACTATTTATATAAGTTATAGGCTCGTTATGAGCATGTCTGCATGAGCTCAACACATTGTTGATTTTGCCTCAACCCACAAAGCGACGCGGTGTCAAAATGATTCCATTGGAACACCAGATCAGAAGTTTCAGTATTGTATAGCCAAAGAGACGGAGCCTAGGTTATGGCAAGGATCTCAACAAAACAAGAAATTCTGGTACTTTGCGCTCATAAAATGCATCCCTTATATTCCCACCGCGTTAATGTTTCATTAATGCGTGCATTGGGAAGTATATGATCGCTGATGTGGCATAGACGGCAATCCTATCTTCATCAAACACCGCCGGTTGGTATAACGCGTAATTCAGCTTGCACGGCGGTCGGGGGGCTGCAGCAGTAATTTCCAAGAGAAGCAATAATCGCGAAGACTGGTTATCAGGAACCGCATTACACCTGCAATATCGAAGATTGAGGTTACGACCGCAAGTCAATAAAGAAGTCCACTCGAGAGGGGCAAGCTAGCTGTGAAAATAAACCATAGCGTGAAACTCAAGATCAAAAATGGATCGTAAGTGATCATTTGTGCAGTTAGCATGGGAATGCGTGGGTATACCCTTTGGCCTCTACAACTTAGGGAGGTGGAAAATAAGTGTTGCATTTGGTAGTGTATGGAGTTGTGAGGCTCATTGCCCAATTAGGCCATTGATGTGGAACTTGCCCGATAGGTTGGAGAGTGAAACCAGCACCCAAGCAAAGGGATCCAAAAGTATAGCCTGGAGCGGGAATCAAAACTATCGTAAAAGCTCCTTATTTGCCAAGTTTGAAGGACTTGATTTTGGCGGTTGCATCAATTTCTACCTCGCTCAATCATGCTAGTTATATAGTTTAAATGCACTCATCAAAATACCCTAAATTTGCAAAAAAAATTGAACTAGTTATAATGAATGATAATGATTGTATTGCTTCCTTAATGAGACAATCGGATTCGGGAATAGCTCGGGAGTTGAGCTCACAAGCAAATACCCGATCGAACCTATTCCCGCTCAAATCTGCAGAGTGTCTACAAGAGTATTAGGAGAATAAGATGAAACTTGAAGTAAATTTGAAGATTTAATTGGCTTATAAGTCTGTATAACATTAAGTAAACATAATTCAAAATATATAGAACTTAGTATCAGATGATTGCCCTGTCCTTCATGTGCCGTGTTCCATCCAAAATCTTGATAGAAACCAACCCGCCGTATCCGCCCGCATCGAGATGAAAGAGTGTAATGCGTTAACG